>CM056059.1:309707225-310030280 GCA_029574335.1 Rana kukunoris
GAACCTGACTCTGTCTGTCTGTCTACAGGAGCTCTGGACACCACTGCAGACTCCAGCCCGGATAACATTAATGTGCTGGCCCCCAGGAGGTGAGGAGGGATTGTGGGAAATAGTTTTTATTATTAGTACTTCTCGGGTTGCATGGCCAGTACTGGTCTGCCCTGTCTGGGTCACGTCGGGTCCTGTCCGGGTGCTGCACTCCAGTTTGCTCTCCTCTGTTTCCTGTTATTAGACTATTGGACTTGTAACTTCTTTAGATGAGTCTCCTACTCCATGCAAAAGGCACACAAATGTTTTGGCTTTAGATCCACTACAACCCCTTTTCGATGGCTCCTGACACCTTTCAAAAGATTTTAACCTTGAAGGCATTACATGGGCTTCTAGATCACTGTGATTGGCTGTCACAATGATCATGTGATCAGGAGCCCCCCGATTGTCACTGTGTGACCAAGATTTGTCACCGTGCTGGGGGCATGAGATTTGTGCATGCTGCCGACGTAAAACACTGGCCTGGCCGCACCTCTATGCTGCTACATATACACTATATTACCAAAAGTATTGGGACGCCTGCCTTTACACGCACATGAACATTAACGGCGTCTTAGTCCGTAGGGTTCCATATTCAGTTGGCCCACACTTTGCAGCTATAACACCTTCAACTCTTTTTTGGGAAGGCTGTCCACAAGGTTTAGGAGTGTCTATGGAAGTGGTTCTCAACCTGGGGGTCGGGACCCCGCTTCGGGGGTCAAATGATAATTTGCAAGGGGTCACCCAATCCTGGGCTGTTCCTGAAGCCCACACCCCTCTACCAGCTTTTTTGTGGCTGCCCAGCAGGGCTGTCCCTGGAGCCCACAGCAGCCCATTAGGTTCACTGCATGACTGGGGGGCAGAGATTAGAGGTCATCTGACTGGTGAGGAATGTGAAGTGGGAGGGGCTGGTGAGGAATGTGAAGTGGGAGGGGCTGGTGAGGAATGTGAAGTGGGAGGGGCTGGTGAGGAATGTGAAGTGGGAGGGGCTGGTGAGGAATGTGAAGTGGGAGGGGCTGGTGAGGAATGTGAAGTGGGAGGGGCTGGAGGAGACCCTATCTCCTGATTTCGGCATACGTGTCACTGCTACGAGACACCACAAAGTCGGAGACACAGTGAGTAAAACTACCTGGGATTCTAGTTGCTATTAAAAGTCCCCACTACAGTTCTCAGATCAGCAGATGACCTTGTTCAAGAGCACCTAAGTTGGCTGATCAGATGCCCCGCCCACCCCCCATGTCTGTGGATTAAGGGGCGCAAATTACTTGTCTTGCCTTGGGTGCTGACACGCTACGAAAATAATTTTTATTGTTCGGGGTCCCCACAACTTGGGAAATTTTATCAAGGGGTCACGGCACTAGAAGGGTTGAGAACCACTGGTCTATGGGAATGTTTGACCATTCTTTCAGAAGTGTATTTGTGAACTCTGATTTTTGGACGGGAAGGCCCGGCTCGCAGTATCTGCTCTTATTCATCCCAAAGGGTTTCTATCGAGTTGATGTCAGGACTCTGTGCAGGCCAGTCTCAAGTTCCTCCACCCCAAACTCGCTCATCCATGTCTTTATGGACCTTGCTTTGTGCACTGGTGTGCAGTCATGTCGGAACAGGAAGGGGCCATCCCAAAAGTGTTCCTAAAAAGTTGGGAGCATGAAATTGTCCAAAATGTCTTGGTATGCTGACATCTTAAGTGTTCCCTTCACTGAAACTAAGGGGCCAACCCAACCTCTGAAAAACAACCCCACACCATAATCCCCCCTCCACCAAATGATTTGGACCAGTGCACAAAGCAAGGTCCATATAGACATGGATGAGCGAGTTTGGGGGGGGGGGGGGGGGGGGACTTGACTGTCCTGACCTCAACCCGATAGAAAACCGTTGGGGTGAATTGGAGCGGAGACTGTGAGCCAGGCCTTCTCACAAATGCGCTTCTTGAAGAATGGTCAAACATTCCCATAGACACTCCTAAACCTTGTGGACAGCCTTCCCAGAAGAGTTGAAGCTGTTATAGCTGCAAAGGGCGAGGCCAACTTAATATTGAAGTCTATGGACTAAGACTGGGATGCCTTAATGTTCATGTGCGTGTAAAGGCAGGTGTCCCAATACTTTTGGTAATATAGTGTATGTCAGGCTGCCACAGACAGGAAAGGTTCAGGAGGAGCTTTTTCTCAAAACAAAACTACACTGCACCCAAGTACCAAAAACATGTTTTAATTTATTTGTAATATTCCAAGCAAGCTCCCCCATCCATCCATGTTGCCATATTTTAATTTGGTGAGAAATGACCAACTTGATTATAGGCAGATGATTCGTATAGCATTCACTTCCTGAAATCCATCTCCCCTTGGCTCAAGCATGCAGGCAGGAGGCTGCGCTTAGCTGAGAAAGCCCCTCCTGAAGACCCCTGGGATATAGGACATCATCTGCCTAGCCAAGAAGTAACTAAAGAAGTGTTAGTAAATACATTATTATTTTTTTTTTTTTATGCTAGCAGCATAAGGAATTAAATCCAAGTCAATTGAGAGAGTGAAGCTCCACTTTTAGCTGGGTATAGGCGGAGCAGTTTTCTTTCCTGCAACCACGGGTTGCAGGAAACAAAACCGCTCGATTTCCCCCATTAACAGTCAGTGTTGATGGGGGGGGGGATTCCTCCTGTGGAGCTATTGTGTTCTCCCGGCGGGGGAAGCCGTCCCTGTCGGGAGAACACAGTGTTTATTGCTATCGGCTATTAGAGCTGTGAACAATAATCGCATGTAAAACTTGACAGGCTGGTTGTAACCAAGTTGGTTGAAGCTGGATGCACACTATGCAACTTTTGTTGTTCGATTTCCTTTAGATCTACCTTCTACTATGTAATGCAAGGGCCGGCCTGATTGCATGCAAATTGAAAGTGTTTGGGTTTGGCCTCCTAATTATATAGTTTTGGTAAATTTAAAGCCGTGGTTCTCAACTCCTGTCCTCAGGGCCACTAACAGGCCAGGTTTGCAAGATAACTGAAATACATGACAGGTGATGTGATATTTGCTGCTCAGTGATTGCAGTATTCTAGTCTGCATCTCCCCAAGGTAATACATAAAACCTGGCCTGTTAGTGGGCCCTGAGGACAGGAGTTGAGAACCACTTAGGGAGAAAATCCTAAGGAAAATTGTATAGGCCCGGATTCAGAAAGAATGTACGCCGGCGTATCTCGAGATACAAATGTGCGCCGTCGTATCTTTGCGCCGATTCTCAAAGCAAGATACGCCCAAAAACATGGCTTCAGTCGCCTGGCGTAACTTGCCTACGCCGTCTTATCGTGGGCGCATAGTTACGCTGGACGCATTCAGCGTTGCCATTAAAAATATGCAAATGAGCTAGATACGACGATTCATGAGTGTAGTTGCGCCCGGCGTATTGATATACGTCGTTTACGTAAGGCGTATGACCGGCATAAAGTTACCCCTGCTATATGAGGCGCAGGCAATGTTAAGTATGGATGTCGGAACAGCGTCAAATTGTACGTCGTTTGCGTTAGTCATACGCGAATAGGGCTGTGCGTAAGTTACGTTCACGTCGAAAGCATTGAGGATTTGCGACGTGATTTTGGAGCATGCGCACTGGGATACGTCCACGAACGGCGCATGCGCTGTTCATTCGGACCCTCATTTGCATGGGGTCACGGCTCATTTTACTACAAACATGCCCACTACAAGGCTACTTTGAATTGCACGCACATTTACGCTACGCCACCGTAACTTAGAACGCAAGTGCTTTGAGTACAGCACTTGCCTCTCTAAGTTGCAGTGCGTAGCGTAAAGAAGTTACGCTACGCCCGCCTAAAGATGCACCATTCTTTCTGAATCCGGGCCATAGTGTGTATCCAGCTGTAGGCAAATCTGAGCACTGCTCATAAACCTCAAAGAAAGAGGTTCCCTTTAAACCCCCCCCCCCCCCCCCCATGTAGTCTCAGAAACTTGTGTCATGGGGTGACAACACAGTCACAATTCTGAGGCAGGAATAGACCGTTGTCACCCTATAGCAAGGAAGTGCCTGAAGGTATTTTATGGCAGGATCACTATTTGGAATTTATTGACAGCTGCAGATTTAAATATCTTGAAAATTTCTTTTAAAATTACCTCAAAATGGTAAATCTTCTATGAGATTTTTATTGGGTTTTTTTTTAACAAAAGGGTTTACATCTACTTTAAAGTGAATTACTGCCTGTTGGCCACCCGGTGGCGCTTAAGTACCGTTGATGTGACTGTAGTGCTGTATGATGTGTAAAAGGGGAAGGAATGTAGTACTGCCTGTTGGCCACCCGGTGGCGCCTAAGTACCATCAATGTGGCTGTAGTGCTGTATGATGTGTATAGAGGGGAAGGAATGTAATACTGCCTGTTGGCCACTGGGTGGTGCTGATAGACCTTTGTGGCTGGTTCACTGTATGATGTGTACAGAGGGGAAGGCATGTATAGTGTGATATCTGTGCTTGTGTTGGAGTGTGTAGAGTGCTGCAGATGGGATGTACAGCATGCAGGTTTTGTTTTTTCTGCTCCGTGTAAGTGAAGTCCATCTAGTTTGTACATGTCCTGCTTGTTGGTGGGCAGGCAGCTCAGGCAGAGGACTGTCTCTTCAGCATTCATTCTGATTCTATAGCAGCAAATAAAATTACATAAATAATTTTTATAATCCATATACAAGTGTAAGCTCTTACACTTTATATATTTTTTTATTATTATACATACACACTCACACACAATCTGTGTTGGTCTGGTTGTGACTTTTATGTGATCATGAAGTTGGACAGGCAGATGATGATGATAGATCGGCTCCCTTTTGTCATTCTATCCTTCTTTCATTCACATTTCGGAGTGGAGGTTTGGGATTTTCTCAACCAATATCAAAAATACACAAGTGAGCTCCGGAATTCCGAGACTCTGTGACGTGATCCATCTACTCCTGGGCTCTAGAAGGTGATATGTCTGCTCTGGAATTCTGAGACTGTGCAAGGTGAGCCATCTACTCCAGGTCAGGTCTCTGAAAGGTCATCTATCTGCTCCGGGTCTCTGAAATATGATTAGTCGGCTACAAAATTCAGAGAATCTGCAAAGAGGTCCATCTGCTCTGGAATCCCAGCTCTATGGAAGTTGATCCATCTGCTCTGGCATTTTAAGCACTCTAGAAGCTCACCCCTGTGCTCTGGAACTCTGAATGGTGATCGATCTGCTTAGGAATTTCAGGTCTCTAGAAGGTGGCTCCATGTGGTTGAGGTCTCTAGAAGGTGGCTCCATGTGGTTGAGGTCTCTAGAAGGTGGCTCCATGTGGTTGAGGTCTCTAGAAGGTGGCTCCATGTGGTTGAGGTCTCTAGAAGGTGGCTCCATGTGGTTGAGGTCTCTAGAAGGTGGCTCCATGTGGTTGAGGTCTCTAGAAGGTGGCTCCATGTGGTTGAGGTCTCTAGAAGGTGGCTCCATGTGGTTGAGGTCTCTAGAAGGTGGCTCCATGTGGTTGAGGTCTCTAGAAGGTGGCTCCATGTGGTCGAGGTCTCTAGAAGGTGGCTCCATCTGCTCTGGGATTTCGGCACTCTGCGCTCTGGATGGTGATTCAATATGAATAGTCTGCTCCAAAACTTAGAGAATCTGGATGGAGATCCATCTACTCTGGAATTTCAGGTCTATGGAAGATGATCCATCTACTCAGGAAATCCAGCTCTCTACAAGGTGACCCATCTGCACCGGCTCTCTGGAAGGCGATCTGCTATGGATCCTCGCTGTCCCTGTTGGTGGTCCTGTGAGCAGTTTCTGAAATTTGCTGTATGATGCACACGTCAGATTGGTCATACACATTACAATCTGCTCTGTTACCATTTTGTCTTTTTATGACGGGTTCTCTCTTCCCCTCTCTCCAGCCGGATCAATTTTCATGTATCCGTTCCATGATGTGAAATTGGAATAATTCTCGTGACGCCTTGTTGTGCTCTCAGATCCCGGCTGTTATAAATGGCTGTGATTGTCGTTTGTGCAAATATCCAACTGTTTATAAATGATGGCGGTGTCATTCGCGTTTATAAATGATGGCGGTGTCATTCGCGTTTATAATGATGGCGGTGTCAGGCCGTGTACACACGGCAGAGATCCTCGATGGGCAGAACACATCGTTCCGCCCGTCGAGGCTCTCTGCCGGCCGTCAAAATCGGCGACCCGCCTGTCGGGAATGGCAACCAGCCATTCATCCAGGCGGGCCGTCGAGGAAATAGAGAGCGTTCTCTCTATTTCTGCTCGACGGGCTTCCCGACGGGAAGCTCGCCGAGACCGTACACACGGCCGAGGTCCTCGCTGGAATGCACATTCCAGCGATGTTCTCGCTGGTTTTCAGCGAGAACCTCGGTCGTGTGTACGCCGCCTCATTCGCGTTTATAATGATGGCGGTGTCATTCGCGTTTATAATGATGGCGGTATCATTCTCTCAGATCTCAGGCGTTATAAATGATGGCGGCGTCATTCGCTCAGATCTCAGGCGTTATAAATGATGGCGGCGCCATTCGCTCAGATCTCAGGCGTTCTAAACGATGGCGGTGTTGTGAGCGCGTTCACACGACTTTCACTTGTTTTCTCCCTGTCATCCTGGCACAATGGCCTCCTCCATGAATGAACCTGTCCCTTTAATGGCTGTTTGCGGTATAAATCTTTCCAGCGTGAGTCGCAGTGAATAGATGACAGATAAAAGCGGGTCTCTCTGGGGTGTCATTTCCCTCCCTGGGTCGCCATGTGACCCCCCCCAACCCCCCCTGCACACAAATTGGCTACGTCTAGGAAAAATTCCTGCCATTTCCACAACAATGAGACACTTAGCATGACAACAAGCTGATTAAATGACGCCTGATCGTCTCTTCCGGTGAAGAAGTGATTAATTAGGCTCGTTAACCCTGCGGCTGCTGGATCTCCATGTGGGATCAGTGATGGCTCCAGCTGTACAGATCATAGTCCGGAATGTCTGGGTGTCTAGTGCCGTCCGCGATGGAGTGACACATCGCTAAACTCTGCAGAGGAGATAAATGGCAGGAACGCAAACCTTCCACTTTTTATTATAAGTGGATAAAAAAAAAAAAGAATCTTTTAAAATCAAAATAATAAAAATAAAAAAGTTCAAAAAGATAAAAAATGTAACTGTAAATACAAACAAGCATTTGACACTAGAATTTGTTCTAAAAATGTCACTAACATTTATATTTCTGGTTGCAAATAAAATAAAATAAAAAATGGGGGAAAAAAAGGTAGAAAAAAAAAAAAGATTAAGGTGAAAAAATGAATTATAAAGCTGAACAATAATAGGTTAGGGGAGGAAGGAGTTATTTTATGGCTGATTAGGGTAATAGTTGTTATATAGGATTTTATTTAAAAAAAATTATACTAAAAAGTGTAACTAGTGTGGTCTCTAAGGCCCCTTTCACATTGAGGCGTGGAGCCGCGGTGACGGTATAGCCGCGCTATTTGTAGCGCCGCTATACCGTCGTGTTTACCGCGATATTCGGGCGCTAGCGGTGAGGTTTTAACCCCCGCTAGCGGCCGAAAAAGGGTTAATACCGCCCGCGTTGCGGGCGGTATTACCGCGCTATTGCCGCGGTTTCCCATTGTTTCCAATGGGAAGGCGCGCTATAGGAGCGGTGAACACACCGCTCCTATACCGCGGTAAAGATGCGGCTAGCAGGACTTTTGGAGCGTTCCTGCTAGCGCACCGCTTCAGTGTGAAAGCCTTCGGGCTTTCACATTGAACACTACAGGGCATGATTTTTCATGCGGTATAGCAGCGCTATTTTTAGCGCTGTACCGCATGAAAAACGCCTCAATGTGAAAGGGGCCTAAGGCTGCATTCACACCTGAGCGACAAAACGCCTGTCGCTCGTGCCGCTGGAGGGGAAATATCCCATTCATGTCTATAGAGATGGTTCACATCTCTGAAACGCCGAACGCCTGTCGCCTGAAAAAAAGTCCCGGACCCTTTTTTTTCAGGCGACATCAATGGGAGACTTTGTAAAAAAAAAATGAATCGAAGCGCGGCAAGTAAAGCCGCGTATGCGGCGTTACTTGCCGCTCAGGTGTGACTGCAGTGATGTTGTGTGTTGATGGAAGGTCACACCAACCTCAAACCAACATACAGTGAGTATAGAAAATAATTGCCCCCTTTTTTTAAATCGCATTTTGTTGCTTTGCAGCCTGAAGTTAAGACCGACACAGTTTTTGTTTTATCCAGCTGTATTTTTACTAGAGTAACTTAAAACATCCAAGTGAAATATATAACTCCAACATATCAGAAAAAAATAAAAATAAAAAACAGAATCGCTGAGTTGGAAAAAGGATCACCCCCTTGTGTCCGTATTTGTGTGTCTCAATTTTAGTCTCATCTGACCATAATACCCTTTTCCATGTGGCCGCAGAATCTTCGAGGTGCATTTATAGTGATGCACCTTATAATATCCAATGAAGACCGAGCAAAGGAGGAGCGCGTTTGCAATGCAGGAATTTCCAGGGCTCAGGTAAGTAAAACGGGGGCCGGCAATCATGAGATGGTTTTTCACCTTAATGAATGAATGAATGAATGGGAACTTATATAGCGCAGCACATGCAAAGTAAATCGCCTCTGGGCGCTTGTTGTTCCTGTCTCTTTTGAGATCAAAAGAGATGAGTCTTAATCTTTCTCCTAAAGACTAAGTAGTTCTCCTCCAGCCGAATGCAGGCTGGTAAGGCGTTCCATAGTCTGGGACCTTGGACAGCGAATCTCCTGTCTCCTTTGGACTTGTATCTGGCTTTCGGTATCTGAAGCCGATTTTGATTGGTGGATCGTAGAATACGATTGGGATTGTGAATTTTTAATTTTTCGCATAGATAATGGGGAGCATTCCCATGGATACATCTATGCGCTAGACAGAGAGCTTTAAAGGTGATTCTGTCTTTAACTGGTAGCCAGTGAAGGGATCTCAGTGAAGGTGAGATCGATTCCCAGGGTTTTTTCCCAGTCACAAGTCTGGCGGCCGTATTTTGAACGACTTGAAGACGAGCGATTTGGTACTTGGGGAGTCCGAGGTAAAGGGCATTTGCATAGTCCAGTCTGGAGTTTACAATGCATAATGCATAGGAAGAAAAAACATGAACCTTTACAACCCCTTTTAAGGTGGTCAGATGAGAATAAAATGTAATTATTTGGCCTAAACACCAAACTGTATGTCTGGCATAGGCGTGCACACAGGGTGTGCCAGGTGTGCCTGGGCACACCCTAATGACCCTGTGCTGGGCAGATTCCCCCTGCTACTTGGCTGCAGCGAAAGGAAGTGGGGAATCTCAGTCCTCAGTCCCTTTCTCTGTCTCAAAAGCGAGACATCAGGGTCCCTGATATTGCACCTAGGCCCCCTTGGGGCTCCAATATTATTATTTTTTTTTTAAATTAAAATAATATTGTAAAAAAAATCTATTGTAAAAGATAACATTGTAAAAAAGTAATAATTAAAAAATATAAAAAATAAACTGACACCTTTTGACATCGTCCACTTCACTCCCGACACTGTCCATTGCCATATTTCTTGGGGGTGCACACCCTATGATGTCTGGAAATCCGATGCAGCTCTCCGTCCAAATGGCACCATTCCTACAGTAAAGCATGGAGGTGGAAATATCCTGTTATGGGGGTGTTTCTCTGCAGCAGCGACTGGCACACTTGTCAGGATAGAAGGAAAAATGGGCGGGACCTCCCTGAAAGGCCCCTGAAAGAGCGAGGCCTTAGGCGACCGCCTTCTTTGCAGAATTGGAGAGCCGCCTCTGTCCCCCGGATAAACTTTACCTATAAATGTCAGTACCCAGTTATATTCTGTACATTTAAAAAAAGAATCCAGGCCTTTCTTATAGCAATCTACTGAGCTGGACAGATCCAGCTCTGGAGGGAGTCCTTTCCACATTTTCACAGCTCTTACTGTGAAGAAACCTTTCCGTATTTAGAGATGAAATCTCTTTTCCTCTAGACGTAAAGAGTGCCCCCGTGTCCTCTGAGCTTAAAGTGAATAACAACACCAAATGTTCTATATGGACCCCTTATGTATTTAAATATGGTGATCACACTCCACCCTCCCCGCCTTATTCTCCTCCTCTGAAGAGGGAATAGATTCAGTTCCTCTAATCTCTCCTCATAGCTGAGCTCCTCCAAAGCCAGTCGTATTCCAGTAGAATTTTGTGCAAAAATTGAACATTCGTTTGATTAGTCGAGTCAAGTTGACATTCGTTCTTCACCATATAGATGAGGAAATTCAAAGAAGGATGGTGGAAATGTGTTCTCGAATTAACAAATTTCTAAGGCCACGGTCACACTTGGGCCCCTTTCACACTGGGGCAGGAGGTGCAGCGGTATTCGGCTGCTAGGGGTGGGGTTTTAACCCCCGCTAGCAGGCGAAAAAGGGTTAATACTGGATGATCCTGTGTCTCCGTGCATCCCCCGATGCACGATCGCGTCGGGCCGCGGCGGCCGGTAATTAAGGCCGTGGCATTGCGGCCTTCTACAGGCCTATGCTTCCTTCCCCAGGTGCCAGGTTGCGACTTTTAAATGCAATTGCGACCTGGCGCCCGGATTTTGTCGAGCCCTGCTTTAATGTATACTATGCATTAAGGTGGAAAAAACACCTTGCAGTCAATGGCACCCCTGAGCCCCGAATCTCTGTGGGCGTGGTCCCGCATAGGTTTCCCCCAGCTCTTGTCGGCTCTTCATTGGATGATTGATAGCAGCGCAGCCATTGGCTCCGTTTGCTGTCAATCACATCCAATGACTCGGCCACTGGGGGCAGGGCCGAGTCATAAAATTGGCAGCTATGGACGCTGATTGTATAGCACTAGATCACGCCCGCAAGCTAACCCCCTTGGCAGAGCGCTTCCCGGAGGGGTTTGTCTGATGTGGGGAGGAGCCGCGAGAGCTGCCTTGGGACCCCAGAAGAGGAGGATTGGGATTACTCTGTGCAAAACGAACTGCACAGTGGAGGTAAGTATATGTTTGTTTTAAAAAAAGAAAAATCTGCGAACCTTTACAACTTTTTTACCTTATTTTACCTGTTGTACATATTTACATTTTATATTTTTCCTTCAGGCAAGGATTCCCATTTTTAGGTTTCATTTGGACTGATTTCATAGGTGAACAGGAATGAGCTATTCCATGACCAGCAGACATGACAGATATGGATTAGAGCTGACCTGGGCAGAATTTGTATTTATTTATTATTCAAATTTTTTTTTTCTTTAACAAATAAGACATACATTTTTAAAATGTGAGTTATGATCATAGCAGAAAATCGACCTCCTATTGAAAAATAAATAAATATGTTTGCATTGGCCGGGAATCGAACCCGGGCCTCCCGCGTGGCAGGCGAGAATTCTACCACTGAACCACCAATGCTTCACATTGCACACTTGGAAAGGGGAGAGGCTGTGTTCAGACACGTTTACACAGCTGGAAGAGAGAAGACTCCTGGAAGAGAGGGGGCTCTGTGGTGAGAATTTCCCAGCCAGACTTTGCTGATGTGGCACATCTGTGTCAGGACTTGCTGGAAGAAGTCGGAACTATCGACATCTGCAGCATTGGTGGTTCAGTGGTAGAATTCTCGCCTGCCACGCGGGAGGCCCGGGTTCGATTCCCGGCCAATGCAAGGATTATTTTATTTTCGGGCATTATCCCCATACAAAGGTTTTTTTCTTATTTATTTCTTATACTATATTTTGCATCACCTCTTCTGATGACATTCTGCACAGATCAGCTGGCAATATCTCATGCCATAGCGGCTCAAAAGTTGGCCGGGTGCCATAGCGGCTCAAAAGTTGGCCGGGTGCCATAGCGGCTCAAAAGTTGGCCGGGTGCCATAGCGGCTCAAAAGTTGGCCGGGTGCCATAGCGGCTCAAAAGTTGGCCGGGTGCCATAGCGGCTCAAAAGTTGGCCGGGTGCCATAGCGGCCAAGTGCGGCCTATAAGTGGCCGAGTGCCATAGCGGCTCAAAAGTGTCCGAGTGCCATAGCGGCCGAGTGCGGGCCTAAAAGTGTCCGAGTGCCATAGCGGCCGAGTGCGGGCCTAAAAGTGTCCGAGTGCCATAGCGGCCGAGTGCGCCGGGTGCTGGCCTAGAAGTTGGCGGAGTGCGGGCTCAAAAGTGGCCGAGTGCCATAGCGGCCGAGTGCCCACCCCTTGTTCCGGCCCTGGGTGTGAAACTTTCTGTTATGAAGACTGGTCACTGCTGCTCTCTATCTTTGTGCAGGGTGATTGCTCTTGTCTCCGCCCCCTCCTGTAGTTGACGGAGCCTGCTAGACCCCTCCCACAGCTCTGTTCTCTGCACAGGTTATTTACAGCAACGCAATATCACTGCTACTTTTTCAAGGTAATATCTAAGTTTGTAAAGGCACTTGCTGCACACAAAGTAGTTTTATATCCTTTTGTGGCTATTGAGGAATATATTCCTATGAGGTTTTGTGGGTGAAATTTAAACAAGAGAACCGTGTAGATTGCTAAAGTGCTCAGTGAGAAGACGCAGGATATACATGATGCGCCCGCGCATGCACACAGATTGCACCGCATCATCTTCCTGCATCCCCTCCCCCTTTCTCCCATACCAGAAAGGGAGGCCAGTTTAGAATCGTGTTGGAAATGGTTTTAGAAGCACATCTCTGTCCCGGAATTCTGACCATCCTCTCTCTGGTCTTGTTGCAGCTCCCTGGCCAGTATTGTGACTCTGAATCTGGATGGGATTGTGCAGGTTTTGGATCGGCACCTCCATGAACCCACCACGGGGATGATGACCCGGATCTGTGTACTGAAATGGCTCTATCACCTGTACATCAAGACTCCACGTAAGGTGCGTACTGCCACGCTCCGGGTCACGCCCAGCCCCCATCTGACAAGCCCAATTCCAGACAAAGCTTTCCAATTTATTTCTGGGTGGGGGAGGGGCTCCAATCTCCTTGATTGTTAAAACTCTGTGTCCCCTTATAGGTTATGTTTGTTCAAAATCTGAAAAAGCGTATTCAGTACATCTCTGCAATACACAAACATAACCCCTCCTCCACTCCTTGTCCCCATAACCCCTCCCCCTCTGGTCTTTATAACCCCTCCCCCTCTGGTCTTTATAACCCCTCCCCCTCTGGTCTTTATAACCCCTCCCCCTCTGGTCTTTATAACCCCTCCCCCTCTGGTCTTTATAACCCCTCCCCCTCTGGTCTTTACAACCCCTCCCCCTCTGGTCTTTACAACCCCTCTGTCCTCCTGGTCTTTACAACCCCTCTGGTCTTTACAACCCCTCCGTCCTCCTGGTCTTTACAACCCCTCCGTCCTCCTGGTGAAGAAGAAATGCATATTTTTGATCCACCGCAACCACACGTCTGAATAAAGCCTTATATAGTGGGAAGGGGGAGTTTTTATTTTTTTGTTTCACAGTTTATTACTTTCCAAACTTTTATTTTGAAGAAATATTTGTAAAATACCATGAAATTAGTGATTTGTGCTGTCAGTGGCCCCGGGCCCCACACATCCAGCTACTGAGAATACGTAGAACACTGGCGTGGGTTACTGCCCCTCCTATGGCTGCAGATTTTCACATTTCCTGTCATCCTTATCCTCTGTTTTCTCTTGTAGATGTTCCGTCACACGGACAGTCTGTTCCCCATCCTGCTGAGGACGTTGTCTGACGAATCCGACGAGGTGAGAACGCCGCTGGCACCACTGTACCCTCCTCCTGCCAGGCCGCAGTGCATCCTGGGGTTTCTGGTGCCACTAATTAGAATTGTACCCTTTTTAGTGTGTTGGTGCTTGATGGGGGTCACATTCGTTTTCCCTCTGGTCTACTTACTTCTGACCCCCGCTTTGTGTGCTACTTCTGACCCCCCGCATTGTGTGCTACTCCTGACCCCCCGCATTGTGTGCTACTCCTGACCCCCCGCATTGTGTGCTACTCCTGACCCCCCGCATTGTGGGCTACCCCTGACCCCCCGCATTGTGGGCTACCCCTGACCCCCCGCATTGTGGGCTACCCCTGACCCCCCGCATTGTGGGCTACCCCTGACCCCCCTGCATTGTGGGCTGCATACAAACATGCACTCAATGTGCCAGACATTCATCATTGTTGTGGGAAGGGGGTCTCCTCTTCTCTCTCTATCTGGAGTCTGTTGGGGGTGTCTTTTTGTGTCTGAAATCAGTTGGGGGGGTCACATATCCTTGTCTGGACCCACTTTAGGGGCATCCTCTCTTTTGTTCTGGTATCATTTTGAAGGAGGTCTCTCTCTGGAATCAGTTTGAGGGATCTCTCCTCTCCCTGCAATCAGTTTGGGGGGGGGGGGGGATCTTCTCTCCCTGTGTTTTATTCTATTATTATTGAGGGGGTCTCCTTTCTGACAGTTATCATTTTGAGGCAGTCTGCTTTCTCCTCATCTGGTATCAGTTTTTTTTGGGGGGGTTCCACTTCTCTGCCCGTCTGGTATGGGGGTCACTCTTCTCTCTGTCTGGAATTGCACCACAGTCATCGCTCAGTCTGCATTGACGCTTCAGGTTGAAATGTCATTGTGGTAACAGCTGGCTGTAAGCAAAGTCTTATGTGGGGCAGGAAGGGTTAATGTAGCTGGAGCAGCCCCCCCCCCTCCTCCAGTAGAGTGAGCTGCGGGATTGCAGCCCTTGTTTCCATGGTGACAGGAGGCTGCGGCTGTTCTGCAGAGCATCACACCAGGCGGGAAAGCCGTATCCTGAATACTAATTTTCCGCCATTCTTCTGCTGTCTTTCACGTCCCGTCATCCTCCTCCGGCCTCTCTGGAGAGACATTAACCTCTTTTGACTGGGTGGCTGTGGTTGGGTCACATCGCTCTCCCTGTGTAATACTGAGGGGGGGGGGCTAATGAGGACAAATGTACCCCAAGGGGATTATATAATATGGCAGATGAAAGAGCATAGTGACACACCGCACCTCATTGTTATCTACTACAGTAAAGATGAATTCTGATTGGTCAGGGCTGGAACACAGCACTGGTCATTTGTTGGGGTTTGAACACAGTGTAGCTGGTAGCATACAGTCATTTTCTCTGCCGCTATCAGTGGTGATGTCACCACGCTGCAGCGATATTTTGCGATGGGATTGGACATTTTGGCTGTTCTGCAAACCTGGCAGCCTTGTTACACTATGCAGTGTGATGTGCCCTAACTTTGGGGTCCAGGTGGACGTGCCCCGGCTCTGGGGCCCTGGGGCGGAGGAACGTGCCCCGGCTCTGGGGCGGAGGAACGTGCCCCGGCTATGGGGGGGGCCAGGGGGGTAGAACGTGCCCCAGGGGCGGGGAAACGTGCCCCAAATATGGGGGGGAGGGACATGCTGCGATTTGGGGAGAGCCCAGGGGGATGTGCCGTGACGTTAGTGTGTGGGGAGGGGGGGGCATAGTGTATAATGTCTGGGGTGGAATCCTGTGCTTTTCTCAATGTCTGTACATTATCAGGACATAGTGTATAATCTCTGGGCTGGAATTCTGTGCCTTTTTTCAGTGTCTGTTCGTTATTAGGATATAATGTATATTCTGTAATTCTTGTCTTCAGGTCATTCTGAAGGATCTGGAGGTCCTGGCTGAGATCGCCTCCTCCCCAGCTGGCCAGACAGATCCCAACAATGACGGAAACGAACTCTTCTCTGGTCAGTCTACTCTGTGTGTACCGCCCGCGGCCCGAGGTGTCCAGCTAGGTGAGGGTAAGTAATATTGATACTGTGGTCAGTG
This sequence comes from Rana kukunoris, assembly GCA_029574335.1. Taxonomy (NCBI): domain Eukaryota; kingdom Metazoa; phylum Chordata; class Amphibia; order Anura; family Ranidae; genus Rana; species Rana kukunoris. Next base: position 309,722,977 of record CM056059.1, read on the forward strand.
TAGGTGACTGCCCGGCTGACATCAGAGGAGAAACTCTGCCCCTCCCACTGTAGTTCTTAGACCTGGGAAGGAGAGCGGCCGGCGGTCACGTGACCCAACATCAGTTATTACGGAGGGGCTGGCAGGAATTGGACTAACTGACCAGTTAGAGATCTGTTGGGTGGATATAATGGAATTTCCATTTCTGATCTCTTTTCTAGGTGCCCGTGGGCTGGAGAGCTCCCCATCCACCCCCACCATGAACTCCTACTTCCATCGCTTCATGGTCAACCTGCTGAAGAGGTTCAGTAGCGAGCGGAGACTGCTGGAGACCCGAGGAGCCTTTATCATCAGGTGGGTGCACAGTGCAATTTCATGGGGCAGGTACACTGGGGTGACTACAGCTCATAGAACACATAGGTTGGTGATGTAGATGGGGGTCACTTGCAGTCTCTTTCCCTCCACAGACAGCTCAGTCTTCTGCTGAACGCGGAGAACATCTTCCACTCCATGGCGGACATCTTGCTGCGGGAGGAGGATCTGAAGTTTGCATCCACCATGGTGCAGAATCTGAACAGCATCCTGCTGACCTCTTCTGAACTCTTCCAGCTCCGCAGTCAACTGAAAGACCTCCAGACGCCGGTACGCCCCGGTCAGATGACTTGGCGAGCAACAAAGTTTAGTGATGTGAATGAGCCGAGGTTACTTCCTGTTCAGTGTCTGATCGTACCAGAGGGATTGACTAGGAAAAACTACCTCCTGAGAAAAGGGGAGCCTGCAAAAAGGGCCCATGGGGTGGGGAATGGGTCTGTATGGGGCCCACAGACATTACATTGCCTACTGACTGGGAACATCTTCGTCAGCAGCAGTTGCATCCCCACATCCTTACAGTGCTGGAAGGAAAATTAGTATTAGTAGTGTGGCATGTCTAGGACCGTCACTGGGATGTGTGTGGTCTGTGATCAGAGAACGGCAGGACTGCCCAGAGGGTGTTGTGTCCAGGACTCTCATTGGGCCTGTGTGGTTTGTGATAAGTGAATGGTGACCGAGGAGACCATTCCCCAGAGCGTGACATGTCTACGACCCTAATTGGGATGTGCGTGGTCCATGATCACTGGACAATGACCCCAAAACCACTGTCTAGAGCAGTGATGGGGGAACCTTGGCACCCCAGGTGTTTTGGAACTACATTTCCCATGGTGCTCACGTACTCTGCAGTGTGGTTGAGAATCATGGGAAACCTCTGGGGTGTCGAGGTTCGCCATCACTGGTTTAGAGAGTGGAACGTCTCTAGGACCATTGTTGAGATTTCTGCAGTCCATGATCACAGAATGGCGACAGGGGGACCCTGGGACCAATGTCTAGAACGTAGTATTAATAGGACCATTGTTGGGATGTATGTGTGCTCCATGACCACAGAATAGTGACATAGGGGACCCCAGGACTGCTGCCCAGAGTGTGGTGTGTCTACAACCATTGTTGGCACCTGTGTGGTCTGAGATCACAGAACTGTGATGGATGGGGCCCCCGAGACCATTGCTCAGACGGTGATGTCTCTGGGGACCATCATTGGAATGTGTGTGGTCTGTGATCACAGAGCAGTGACAGAGGGCACCCCAAGACCAACAATGGTCCCTGGGACACTACACTTCAGACAGTGGTCTTGGGGTGCCCTCTGTCACTGCTCTGTGATCACAGACCACACACACTCCAACAATGGTCCCTGGGACACTACACTTCAGACAGTGGTCTTGGGGTGCCCTCTGTCACTGCTCTGTGATCACAGACCACACACACTCCAACAATGGTCCCTGAGACACCACACTTCAGACAGTGGAGTGTGTGTGGTCTGTGATCAAAGAACGGTGACAGAGGGGGCCACTGCCCAAAGTGTGGCATGTCTAGCACCATTTTGTCATGTGTGTGGTCTGAGATCAGAGGAGACCCCGGGACTCTTGCTTTAGAGTGTGGTGTGATAAAAAAAGAACAGGATGCGCTAACATATATCAATATATAACAATATACTATACATAAAAATAACAATGAGTGCAAATCTAAGTGGACAAACTGAAAAGAAGTCCAAACATAGTGTCCACAAATGCATAAATGTCCAATAAGTCCTGAAGGGCTAATGGGTGATAAATTCTGGAAACAAAAACACCAGTGCAGAGATGTGTAGATAGCAATTAAACGTAGACAATATTCAATGTGCAGTGCCGATAGAAGATCCTCCACCTTGCAAGCAACACTAACTGCTTACCAGAAGTCCGGTGGCCTCTTAATAAAAAGAAGACCCCAGAACGCATGTATATCATCAGATGAGGAAAGTGATTGGCCGGAACGGTTGTCGATCCCCTTCAGACTGGAACCTCAGGAGCAGTATCCAGGGGAGAACAAGAGAGGCCACAATAGTGTAACACCGTCAAAAAAATCTTTTATTTAAAAAGTCAAAAACACACTTACATAAGTTCTTTAAAATTAGGCATGTCAGTAGTATGCTGGGACTCCGGCCGGAAGCGATCCATACACACAATTGACCCGTCCAAACTTGGAGATGGGAAGAGGTAACAGCGGGGGATGAGCCGGTGAACGGGATATAGTGGTTCACCGGCTCATCCCCCGCTGTTACCTCTTCCCATCTCCAAGTTTGGACGGGTCAATTGTGTGTATGGATCGCTTCCGGCCGGAGTCCCAGCATACTACTGACATGCCTAATTTTAAAGAACTTATGTAAGTGTGTTTTTGACTTTTTAAATAAAAGATTTTTTTGACGGTGTTACACTATTGTGGCCTCTCTTGTTCTCCCCTGGATACTGCTCCTGAGGTTCCAGTCTGAAGGGGATCGACAACCGTTCCGGCCAATCACTTTCCTCATCTGATGATATACATGCGTTCTGGGGTCTTCTTTTTATTAAGAGGCCACCGGACTTCTGGTAAGCAGTTAGTGTTGCTTGCAAGGTGGAGGATCTTCTATCGGCACTGCACATTGAATATTGTCTACGTTTAATTGCTATCTACACATCTCTGCACTGGTGTTTTTGTTTCCAGAATTTATCACCCATTAGCCCTTCAGGACTTATTGGACATTTATGCATTTGTGGACACTATGTTTGGACTTCTTTTCAGTTTGTCCACTTAGATTTGCACTCATTGTTATTTTTATGTATAGTATATTGTTATATATTGATATATGTTAGCGCATCCTGTTCTTTTTTTATCACTTTGTTTATCTGTATTTGTCACTACAGTCAGGTGCAGCTTCCTTTGCATTCGAACCACTATCACGTTGTTGGTTGGATTAGCACGTTTGTATTTTTGCTAGCGCAGTTGTTTCCCCCCTTTTTCCACTTTTAGAGTGTGGTGTGTCTAGGACCGTCAATAGGTTGTGTGTGATAAAAGGTCCATGGGGATCCTGGGACCACTGCCCAGTGTGGCTTGTCTAGCGCTGTCATTGGGACCATATGTTGTCTGTGATCTAGGAACATTGACAGAGGGGACTACTGCCATTACCTCTCTATTTTCCCATTGCAGGAGAGCTGTGACCTGTTCTGCTGTCTGTACCGCTCATGGTGTCACAGCCCCGTGGCCACCGTGTCCCTGTGTTTCCTTACTCAGAACTACAAGCATGCGTATCACCTCATCCAGAAGTTGTATCCTTCATGTAATATGGGCAGGGGCAGCAAAGTGTCCTCACTGACCTCCACCAGTCCTGTCCTCAGCTGGAGTTATTCTTCAGGACTCAAGTCCACCATTCAGAATGAGGCAATCCTAGTGCTGAGTCCAGTATGGGGACTGTAGGGTGAAGTGCTATTATATCCTAGGGAGTGTATTGCATTGTTCTTCCTTGACGCTGGCATTTAGTGGTGACCTGGAGGTGACGGTGGATTTCCTGATTGAGGTGGACAAGCTGGTACAGCTGATCGAATGTCCGATCTTTACATGTGAGTAAATTCCCATGATCCTTTACTTCATTCCCATCCATATCACAATCGGAGAGTCTGTTATCGTGTTCTAGTCATTATTTTATAGTTCTGTGTTATAGATATTAGGACCTTGTTATAGAATATGGACAGACAGATCTGACTTTATTCGGAATGTTCAGACATTTCCTTTCCCCAGCCTAGATTATGGTATACAGACCCCGGGGGGATTGCTCCCATCATACAGCCCCCCGGGGGGGATTGCTCCCATCATACAGCCCCCCGGGGGGGATTGCTCCCATCATACAGCCCCCCGGGGGGATTGCTCCCATCATACAGCCCCCCGGGGGAGATTGCTCCCATCATACAGCCCCCCGGGGGAGATTGCTCCCATCATACAGCCCCCCGGGGGGGATTGCTCCCATCATACAGCCCCCCGGGGGGGATTGCTCCCATCATACAGCCCCCCGGGGGGGATTGCTCCCATCATACAGCCCCCCGGGGGGGATTGCTCCCATCATACAGCCCCCCGGGGGGGATTGCTCCCATCATACAGCCCCCCGGGGGGGATTGCTCCCATCATACAGCCCCCCGGGGGGGATTGCTCCCACCATACAGATATACAGACCCTGGGGGCTCTCCCCCGGATCTGTATGATGGAAACTCCCCCCCCCCCCCAGGGTCTGTATATCTGTATAATGGGAGCTCTCCCCTGGGACTGTATATCTGTATAATGGGAGCTCTCCCCTGGGACTGTATATCTGGAGTTCTCCGGTCTGTGTTATACGTATGTTGGGAGCCCTTCCTTAGCTCATGTATCTGTGCTTTGGCAGCTCTTCTCTCTGGGTCTGTGTATCTGTATAATGGGATCTCTCTCCCCGTGTCTGTGTTTAAGAGTACCCCCACCCCCCGCGGGTCTGTGTATCCGTATGTTGGAAGCTTTTCCCCCTACGCGTGTCCTAATAACACACAGCTTCCAGCACGTTGGCTGGGAAATGGAGCAGAAATGATCGGATGGCTGTGTGCCTGTACAGAGAAGAGTCGGTGTGCAGCGGACATGTCAGGTCATCCACAGTAAGGAGGATCTTAGGGAGTAGTGTGTGTATAACACAGAGTGCAAGGAGAAGGAAAGGGAAAGGATGACAAAATTCGGGGAGAAGAAGGGAGAGGATGGGAAAGGTCGGGGAGAAGAAGGGAGAGGATGGGAAAGGACGGGGAGAAGAAGGGAGAGGATGGGAAAGGTCGGGGAGAAGAAGGGAGAGGATGGGAAAGGTCGGGGAGAAGAAGGGAGAGGATGGGAAAGGTCGGGGATAGGATGGGAAAGGTCGGGGATAGGATGGGAAAGGTCGGGGAGAAGAAGGGAGAGGATGGGAAAGGACGGGGAGAAGAAGGGAGAGGATGGGAAAGGTCGGGGAGAAGAAGGGAGAGGATGGCAAAGGTCGGGGAGAAGAAGGGAGAGGATGGCAAAGGTCGGGGAGAAGAAGGGAGAGGATGGCAAAGGTCGGGGAGAAGAAGGGAGAGGATGGCAAAGGTCGGGGAGAAGAAGGGAGAGGATGGGAAAGGTCGGGGAGAAGAAGGGAGAGGATGGGAAATTTCGGGGAAAGGTCGGGGAGAAGAAGGGAGAGGATGGCAAAGGTCAGGGAGAAGAAGGGAGAGGATGGCAAAGGTCGGGGAGAAGAAGGGAGAGGATGGCAAAGGTCGGGGAGAAGAAGGGAGAGGATGGCAAAGGTCGGGGAGAAGAAGGGAGAGGATGGCAAAGGTCGGGGAGAAGAAGGGAGAGGATGGCAAAGGTCGGGGAGAAGAAGGGAGAGGATGGCAAAGGTCGGGGAGAAGAAGGGAGAGGATGGCAAAGGTCGGGGAGAAGAAGGGAGAGGATGGCAAAGGTCGGGGAGAAGAAGGGAGAGGATGGCAAAGGTCGGGGAGAAGAAGGGAGAGGATGGCAAAGGTCGGGGAGAAGAAGGGAGAGGATGGCAAAGGTCGGGGAGAAGAAGGGAGAGGATGGCAAAGGTCGGGGAGAAGAAGGGAGAGGATGGCAAAGGTCGGGGAGAAGAAGGGAGAGGATAACAAGAGGAACGGAGAATATGTGAAAGGATTTTGCCTAGTTTTTTTTTTTTCCCTTAAGCCCCGTACACACAGTCGGAATTCCCGACAGAAAATGTCAGATGGGAGCTTTTGGTCAGGAATTCTGACCGTGTGTATGCTCCATTGGATGTTTTCTGTCGGGAATTCCGACAGAATTAGATTGAGAGCTGGTTCTCGATTTTCCCGTCGGAATTTCCAACTGACTTTTTTTGCAGTTTGGAAATCCCGATAGTGTGTACGGTGCATAAGAGGTCATTGTTGGCATGTTTTTGAGGCCTGTCCCCTTCTCCATGTCGCACGCCATGTGCTCTCCAGTTGGCTCTTAGTAGCCATGCTGTATAATTTGTCTTCTCCCCCTCAGATCTCCGCCTGCAGCTCCTGGATGTGGAGAATCACCCATATCTGATCAGAGCACTGTATGGACTTCTGATGCTGTTACCACAGAGCAGCGCCTTCCAGCTGCTATCACACCGCCTACAATGCGTCCCCAACCCTCAGCTCATGCGATCGGGGTAAGTGCTGCACATACTACCGGGGGTTGGGCTGTACAGGAATGGTGGAGTCATGCTTTCACCCCAAGAGGCCAATGATAAATCTCCTTTCACTCCTGTCCCTGTGCCCCATCAACCGCTGCCACTGTGCCCTATCAAATTCTGCCAGTGTGCATCCCCCACCCGGCACATACTTGTCTCGGGTCACGGTGCTGTGCTCCGGTGTCTTCTCCCGTCCTCTGCTTTGATTGGACGCCTGGTTGGCTAAAGAGACAGGCGCTGTGATTGGAAGCCTATCAGGTGACGGGTAACCAGACCCAGACACCTAATTGGCTGAGAGGTGGGTCAGTGTTAGGAAAGCAATTTTATTTGCTTCGCTAACACAGCACCGAGTAAACGGCAAACGCACAGCATTGCGCCGGCTGTTTACCATTTTGGAAGCCTATTAGAGCCTATACCTATGACTCTAATCTAATTTCCAAAAACACCCCCACCGCTATAATTCAGATGCCCGGCACCCGACAAGGGGCTGGACACCTGAATAGGGGTCGGCAGCGGCGACCATAGATACATTTATGTAATGCATGAATCTATGGTGAGAGAGAGAGGGGGCGGTGCTCCTGTGCCCTTTATGGATGCACCAACACTGATCAGAGCTGGCAGCAAGGAGATCACTAGAGGAGAATGTAAAGGGGCTGTAATGGTACAATTAATTTTTTCCCCTAAATAGCTTCCTTTACCTTAGTGCAGTCCTCCTTCACTTACCTCATCCTTCCATTTTGCTTTTAAATGTCTTTATTTCTTCTGAGAAATCCTCACTTCTGTTCTTCTGTCTGTAACTCCACACAGTAATGCGAGGCTTTCTCCCTGGTGTGGAGTGTCGTGCTCGCCCCCTCCCTTGGACTACAGGAGAGTCAGGACACTCTCTACGTTGCAGATAGAGAAATTAGCTGTGTGTTAGTGGGCGTTCTGACTCTCCCGTAGTCCAAGGTAGGGGGAGAGCACAACACTCCACACCAGGGAGAAAGCCTTGCATTACTGTGTGGAGTTACAGACAGAAGAACAGGAAGTGAGGATTTCTCAGAAGAAATAAGGACATTTATAAGCAAAATGGAAGGATGAGGTAAGTGAAGGAGGACTGCACTAAGGTAAAGGAAGCTATTTAGGGAAAAAATACATTTACACCCCCTTTAAGGGACACAGGAAGTCTTTAATTTTTGGGTTATACTGCCACCTGCAGGAGGATTGGACACTAGCCCAGGATAACCCCTCTTAGTACCAGAGTCCCATGAGGTGTAACTGCTTTTTTTTTTTGGAGCCCTGCTGTTACAAAGACCAATTTATTTTAGTTTTTTTTTTTTTTGTTTGTTTTTTTTTTTTTCTTCAATACAAACTCTTCTTTACACCACTGCTGGAGGTTAACGCTCCAGTTTGCATTATCTCGCATTGTTCAAAGTCTAACTCCATTACGTCTTGGTCCAAATGTTTCTTCTTCATGGCCTTTGAAGCCCAGGTTCCAAGGGACATTGGAATCATGCAGAGTTGCAAAACTACAAGTCCCATGAGGCATTGCATGGCTGACAGTTACAAGCATGACTCCCACAGGCGGAGGCATGATGGGACTTGTAGTTTTGCAACAGCTGGAGGGCCGCTTTTCTGAGACCCCTGGTCTAGGGGGTTCTATCTCTTGAGTTGTTCTGTGAAACAAATTCCCTTCTTTCTGCAGCTGGGTCCGGACTAGTGTTTGGCTGTCGGCACTATCAACATTCCAGTTTATTCTCTTCCCATTCTGTTTCAAAGACCTTCGTCCTCACAATCTTTAGCCTCGTACACACGATTGGACTTCCAGTGGACTTTTCTGTGGCTTTTGGTCCGAAGGGCGTTGGCCGTGAACTTGTTTTGCATACAGACAGCACAACATTTTCAGCCAACATTCACCAAAACATGTGGTTTTTAAGCTCTTTACCCTCACTTTTTGGGCAACTTCTGCTATTGTTTGATGTTTAGCATTGCTTCCGAGCATGCGTGTGTACTTTGGAATTTAGTTGGACGGACTTGTGTACACCTGATCGGATAATCCGACGTAACAGATTTATTGCCAGACAGTTGGTGAGCATGAACAGCCAACATTTGTTGTCAATTCAGCCAACAATTGTTTGTCTAATGGAGCATACACACATTCTGATTATCCGACACAACACGTCTATCAGACAATTATGGCCATAAAATTGGATCGTGTGTATATGGGCCTTTAGGTTAATATCTTTGTATTGGAAGTCTCCCATGCAGTTCTGTTTCCCATTGATTTCATGCAGGGCCGCCATCAAGAATTATGGGGGCCCCTTACACAGCTTCAGGCATGGGCCCCCTGGACCAGAGAATGTGGGGGGGGGGGTGATACCCCCTCAAAGAAGGGAGGGGGGTTGCCATCCGGCAAAATAATCTTTCCATATTTGGAGATGAAATCTCTTTTCCTCTAGATGTAAAGAGTGCCAAGATGTAAAGAGAACACCAAGTTCACTATATGGACCCCTTATATATTTGTTCATGTGGATCATATCTACCCTTATTCTCCTCTTCTCCAGAGAGAATAAATTCAGTTCCTCTAATCTTTCCTCATAGCTGAGCTCCTCCATGCCTCTTATCAGTTTGGTTGCCCTTCTCTGCGCTTTCTCCAGTTCCCCGATATCCTTTTTGAGAACTGGGACCCAAAACTGGACTGCATATTCCAGATGAGGTCTTACTAATGATTTGTACAGGGGCAAAATTCTCTCTCTCTCTCTCTCTCTCTCTCTCTGCCACTTAGTCGCCCAATTAGACAGAGCATTGAGGTCGGCTTGTAAATTGGAGGCACCCCGTAAGGACGTTATTCCACTGCATAGTTTGGTGTCATCTGCAAACTGTTGAGACTCACTCTATGAAATCTCTTGGCATTGTACTTCCATTCCCCAAATTTGTAAGGCTGCCCCTAGTCTGCTGCTCCTCTTAAAGTTCTACCAGGGTTGAATGTTCAGCCTCATCTGATGCAGCTTTAGGTGGCTCTGACCTCCAGGCTATCCCTAGTTCTCTGGTGTTTTACATTGAGCTATGTTGCTGTTTTTCACCCCACAGTTGGACTGCTTTTGGACATTGTAAAGGTTTAAGTTCCTGTGTTTCTCAATGGATGAGAAAGCAAAAAATTATTTTTGTGCTCTTCATAAAATCCTTTTCTTGGAGTCCATTGAGGGACACCTGTCCCCAGGGCTGCTGGTAGGGGAGGACCACCAGTCCTCCTGTAGGGGGCCCGAGCAACAGGGGGAATTGGTGCGGTCGGCAGGGGCAATTGCAGAAGGAGGCCCTGTGTGGCGCTCTGCAGCGGCTGACAGCTGGTTTCTCTCCCTCCTGCCAGTTTTCAGTTCCTGCAGAGAGAGACACAGACACAAAACATCCTCCATGTTCTGCCTGCTTCTTATCTACCCCCTGTCGCTGTGCTGCTGCCGGGTTCCCTATCCTGTAAACGTAATAAATCATTTTTAAAAATTGTCAAATAAAATAATTTTGCAAATTTTAACTTTTAAAAAAAAAATATATATATATATATATATATATATATATATATATATATATATATATATATATATATATATATATATATATATATATAACATAAACAATTAAAAAGGGCGGCTGCCACGTAGGCTGTAAAGGCCCCGTCATTTCTTACAGCAGCCCTGCCTGTCCCACCGCACTGTTTAGGATCAGGCTCTTGTTATTGCTTCACTACAAATTTGAGGCATGCTGGGAGTAGGGGGGCTATCCTGTGCTGACCTAAAGTTTTTATGTTTGCCAGTGTCCAATACTCCCGCAGGCAGCAGTATAGTCTAAAGATTTTACATTTCTGTGTCCCTCCGTGGACTTTAAAGCAGAGATCCACACAAAAATGGAATCTCTGCTGTTTGGATCCCATCCCCCCCTCCGGTGTCACATTTGGCACCTTTCGGGGGGGGGGGGCCAGATACCCGTAAGACCAAGATTTTTACCCACTTCCGGACACAGACCCCTGCATTATCTGCAGGAGTCTACGCCACTTCTGGTGCCCCCCACTGTCTTCTGCAGGACACATGGGTCCCAGAAGACAGCAGGGACCAGTGACGTTGCGCAGCACGAGTCACACATGCACAGTAGGGAACCAGGAAGTGAAGCCGCAAGGCCTCACTTCCTGATTACCTTACCGAAGATGGCGGCGGCAGCGTCCGAGACAGAGATTGGCCTCGGGTGCCGACATCGTGGGATCGCTCGACAAGTAAGTGCCCTTATTTTAAAAGTCAGCAGCTGCAGTATTTGTAGGGATTTTACAGTAAGTACAAAAATACATTTTAACCTTTTGTTCACCTGTGTTGATATATATGCGATGTTCTGCAGCCATGTGATTGACCCTGCCCATTTTGTACCCACATTTTGACTGTAGTGTGGGGAATTTCCCAAATTGTTGGGTCTCTGGGCACTGATTGCACCCCTCCCTGACTTGGAAGACTGGAAATGACTCTCCTTTTTACAGGTACAGCGAAGCAGCCGCCAAAACGTCCCCCAAGGACGGCTCGGTGAGGATAGACTACGATGAGCTTCTTCAGCACTTCGAGAAGGTGCAAAACAAACACCTGGAAGTCCGACACCAAAGAGCGGGGGACATCATGGAGCGACGCCTGGGACCCTGAGGGCCCCCCCTGATCCCGGGATATCTGTGCCTCACACCTGTTCTGTATATAGATGGAGGGACTGCATGTCCTCTGGAGTCACTCGTCATACAATAGACTGCCAGCTGTTACAGTCCAAGATATGGGGGGAACCTGTTTGGCCTTATTGCTGTATAAAGAAGGTAATGCTGCCCTGTGTGGCAATAATTCCACCCGGTTTTAGGCAAGAGGGGTCACATAGACCTTAATATTGTGTTAGTAATGGCAACATACAACAAGGACAGCTACAGGTCATAAGGGTTGACCCCTGGACTATGCATATGAAGACTGGGTGCATGTACAGCTCTACCGGTGCCCCATCCTTCTCATTAGTGAGGTCCGAGGGGGCGACACGAGAATTCCTGTTCACAATTAATGGATTGTATCATAAGTAAATAGTAACCATTCCACTTTGTGTGACTTCCTTATGACAAATGCAAACAAAATGTATTGCTGGATGGTCGTATTTCATCCCTCATGTCCTCCTAGACCAGTGATGGCGAACCTTGGCGCTCCAGATGTTTTGTAACTACATTTCCCATGATGCTCAACTACACTACAGAGTGCATGGGCATCATGGGAAATGGTGAACCTTGACACCCCAGATCAGTGATGGCGAACCTTGACACCCCAGATGTTTTGGAACTACATTTCCCATGATGCTCCACTACACTGCAGAGTGCATGGGCAGCATGGAAAATGGTGAACCTTGACACCCCAGATGTTTTGGAACTACATTTCCCATGATGCTCCACTACACTGCAGAGTGCATGGGCAGCATGGAAAATGGTGAACCTTGACACCCCAGATCAGTGATGGCGAACCTTGGCACCCCAGGTGTTTTGGAACTACATTTCCCATGATGCTCATGCACTCTGCAGTGTAGTTGAGCATCATGGGAAATGTAGTTTCAAAACATCTGGAGTGCCAAGGTTCGCCATCACTGCCCCAGATGTTTTGGAACTACATTTCCCACTATGCTCAGTGTAGTTGACCATCATGGGAAATGTAGTTCCAAAACATCTGGGGTGCCGAGGTTCCCCATCACTGTCCGCCAAGAAAACCAGTTGATGGTAAAGAGATCCCGTCGGAGCAGCTGTGTTCCTGGCCTAGCCGAAGCCCTCTGGTGACTGCCATTGGCTGATTCGGGAAAGTAATGCAAGTTCTGGGTCAGGAAACCTCTCTGCAGCACTTGGGGGCACAGGCCTGTCCTGGAATAAGCACCCATCCTGAAAGTCAGCCTGTAGCAGGCATAGGCCACAGATTCCCTTTAAAAACACGATCTTCTGTTTTCAGGTCTTTTCCTGCTGTATATTCAAAATATTCTGGTGTAGTATTTTTATTTTTTGTAAGATCAACTTCTGAGTTTTTTTTGTTTTTTATTATTTTTTGCCGACAGGCCAGGATTTCTAACTAACCCCTGTATACGAAAAGCACAGCTAATAGGATGTCTATATTAAACGTTTAGATTTTCAATATTTTAACCAAGTCTTGTGTCTTTTATGATCTCTGCTGGGAAAACATTCCTATACGTCAGGGCTATGCAATTAGCGGACCTCCAGCTGTTGCAGAACTACAACTCCCATGAGGCATAGCAAGACCCGGACAGCCACAAGCATGACACCCAGAGGCATGATGGGACTTGTAGTTTTGTAACAGCTGGAGGTGCGCTAATTGCATATCCCTGCTATACGTTCAGGATCGATCCGCTCTATAGGCCCCCCAAATTACTAGAGGCCCCGCCTGGTAAGAAGTCATTTTCGGCCCCTCACCCCACTTCTGAACTCGCTGGCTGCATGGGAGAAGAGGTAAAAAGTCAGCACCCCTGCTTCTCACTTTAATGTAAGATGTAATTTCTGACAGCAGAACACTCCCTCTCCCCGCTTCTCAATTTTAATCTTTAAAGTGACATGTCACTGTCGGCAGTGCCGCCCCCGCTTCTCAACTTTACTGAATGTGACATGTCATTTTCGGCAGCCCCCCTGTATCTCAACTTTAATATGACATGTCATTTTGCTTAGACCCCAGGGAGGTCAGGATCGGCACTAGGGGTGCAACGGATCACAGTTGATCCGTGATCCGCTTCAGCCTACCTCCGGAGCAGTGGCCATAACGTTAGGAAAGGCCGTGGCTTCGGCCTAGCTCCGGAGCCGCGGCCATCTTGGTACACCCGACGGCGGCCCTCCTCCTCTGTTCACATCCACAGAGGAGGAGGAGTCCCAATCATGGGACACACCCTGGAAGCATCTACTTCCTGGGGGGGGGTCTCTTGCCCGAGGAGGGGGGGGGGTCTCTTGCCTGAGGGTGGGTGCCTGGCCTAAGGGGGGGGGTGTCTGTCGGTACTACCTGGGGGGGGGGGGGGGGTGTCTGTACTGATGCAGGTGTCTGCACCGGGGGGGGTGACACCAACCCTAGTGAAGCCACTGCAGTGGGGGAGAATTTTTTTATTTTTTTTGCCGATCCGAAAATGATCCGAGGAACGATCCGAACCGTGAGTTTTTTGATCCGTTGCACCCCTAATCGGCACTGTATATGTTCTCCACCATCTCTGACCATAAAGGCCCATACACACAATCAGACTTTTTGACAACAAGCCTCCGACGAACCTGTTTGATTGGACAATCTGACGCTCCATCTGACAAACTTTTTCGGTTTTTCATCGGACAAATGTTCGCTGTGAGAACAAACAAACTTTCCAGCAACAAATTTCCAAAGGAGCAAAATCCTATCGTGTGTACACAAGAAAAAAGAAAAAAAGGGATTGTCAGAAATTACCACTCTAATATGTAAATTGGGATAAAAGAAGGAAGGTAATATATGTTGCTGGAATACCAGAAAACGGTTCCTTAATTACCCAATTCATAAACCATAGACCTACATTTTGTAGAATTGGGTGTGAACACAAGTCCAAAGTACAAACACACATGCTCAGAACCAATGCAAAAGATCAGACGACAATATCAGAAGTTGTCCAAAGGGTGGCGGTAAAGAGCAAAAAAAGAAAAAAACGATGATTTGGTGAAAGTTGGCTGAAAAAGTACTGCCGTGTGTATGCATAACCAAGTTCACGGACAACGCCCTTTGGAGCAAAATCCACGGAAAAGTCAGATGGAAGTCCGATCGTGTGTATGAGGCTTAATAGGATTCTTTTACACTCCTATACATAGAACACTGCACCTCCAACGTGGCCGACCACTAGATATTATACAAGATTTATATAGCGCTGACAGGTTGCGCAGCGCTTTATAACAGTAGGGCAGACAGTGCAATTACTATATGTATGTGTGTGTGTGTGTGTATGTATGTATGTATATATATATATTGTAAAATATGTTTGGTTCAAATGCCAAAGTCTTTTTAAGTGCTTCTTGCCTAAATTTATTCATCAGCATTGTAGAAAATTTACGACAAGTATAAATACGGCGTACACATGACCATTTTTAATGGACTCTAGAAATTTTTTTTTTTCTTCAACCCGATTCTTGTTAAGCCTACCTTGCCTACCCTTGATTGTTTTTAATTACATAAAAAACGTAATTTTTCACATTGTGAAAACTGGTCGTGTGTACGCGGCATAAGAGGTTCTCTTGCAGGGGTAATAACAGTCCAAAATCCCACAAACCTTTTTTTAGGCCTTCTGACTAAATCACACTTGGTGAGATCACTGGTCTGCATACATGTGCCATCAATGCCTATATGCAGAGCCTTTTTTCTCAGAAAATAGGTGCAGGAACTCAACCACGACCCCGTTCAGATTTCACAAACAGTAGAAGGGTCTTAAAGGGGCATTAAATACCAGGATTGCTATACATACAGAGTGCAGAGTTCAGGGGGTTGCACACAGAGTGCAGAGCTTTCACTTGTAAACACAGAAACCAGACTTCTGTGTTTACAAGTGATTGTGGTGAGCAGACACCAAAGAGCCTGAGCCAGAGGTGGTGGAACTGAGTTCCCCCTGAAAAAAAGCCCTGCCTATATGCATCCTTTCCCAAATAGCACGGATTATCCTTGAGGAAAGGCAAATTTTACCCCAGGTGGGGCACAAGGTATGGCCAGTGCTTATCCCTAGTATACAGATCTTTCACCTGCCACCAAAACCTATATGGCAGGTAGACTCCATTCACAACTCTTCCCTGGAGTGACAGGGGCTGTTTGCCCCACCCCCCTTCCTGTTTCAACCCATGGGTTCAAACATCACCTACCAAACAGTGGGTTCTAGAGAGCGTTTTTATTCTTATTACAACCCACCTGGTGCTCCACTTTTAAAAGAAAAATCCTAAAAGGCCAGGAACCAGCAGGCAATCTTTAATTTGCGCTTCTTAGCCTGGGCCATCCATTTTACGGGAACGTGGTTTGCCATGAGTTGGAAGTGGCACCCCAGTAAGTAGTTCTGTAGGGCCTATAATGCCCACTTAAAGGGGTTGTAAAGGTAAAATTATTTTTCCCTAAATAGCTTCCTTTAGGCTGCTTTCACATTGGGCGGTGGCGGTATAGCAGTGCGATTTTTAGCGCTGCTATACCATTGTATTTACCGCGGTATTCGTTAAAACCGCACCGCTAGCGGCCGAAAAAGGGTTAATACCACCCGCAAGGTGGCTCTGTAGAGGCGCATTGCGAGCGGTATTACTACGATTTCCCATTGATTTCAATGGGAAGGAGTGGTAAACACCCCGCTCCTATACCGCTGCAAAGATGCGGCTAGCAGGCCTTTTGGAGCGGTCCTCCTGCTAGCGCACCGCTTCAGTGTGAAAGCCTTCGGGCTTTCACATTGAAGACTACAGGGCAGGTTTTTTTCAGGCAGTATAGCAGCGCTATTTTTAGCGCTGTACCGCGTGAAAAACGCCTCCAATGTGAAAGGGGCCGTAGTGCAGTCCTCCTTCACTTGCCTCATCCTTCCATTTTGCTTTTAAATGTCCTTATTTCTTCTGAGAAATCCTCACTTCCTGTTCTTCTGTCTGTAACTCCACACAGTAGTGCGAGGCTTTCTCCCAGGTGTGGAGTGTCGTGCTCGCCCCCTCCCTTTGACTACAGGAGAGTCAGGACGCTCTCTACGTTGCAGATAGAGAAAAGAGCTGTGTGTTAGTGGGTTTCCTGACTCTCCCGTAGTCCAAGGGAGGGGGCCGAGCACGACACTCCACACCAGGGAGAAAGCCTTGCATTACTGTGTGGAGTTACAGACAGAAGAACAGGAAGTGAGGATTTCTTAGAAGAAATAAGGACATTTAAAAGCAAAATAGAAGGATGAGGTAAGTGAAGGAGGACTGCACTAAGGTAAGGGAAGATATTTAGGGAAAAAAAAAAATGGTACCTTTTACAACCCCTTTAATGTGGGCTTAGAATTTCATGCAGCATCTGTTGGAATGTAGAAGGAGCCCCGTTTAGCACAAAGGGTATCCAGTCATTACTGCCACAAACCCTCTAGGGGTCCGAGATCAAGGGTGGTTATTATGTACCTGGCTGGGCCCAACCACTCAATTGGTTCATTGACTCGAGGCATGGGGCAAATGTCAAATTTTGACACGTCATTACATTTCAGGAAGATGTTGCAAAATCTTAGGGAACCATCTGGCTTGGGAACCAAGACTATAGGACGACACGATTCTCTATTAGAATTTTTTGTAACCCCCGAGGTCTAGCATCATCTGTAGTTCTTCAGCTACTGCCTCTCTGTGGGCCTCTGGACTAAGATAAGGAACTGGAACCTTGGGGGTCAGTGATGGTGTCATGTTTAATTATATTTGTGCAGCCTGGGGACTCCGAGAAGAAACCCTTATTTCATTGTAGAAATCTCTCACCTCTTGCTGTTGCATTAAAGACAGACTCGTGTATCTGAACCTCACTAAAGTGCGCACTATTCGTTGTTCCTTAATGGGGAAAAAAACTGTCCGCTCCGGTCGGAACAGCTGTACTAACTTAACTTTACAAGGTTAATTCAGAAATCCCCCCTGCTGAGCTGTTGTGTTCTGACCGGGGTAAGCACTCCTGACCCCCCCCCCCCCCCCCCTTTCCATCAGAACACTCCGATCAGTGCTCTCTGCCATTGGCGAATCGGTTGGCTGATGCTTTTCCAGCATGCACACGGGCAGAATGTCTGCCTTTTTTTTTTTTCTTTTTTACCGACATGTCTCCGAACATTCTGCCCGTTTGTACAGGGCTTTAATCTTCCTCTTTCTTCGGGGTTCTATCATCCAGTGATATGGGCTTCTCTCTTTCCTGACTTTAATTACATTTACATGATGACTCTGTTCGTTCTTTAGCCTGTCTGTTACACCTTATAGTTTATCACCCCAACGTGTCCCAGCGGGTCTTTGCCACTTAGCTAGGAATTTTTCCATGATGGGAACTAAAACGAGAACACAATCCCCTAGGTGGAAAGTTTGAACTTTCACTGATCTATTGTCCCCTCGACTCTGTGCTTCTTGTGCTTGCTGCATGTGTTCTCTGACAAGGGGCATTACTGAGGCAATTCTGTCTTGCTTGAGATATGCGGTATAAGGTATTACACTACTATGCAGTTCTAAAGTTGTCTTGAGAGATCTCTAGATCCAGCATATCGGTCATCTCTGGAGCCTCCTCCAGATCATCTGCAAAGACTGCTAAGGCAAGAGATACCATTTCACCAGTGGTAAATTTATATCCACCCCGCGGTCCTCAGGGTCCTTTTACTTCCCACTGCTTAGTTCCTTTAACTAGGGATGTGCCGATAATGATACTAGTATTTCCCCGATGCTTCACCCAATACCTGGGCAGTCAGGGTGATCAGTGCGGCAGGGGAGTTGCAAGCACTGATCTGCCCCCTTTTCAGCTGCTTTAGTTAGTCATACAGCGAAGATCGGTGCTTGTATCTCCCCCCCCAAAGCCGCACCAATCACCGCTGACTGTCCCCGTGCTGTCCCCCTCCGTGGTTCGTGCTGTCCCCCCTCAATGTCCTCCTCCACCCCCTCGATCTGTCAGGACGAAGGAGCAGAGGTAGGAGCCGCTAAATCCAGCTCCTACCTTTTCCGAATGAACAGAGTCAGTGATCACTGACTCTGTCCATTCACGTAACTGAGCATCGTAACCTGTGTTAACAATGTTTCAGTTTATGAGTGGAGAGGAGCTTCTCTTCATTCATTTTAGTTGAGGCTGCAGAGAAAGGGACTGGGGAATCTGTGTCCTTAGTCCCTTTCTCTGTCTCAAAGGGGAGATGTCAGTCAAAAAACTGCCACTGTCACATGACATTAAAAAAAAATATCGATATCGGCGAGTTCTTGAAAAAAAAGTATCAGTACTTGTACTCGGTCTCAAAAAAGTGGTATCGGGACAACCCTACCTTTTAACAGTTGAAAGTCTTTCCCCCACTATTACATTGTGCAACAGAATTTGGGGACGCAGCCACTTCATGGCAAAAAGATCACCAGGCTGGTTTCAAAGGTCAACAATCCCACCTGGCCCTGGGTCAACTGTTCAGGATCCATTGGCTAGGGTCACCAAGCTTCTGGAGTCTGATGGCCCATACACACGATCCGAATATCGGACGAAAACGATCGTCCGATGATGGATCGTACGATTTTCGGATCGTGTGTACACTACTTTCGACAGCCGATCACGACATTCATCCAATTAAATTCGATCGGACAAGCGCGTAAAATTTTCTCGTCCGATTTTCGTTTAGTCAGTACATCCGTCGTCCGACAATACAATACAAATACATTACAACACGTGACATCACTTCCGAACGTTTTTTTCTATTGTACGAGAATTTTCGTGAGTTTAAAAACCTAATTTTATTTTACTCGCGATTATTAAGCGAAAAAAGTCGTACGATCCGTCGGCCGATATTCGGATCGTGTGTATGGGCCATTAGGGCATGCACACCTTTCCCCCTTACCTTCACCATAGAGCTTAACATGTCTTTATCTGCAGGTAGACCCAAGCAGACAAACAAGGACATACATATGATTAATCCACATTCCATAGGCTTGAGGGTCAGGGGGCCATTTGACAGCAATGTGATTCCACTCACTGCATTGCCAACACTGGGGGTGCCTATGGGTTCTGCAGAGGCTTCCCAAATAGGGCCTCTCAACAGGAGGTGGCCCTCCGACCACTCTTACTAGTCTCTCAGTGCTTCATCTTTTGTGGCTTTACTGGCAGTGAGACGGGTTTTGACCTTTTTGGAGCAGTTCACAGATATCCGGTGTGGCCGTAGTGTGTATTTTATTTCTTTTTTTCCAAAGGGTCCGGTGTGGTTTTGGGTCAAGTTTTTAGGTGCAAATTCAAGTAAAAATTTGCATCTTAAAGACTCCTAATACGTCGGCAGAATGGCACAGATGGGCACAGGCACGTACCTGTATGTCGCCTTTAAGAGCGCGGCGCGCTCATGACCTGGTCCTGTTCTCCGTGACCCCCGGACCTGATTGCCGCTGGTGTCCCGCGATCGGGTCACAGAGCTAAAGAACGGGGAGAGGTGGCAAAACAAACCTTTGCCTGTTCTTCCTAGTGTGGCGGTCACTGATCATCTGTTCCCTGTGCTAGGGAACGACGATCAGTGATGACACACGCACAGCCACGCCCCCCCACAGTAAGAACACTCCCTTAGGGCAGCACTCTGGTTAACCCCTTTACAGCCAGTGTAATTTTCACAGTAATCGGTGCATTTTTTATAGCACTTTTCGCTGTGAAGATGACAATGGTCCCAAAAATGTGTCCGCCATAATGTCACAGTCACGGAAAAAATCACTGATCGCCGCCATTAGTAGTAAAAAAAATTATTAATAAAAGTGCCATAAAACTATCCCCATTTTTGTAGATGCTATTATAACTTTTGCGCAAACCAAACGCTTATTGCGATTTTTTTTTTTTACCAAAAATATATAGAAGAATACATATCAGCCTAAACTGAGAAAAACTTTTTTTTATATACTGTATTTATTGGTGTATAACACTCACTTTTTTACCCGAAAAAAAGAGGGTAAACTGTGCCTGCGTGTTATACACTGGCAAGTTTTTTCCCCTGAAAACTGCCCTCTTAAAGTTAGGGTGCGTGTTATACGCTGATAAATACGGTATATTTTTGGGGATATTCTAGCAAAAAGTAAAAAAATATCGAATTGTTTCTAAGTTGTTGCTCAATTTTTGTTTATAGCGCAAAATATTAAAACCGCAGAGGTGATCAAATACCACCAAAATAAAGCTCTATTTGTGGGAAAACGCCAATTTTGTTTGGGAGCCACGTCGCACAACCGCGCAATTGTCAGTAAAGCGACGCAGTGCCGAATCGCAAAAAGGGGCCTGGTCATTTACCTGCATAATGGTGCGGGTCTTAAGTGGTTAACCGGTGAACAAAACCACGTAAAAAAAATCGGAATGCAAACCAAAGTCTGACGTGTGAAGCGAGCCTTAATCATTGCTACTGCAAACTTTTCCCACTTCTTATCCTAATGCAACGTTAACAGGTATCGGCACATTTGCCGTTCAGCGAGGATCAGCAAAGCAATTGCCTGCATCCTCCACCAGTTGTGAGATTCAGCTTTAAGCAGAGTGATCAATATGCCAAAGTGTGTTTAAAGGCTTCTTGCCCACATTTATTCATCAGTGTTGCACAAAAGCATGATCAAAACAAGAGCTTCCCTCACAGGGGTAACAATCACAGTCCAAAATCCAACAAAAGTTCTTTATCCTCCTGACTAGTAGTAATACATCTGAGTCTATTCAGCCCTGCAGGCATGTTCTATCACAGCCCTCGTCTCCAACAACACTGATCATCCCAGGTAAAAGACAAATTATACCCCAGGTGGAAAACAAGGCATAGCCAGTGTTTAACACCCCCCCCCCCCCCCTCTTATACTTCTACAGACTTTTCACTGTCACCAGTTTGAACTTTTTGGCCTAAAAAGCAAAACGCTATGTCTGACGGAAAACTAACATTGCACATCACCCTGAACACACCATCCCCACTGTGAAACATGGTGGTGGCAGCATCATGTTGGGGGGATGATTTTCTTCAGCAGGGACAGGTAAGCTGGTCAGTTGATGGGAAGATGGATGGAGCCAAATATAAGGCAATCTTAGAAGAAAATCTGTTTTACTGCGTACAGATGACCGTTTTTCACAGATTTTTTTTTAATGGTCATTAAAAACGATCGTGTGTAGGTTCCAGAGCATTTTTCTCATAGTGAAAAATGGGCATTAAAAATTTAGAATCAAATTTTTCTCCTCGTTTTTCACGTCATGAAAAGCGGTCCTGTGTAGGCTTTAAAGATGGGGAAAAAAACTTGCATGCTCAGAAGCAAGTTATGAGACGGGAGCACTCGTTCTGGTAAAACTAGTGTTTGTAATGGAGATAGCACATTCATCAGACTGAAAAGTGCGAATCGTCTCTCACCAAACTTTTACGAACACAAAATCAGCAAAAGCAGCCCAAAGGGTGGCGCCATCCAAATGAAACTTCCCCTTTATAGTGCCGTCGTACGTGTTGTACGTCACCACGCTTTGCTCCAGCATTTTTTTTTCACGATCGTGTTTAGGCAAGGCAGGCTTGACAAGAATCACTTCAAGAAAAACTTTGTTTTTTGTAGGACATTAAAAATGGTCTTGTGTATGAGGCTTTAGTCTGCAAAGGACCCGCGATTGGAGGGAGGTTCACCTTCCAGCAGGACAATGACCCTAAACATGCAGCCAGAGCTACAATGGAATGGTTTAGATCAGGGGGTCTCCAAACATTATAAACAAAGGGCCGAATTTATTGTCCTTCAGACACTAGGAGGACCAGACTTTGGCCAGTGGTTGTGGAAATTTTCCTGGTATCAGTGGGAGTAAACGTCTGGTATTGGGGGGGGGGAATGGTACCCCATTATTGGTATTATAGGGAGGAATAGTGCCCCATTAGTGGTGTCAGTGAGAGAAATGCTTCTCTATGTCACATGGTAGACTAGTGTCTCGTGTCAGAGGGAGGGATAGTGCCCCAAGGGCCGTATAAGGGCAAGCAAAGGGCCACAGTTTGGAGACCACTGGTTTAGATCAAAGCATATTCATGTGTTAGAAGGACCCAGCCAAAGTCCAGACCTAAATCACATTGAGAATCTGTGGCAAGACTTAAAAATTGCTGCTCACAGACGCTCTCCATCCAATCTGACAGAGCTTGAGATATAAGAATATAAGAAGAATGAGCAGAAATGTCCCTCTCTAGATGTGCAAAGCTGGTAGAGACGTCCCCAAAAAGACTTGCAGCTGTAATTGCAGCGAAAGGGGGTTCTACAAAGTAATGACTCCGGGGGGCGCCATACAAATGTACCCCCCCCCCACTTTTCACAGATTTATTTGTAAAAAATGTTGAAAAAACATTTTATCATTTTCCTTCCACTTCACAATTATGTGCCACTTTGTGTTGGTCTATCACCTAAAATTGCAAATAAGATACATTTATGTTTTTGGTTGTAACATAACATGTGGAAAATGTCATGGAGTATCCACAACTCTTCTCTGGACTGCTGATGGGATATTAAAATCTGTATGACCCCCATTGCTACCAGAATTCTGAACATTTTGGGCTCTGAAAATTAGTGTGGATATCGGATCTCGGGCTGCATTCACATGTTGTGTAAACGGCTTTTACACGCGTTTTGGTGCAACATACTGTACATATCGTGTTTCCCCAAAAATAAGACCTAGCATTATTTTCCAGGAGGGCTGCAATATAAGCCCTACCCCGAAAATAAGCCCTAGTTAAAAATGCTTGTAAAATCTTATAATCCACTCTATTACAGTAGTATATAATGTACAATGTGTGTGTTTCTGTAATATAATTGCGGGGAAGAGAACTCCGGCGGGTCACAGAAGCGCAGAGCGGCGCTATAACGAAGGTATTTGGCACAATTATCTTACAGAAACACACACATTGTACATTATATACTACTTTAATAGAGTGGATTATAGGATTTTACAAGCATTTTAACTCAGTTCACACTGGGGATTCCTGTCAGGCAGGGAGAGAGAGGAGGAGAGAAGACAGCACATTACATGGTAAGACCTACCCCGAGAATAAACCCTACTGGGCCAGATTCTCAGCTGAGATACGACGGTGTATCTCCAGATACGCCGTCGTATCTCTGTTTCTGGCACTGGGTATCTATGCGACTGATTCTTAGAATCAGTTACGCATAGATTTTGCTTAGATCCAACTTGCGTAAGTCACTTACACTGTCGGATCTAAGCTGTAATGTTACGCTGGCGTTCCCGTTGACTTCTGCGTCGAATATGCAAATGAGCGTGATACGCTGATTCCCGAACATATTTGCGCGCCGTCGTTGTAGTTTACGTAGTTTGCGTAAGTGTAAGGTAACCCCTGCTATATGAGGGGTAACCTTGCGTAGGTCCGGCGTACACCATGTTCGGTATGGACGTCGGGACAGCGTCGTGTTTTTCCGTCGTTTACGTAACTCATCGTGAATAGGGCTGTACGTTAATTACGTTCACGTCTAAACCAATGTATTTGCGGCATACTATGAAGCATGCACAGTGGGCTACGTTTACGGCCAGCGCATGCGCAGGTTCGTTCGGCGCGGGGGCACGCTTAATTTAAATACAACACGCCCACCTCCTTCCTACGTTGAATTACGCGGCCTTAAACCGGCCCATTTACGCTACGCCTCCGCAAATTACAGAGCAAGTGCTTTGAGAATACAGCACTTGCCCGTAAAAGCTGCGGAGGCGTAGCGTAAATGGGATACGCCGGAAAACCGCAGATCTACGAGAATCTGGCCCTACTGTGTCTTTTGTTGCCAAAATCAATATAATGCCCAGGATTATTTTCGGGGAAACACGGTAGTGCAGCTTGTTCGTTTTAACAGGTTGTCTTATGCGCAACAAACATGCCTTGCACCTTTTTGGCCATTGAGCTTGTGCGTTTTTTTTTTTTAATACCGTGTGCCAGGCGTGTTTATGTTAAAAATTTCAAAATACATTAAACTGAATGTTTTATGTTCGATGAAGATGTCACACATTTATTAATTGGTCATATCAGTGAGGGAAATGGATTTCTCTGTAACAAAAATCTGTGAAAATGGAGAAAAGCGCGTCGGCGTAAAACCAGCAATTTATCTTCGTTCTCCTCCCCGTCTATAAATGGAGGATTTGGGGGGGAATGGCCGGAGTCGGCGCGTCGATGTCATGTGGATGCGATTTCTGCGGGGAAATGTTGGTCGGCGTGCGGTGGGAAAGCCATCTTTAAATGTCCTGTGAGGCTGCGTTGCTGCAGAGATGGCCCCGGAGGACGGGGAGGGTCATCGGAGGGGGGAGTTGGTTCCCACGGCTCAGAGCGCCATTCTCACGGATGCTGAGAGCTCAGCGATGTCAGAAATGCTTTGTGCAGCGACGCTACCATTGTGTGCTTGCATTGAGTTAACCTTTTCCCTGCCGCGCTCCCTCTGTACACAGCAGCCATTAACCCCTGCACCGCTGCCGCACGGAATCCTTTTTTTTTTCAGGCCCGGTGATGATCGCTCAATAATTAGGCAGATTAGAGGGAAGGCGGCAGAAAGTGTGCTAATGACATCGCTGGGGGATTCTTCAGCGCGTGACCTAATTAGCCGAAATCTCTGAGGCCGAGTTTTGGACGCGGCCGTGTTTTACGCTTCCCATGGGCAGTGTAGGCAGAGATAAGGTGACCATACTTCATGCAATTATCTTGTACGACTAAACGGTTTTAGACATCATTAAGCATAGAAGACAAATCCTCATTATTAATAACACGCCAGAGAAATTTGTTATTGTAAAGCTTTTTCCATCAAAACGTGGGGAGAAGACGGATTTCTGGGATGGGGTCGGATTGCCCACAGCTGGTAGCTTTTTTTTTTTGTGTTGTCCAAGCCACAGTGGAGGCGTTGGGGCAGAAGAAAGGTGATCTTTCAGATCGGAGTCTGCTTGTGTGTGGGCCACTGAAAGGATGATTGATGAGGTAGGCGATCCTGGTTGAAGGAGATTGGTTGGGTATTAGACAAAGAGCACCTGTCATGAGAGAAATGTGGAGGTTGCCATGACTAAATACTTTTTGAATGTCCTTCTCTGCACTCTTGCGCCAGGAGACCTCATTTATTCGATGCCCCCGCGATGACAAGTTTCCTTTAGGTTTGATTCACACTACTGCAACCTGAAAGATTGCAGCTTTGCTGGGGCAACTTCCTGGCGACTTGATGCGACTTTGAAGGAACTTTGTCTTTTGCAGGTACGCAGAGATAACGGCATACAGAAACATGCCATGCACTGCCTGGTTGATCTTCCTGTAATATCAGATCCAAATCGCATCAATATAGATAAGGATCCCACCTGGCGGTGACTTCCATTAAAGTCTATGGGCACAAGTCGGATAGAAGTCGCCTTGAAGTAGTACAGGAGCCGCTTCTAAAGTCTGAAGCCACTTCGGTAGTGCTAAATAGGACAGATCTCACCGACATGGGATTTCACATGTCATGCAACTTGGTGTCTCTCAAAGTCGGGTCCCAAATCACAGCAACGTGAACCGAGCCTTATGCCGCGTACACACGCCCGTTTTCATGGTGTGAAAAATGCATTTTTTTTAAATTGGTCATTAAAAACTGTCGTGTGTGGGCTCCAGAGCATTTTTCTCGACGTGAAAAATGGGCATTAAAAATTTAGAACCTACTCTATTCAGGAGCAGGACTCCTGAAAAAACTACAGTTTTTAAAACTTTTTTCCATTGATACATGTTTCCTCGGGCAAGACCCGGGTTCTCAAAGACGTTTTCATAGGCAAACTATAGACACCCAGCAGGTACAATATTTAAAGGAATTTTTAATTTTTTTTTTTAAGTTAACTAATTGCCGCCCGCCCGCCGTCATATTACTGCGGGACGGTGGCACTGCTACGCGTGAGCACGTAGCTCTACGTCCTCCCTTTAGCAGCTTGTAGGGCGCGCGCGCCCCCAGAGTCCCGCGCACGTGCCCGGCGGGTACGATCGCCGCCGGGCACCCGCGATTGCTCGTTACAGAGCGGGGAACGGGAGGTATGTGTGTAAACACATACCTCTTGTTCCTGTCAGCGGGGGAAACGCTGATCTTCTGTCCATACAATGTACGGACAGAAGATCAGTGATTTCCCCTAGTGAGGCCACCCCCCCATACAGTTAGAACACACCCAGGAACACACTTAACCCCTTCCCTGCCCCCTAGTGTTAACCCCTTCACTGCCAATGGCATTTTTATAGTAATACAATGCATTTTTATAGCATTGATCGCTATAAAAATGACAATGGTCCCAAAAATGTGTCAAAAGTGTCCGATGTGTCCGCCATAATATCGCAGTACTGAAAAAAAAACGCTGATCGCCGCCATTACTAGTAAAAAAAAATAATAATAAAAATGCCATAAAACGACCCCCTTTTTTGTAAACGCTATAAATTTTGCGCAAACCAATTAATAAACGCTAATTGCGATTTTTTTTAACTAAAAATATGTAGAAGAATACGTATCGGCCTAAACTGAGGAAAAAAAAAAAATTTATATATTTTTTGGGATTTTTATTATAGCAAAATGTAAAAAATATTGCATTTTTTTCAAAATAGTCGCTCTATTTTTGTTTATAGCGCAAAACATAAAAACCGCAGAGATGATCAAATACCACCAAAAGAAAGCTCTATTTGTGGGGAAAAAAGGACGCCAATTTTGTTTGGGAGCCACGTCGCACGACCGCGCAATTGTCCGTTAAAGCGACGCAGTGCCGAATCACAAAAAGTGCTCTGGTCTTTGGACAGCAATATGGTCCGGGGCTAAAGTGCTTAAGCATCATTCAAATCACTGCTCCAGGAGAAAATATTGTACCTGCTGGGTGTCTATACCTGTGATAACGTCTTTAAATAGCACAATCACCTGCCTGCCAGTAAATTAGGAAGAACTGATCTAGCTAAGCTATACAGTGTATAAATATATGTACAACTCCTAGGGATGTATATATATCCTCTACACACTGTAAATTAAGCTAAACTGACTAGTCTGCCTGCCTGCTCTAATTAGCTATATAAAAAGACAATCTCTCTGTCTCTCTGACTGCTCTCATTAACAACCGCAACACACTACACGAGGCCGCCCAGCAGGAGGCCTTATATAGTGTGGGGCGTGTGCTAAAGCCCTGAGCCATAATTGGCCAAAGCCACCCTGGCTTTGGCCAATTATGGCTCTCCGTTTTTTGCGCGCTGTGATTGGCCAAGCATACAGGGTCATAGTGCATGTTTGGCCAATCATCAGCGCGCAATGCCGCAGTGAATTATGGGCCGTTGCGCGTCATTTGAATTTGGCGCGAACGACCCGTTTTGTTCAAATTCGTCGAACGTATGAACAGACAATGTTTGAATCGAACATACGATCGTATTGAATGCGGAGCTCATCCCTAATTATGGCATGTTGGGTGGACTATGGGTGTTATGGCATGTCCTGTAGACAATGTCAGGTCAGGGGT
Source organism: Rana kukunoris (assembly GCA_029574335.1). Lineage (NCBI taxonomy): Eukaryota > Metazoa > Chordata > Amphibia > Anura > Ranidae > Rana > Rana kukunoris. The sequence continues at coordinate 309,750,610 of CM056059.1, forward strand.
GTTATGGCATGTTGTGTGGACTATAGCAGGTCATTGGTGTTATGGCAGGTCATGGGTGTTACGGCATGTCCTGTGGACTATGTCAGGTCATGGGTATTTTAGCATGTCCTGTGGACTATGGCAGGTCAGGGGTGTTATGGCATGTTGTGTGGACTATGGCAGATCATGGGTGTTATGGCATGTCTTGTGGACTATAGCAGGTCATTGTGTTATGGCAGGTCATGTGGACTATGTCAGGTCATGGGTGTTTTAGCATGTCCTGTGGACTATGGCAGGTCAGGGGTGTTATGGCATGTCATGTGGACTATGGCAGGTCAGGGGTGTTTTAGCATGTCCTGTGGACTATGGCAGGTCATGGGTGTTTTAGCATGTCCTGTGGACTATGTCAGATCATGGGTGTTATGGCATGTCCTGTGGACTATGTCAGGTCATGGGTGTTTTAGCATGTCCTGTGGACTATGTCAGGTCAGGGGTGTTTTAGCATGTCCTGTGGACTATGGCAGGTCATGGGTGTTATGGCATGTCCTGTGGACTATGGCAGGTCATGGGTGTTTTAGCATGTCCTGTGGACTATGGCAGGTCATGGGTGTTATGGCATGTCCTGTGGACTATGGCAGGTCAGGGGTGTTTTAGCATGTCCTGTGGACTATGGCAGGTCATGGGTGTTATGGCATGTCCTGTGGACTATGGCAGGTCAGGGGTGTTTTAGCATGTCCTGTGGACTATGGCAGGTCAGGGGTGTTATGGCATGTCATGTGGACTATGTCAGGTCATGGGTGTTATGGCATGTCATGTGGACTATGGCAGGTCATGGGTGTTTTAGCATGTCCTGTGGACTATGGCAGGTCATGGGTGTTTTAGCATGTCCTGTGGACTATGGCAGGTCATGGGTGTTTTAGCATGTCCTGTGGACTATGGCAGGTCATGGGTGTTTTAGCATGTCCTGTGGACTATGGCAGGTCATGGGTGTTTTAGCATGTCCTGTGGACTATGGCAGGTCATGGGTGTTTTAGCATGTCCTGTGGACTATGGCAGGTCAGGGGTGTTATGGCATGTTGCAAGTGTTATGCCGTGAGGCTTATGATATGCTGCTATGTTAGAGGATTGATGTTATGTTGCAGGGATTGGGGTATGTCACATTGGTGTTGTGGCATCTCGTATTATGTCATGGTGTGGGGATTATGGTGTCCCCGGTATTAAATGAGCCTTCTCTCACCCTTCAGTAGTATTTTGGGGTCAGCTGGGAAGCTCCTCCCCAATCAGTGAGTCGCCGTGTGTGTGCCAATATCGGATGCCCCCACAAACACCTCACTCCTATTCTTCCATAATTTGCTCGTCACCTGACCACCATGGTGGTCTAAGCACACAGACCGAGCCAGAAATCCCTCCAATCCTTCTCAAGTCTGGCAGTGAAAGGGTTAGCGGAGGCTGTTTACAATGTGTGGACCACCAGACGTTGCCATGGGTACAGCTAATAGGCCGCCAGCCACGGGGTCTGTGTCAGCATTTATTCCTGCAAACAGACACTCAGCATTCTGAACAAGCAGTGGAACAGGTTCCCCCGATAGACAGAGAGAGGAGCCATAGTGTGCCAATTATACCCGACACCCAGGAACACGGCATCCTACCTCCACAGTGTGCGCCACCAGAGGAACTACCACTGATGCCAAGTCATACAACGTACTTACCTCTGACCCAGACACATACAACCTGTGCAGTTCCTATTAGAGGCCCCGACACACACATTGAGAAGGTGCAGATATGGCAGGGGCCCAGGTACCACAAAGTGATGAGTGCGGGCAAATCAGACCTTTTAAAGTGGACCTTTCCATTAATAAATTCCTGACATGTCACAGTAACCGTATAATTTCTCAGGAAATCTCCCCCTTTTATCATTAAAAAGCCCCCCTTGTACTCCAGTCAATGGCCTTGTCTAGGGTGAGATTATGTCATCAATCTGCTGCAGGCAGGAGCAAGCATTTCTGCAGTCTTCCCTCCCCCAGTGATCAGACTGCAACACTAACTTTGCCTAGGCCAGTGTTTCTCAACTCCAGTCCTCAAGCCCCCCCAACAGGTCAAGTTTTCAGGATTTCCCTCAGATGAAAAGGCTGTGGGAATTACTAAGGCAGTGAAACTGATCAAATCACCTGTGCAAAATAATGGAAATCCTGAAAACCTGACCTGTTGGGGGGCCTTGAGGACTGGAGTTGAGAAACACTGGCCTAGGCTGAGATGAAATTGTCGGCTTGCTGCAGGCAGGAGGCGGCATTTCCTCAGTCTTCCCTCCCTCCAGTGATCAGACTGCAACATCCTAACTTTTCCTACGCCGAGATGAGGTTATCGGTCTGTTGCAGGCAGGAGGAAACCTTTCCTCAGTCTCCCTTCCCCCAGTGATCAGACTGTTCATTGCAACTTTGTAGCAGGTCACAAGGTGTTTGTGAACACGGCAAAAAAGGCACCAGGACTTATATGATTGTATCATCTCTGAGTTGGTATCTCCGTCCAGTGACTGAGTTTTCCCTCATTTCCTGGCCTTGTGGCAGAACTCTCACCCGCCTCCATTCTACTAAATACGTGTTTTTATCTGTGCCCTGGTTATTATTTTTTCCCATTTCCTGTTCTGAAAGTAAATCTCCCCAATGTATAGACAGCAATAAATTCCTGGCAGAGTCTGCAACCCTTTCTCGCTCCATCTAAAACTAAATAAAAGGTTCTGGGTGGAGTTTGGCTGTAACAAAGATTTGCACATAGAGGCCATCAGATATCGGGGTGATACTGAAGAGAGAAGCATCACCAAGAACCCAATCGGGCCACATTGGGAACTGGAAGAGAAGTGGGGAGTGTTTGAGGGTCCGATGCCCCGCAGTTTTTCTGTTGGAGGTCCTAGACAGTGAATGAAGATGGTGTGTGGGGGGGGGGGGTGCTCCCAGACCCGAGATGGTGGGGGGTTCATAGGCCCTAAATGGAGATGGTGGGGCAGGGTCCCAGATACTAGATGGAGATAATACAAAAGACGTGGAGCTGGGGCATCACTGTACTTCCTGTAGGGAGATGTGAAAACCGTGAATTGGGATATGAGCTTCCAGCAGCCATCCTTGGCTGCAGTATCAGTAATGGGCTTTGTGGGCCCCTCCCCACCGCCATCTCCATCTACCGTCTGGGACTCCACCCAACTACCTTTATCATCTACTGCCTAGAACTCCCCCCACCTCCATCTACCATCTAGGACCCCCCCAACCACCTTCATTATCTACTGCCTGGGACCCCCCAGCCACCATCTTAATCTGCCGTCAGGGAATCCCCCAAACTGTCATCTTCATCTATGATTAGCAGGGCCGTCTTTTCACATTGGGCATGCTGGGAAGTTGCCTGGGGGTAAGAGAAGGGGTGCCGAAGCTGTGGCACGCCGCTCACTCGACTGCACTGGTTGCGAGAATTGCCAGCTGCCCGGCGCCTAGCAACTAGTGACGTTGGAGCGCGCCGTGGCCGCCCCAGTATTTCTTGTTTTTTACTTTCTTGCTTTTCAAGCTCGTGTTATATTGTCCAAATGTTGTGTTAATGTTTAAACACTGATTTTACTGGAAGTACCAATAAATATAGTCTTGATAATTTGCATTTTTATTCTCGTGCGTGATTGTGTAGACATGACCCCGGTGCACTGTTTTACTCAGGGGCCTATAATGCTCTAATGGCACTGATGACCAGGACCCCCCCCCCCCCAACCATCATAATCTACCACCTGGGACCCCTCCCACAACCATAATCGTAATCTACCGCCTGGGACCCCCCACAACCACTACCGTCATCTATTGCCTGGGACCCCGCGCACAACCACTATCGTAATCTTCCGCCTGGGACCCACCCCACAACCACTATCATCTACCGCCTGGAAACCCCCCCCCCCCACAACCACCATCGTAATCTACCACCTGGAAACCCCCACAATCACCATCTACTACCTGGAACCCCCCCACAATCACTATCATAATTTACCACCTGGAACCCCCCCACAATCACTATCATAATCTACCACCTGGGACCCCCCCCCCCCCCACAATCACTATCAATCTACCACCTGGAACCCCCCCACAATCACTATCATAATCTACCACCTGGGACCCCCCCCCCCCCACAATCACTATTAATCTACCACCTGGAACCCCCCACAATCACTATCGTCATCTACCCCGCCTGGGACTCCCCCACAACCACTATTGTCATCTACATCCTGGGATTTGGGACTCTCGGCTCCCACCCCCTGTGGATTTACAGCATCTGAAAAGAGATAAACACAAACAGATCTTCTGTGTCCGCTCGTTCCCAGAGATCACAGAAGACGGGAGGGAGCTGAGAAATGGCCTGAGGGCTTCCAGAGGAGAGCAAGCCAAAGAGCAGCCATTGTACTGCTAATAACAGCAATTCCAAAACCCAACTGTTCTCTGATAAAGTTCCAATAACACGACCTTCCCACCCCAACACATAAAGAGACCCCCCCCCCCCGACACATATACACCCCATACTGTAATGGCAAAGAGACCAACATCCCCCCGACACATATACACCCCATACTGTAATGGCATATATACACCCCATACTGTAATGATGCCCATCCCCCCGACACATATACACCACATACCAAAGAGAGACACATATACACCACATACTGTAATGGCAAAGAGATGCCCATCCCCCCGACACATATACACCACATACTGTAATGGCAAAGAGACCAACATCCCCCCGACACATATACACCCCATACTGTAATGGCAAAGAGATGCCCATCCCCCCCCCCCCGACACATATACACCACATACTGTAATAGCAAAGAGACCCCCATCCCCCCGACACATATACACCCCATACTGTAATGGCAAAGAGATGCCCATCCCCCCGACACATATACACCACATACTGTAATGACAAAGAGACCCCCATCCCCCCGACACATATACACCACATACTGTAATGGCAAAGAGATGCCCATCCCCCCGACACATATACACCACATACTGTAATGACAAAGAGACCCCCATTCCCCCGACACATATACACCACATACTGTAATGACAAAGAGACCCCCATCCCCCCGACACATTTACACCACATACTGTAATGGCAAAGAGACCCCCCACCCAACACATAACATCCTATAATAGCACACAGATTCCCTCTATATACTTTTCAGTCAGAAAGTTCTATAAAAACATACAAATGGATGTAACAAACTGATATGATAAATCTTATTTATTGATCACATAAGAAGATATGAAAGAGGTGATTATATTATTAATTATCCTCATTTCAGGATATAAAAGTCCTACCTCCTTATTTAAGCCTACGTTACCCTCTAAGTCGGTGTTTCTCAACTCCAGTCCTCAAGGCGCTCCAACAGGTCATGTTTTCAGGCTTTCCATTATTTTGCACAGGTGATTTATTCAGTTACACTGCCTTAGCTGTTTCCTCTGAGGGAAATCCTGAAAACATGACCTGTTGGGGGTGTCTTGAGGACTGGAGTTGAGAAACATTGCTCTAGCTCACTTATTTATCATTACGTTCGATCCAAAGCTGGTTACAATGTACCATTACAGTGATCGCAAATTTCCATTTATTTATGCTGAATCCTGCAGCTGGATGAGAAAGACTAGCAACGCGTTTCTCAGATCCACAAATCTGCTTCATCAGGAGATATCTTAGTTGTAACAAGCTCAAGAAAACCCTACGATCGGTCCTGTCATTAATTTTTTTTGCTGCTATTTATAAAGGGCCCCAATAATTTACATAGTGATCTATATACCAGTGTTAATTTTGGCAGAAATTTTCGATTTCAGTCTTAGGACTAAAATGGCATTTTATTTTTAGTCCCATTTTAGTCTTCTGCAATTGTTTTAGTTGTATTTAGTCGACTAAATCTCCAGTACATTTTAGTTGATTAAATCTAAAATCTAATGGGTGTAATTAAACTGTAATGCATTAGTTAACATTTCTCTACAATTTCCAAACTCATTATATACTGCTGAAGTGAAAAATCCAATATATTAATATTTATGGTATTAAGCCGGCCATACACGGTTCGAATATCGAAAAAAATTTTTTCGAAAATCGTATCAAAGAATTTTCGTACGAATTTCGCACCGTTGGCAACAGTGCAGCAATCAAATTTGAGGAATCGGACATGTTGGACATTTTTTGAAAAACGAACGATTTTCTAATCAATGATGGGAGAGTCGTGCGATAAATGGAATAGAAAAAAAGCGCAAGTGCAAGAAAAGAAAATTCCCGGAGAGAAAAGAATACTCCCGGCAACGGAAATTCTTTTCTGTAGCAACATGAAGGCTTGGTCGGCAGAATTTTGAAAATCAATGGTGGCATCATCGGATCAAAAAAAAAAAAAAACGTTATGAATTTGAAAAGAAAATTTGTTCGAAATTCGACCGTGTATGGTCTGCTTTAGTCTTTTTGACCAAAATGCCATTTTAGTTTTAGTCATCTTAATTGTTTTAGTCGTATTTTAGTCGACTAAAATATTATTAATTTTGTTGACTAAAATGCTTTAGTCAACAAAATTAACACTGCTATATACTGTACATTGACATCGATCCCTGCCCCTAGGAGCTTTTCTTGCGCTGAGAATCACATCGATCAATCAAATTCTTCCTCCTCAATATAGAAGAATAAAAAGGAGAAGCTGATTGGATGGAGGTTATTTTTAGGTAAATGAAGTTGTGTATGGGGAATGTCTCCAATCCTGAACAGAAGATCAAACTGACGTCTCAGGGTCAGCCTTGATCTGCTGTGGCCATTCTGTGTCTACACACGGTCAGATTGTAGGACAGTCATGGTTTATCAGATGTCAACTACTTTAGTCCATGTCCTGAATTCCAAGGATGACCGTGAGACCAACACAGGTGAATATGGTGGACAGAGGTCACTGTGTGTATTACACATACACACACATATACATGCATAAATACACACACACACACTAGGGTGACCACGTGTCCTGGATTGCCCGGGACAGTCCCGCATTTTGCAGGTGTGTCCCAGGTCCCGGGACCTTCATTCTAGGACAGTACAGTGTCCCGAAATGAAACTGACACAGCCACCACATGAGCCAACGATGGAAACTGTCTTGTTTCCCAGCCCAGGAGTTCGCCCTGCCAAATGCCCTGCAATGCACTGCACCCAACCAGGGCGCAGTAAAAGCTGGTTGTTAAGGAGCAGGGCTGGGAAGGTGGCGTCCTTAACAACTGATGAGTCATCAGCTGTCAATGGCCTTCCACACTGACAGCTGAATATTAATAATAATAATAAAAAAAACGGTGTTGGGTCCCCCTCTATTAGTCTATTCTAAACCTTTGGGTCATTTGGGGGCTCTGATAACCCCCCTGCCTGCATGCCACCACAACCACCGGCCAAGGTAAGATGGGGACAAGGTGCTTTGGGGTGGGAGGGGCAGGGCCCGAAGGGTTTGGTATGGACTGGGGAGGGACCCCACTATGTTTTTTTTTTTTCAATTGTCGGGTGACGGCAATTGCAACCGTGAGTCAACTTAAAGCGGAGCTCCACCCTGATTTTTTTTTTTTTTTTTAATCTAAAAAAAAAAAAAAAATGAAATGGAAAAAAAAAAATACTCACCCTAAATAGGCTGTTGCTATGCGGAAGTCCCGAATCTGCCCTCATGATCCGTGGTGCGGTTTTCTTCCTCCTCCTCTTCTCGGTGTCTTCTTGTGAATGGGCCGCGCTGCATTCTGGGAACTGTGTGTATCCCAGAAAGCAGCCGGACCATTCACAAAGCGCCGCATCGCTCGCACATGCGCAGTAGGAAACGGGCAGTGAAGCCGCACGGCTTCACTGCCTGTTTTCCTGACAGTGGATGGCGGTGCCGGGATCGAGGATCGGCATCGGCGGGGGCCGTCAGCGCGGGCGCCTAGGACAGGTAAGTGTCCTTATTCAAAGTCAGCAGCTACACTGTTAGTAGCTGCCGACTTTGGAAAAAAAAAATGCGGGTGGAGCTCCGCTTTAAATGTGATTTGACTTTTTTTTCGAAATTTCATTTTTGCTGCAGCATGTTCTATACATTATACAGATGTTCCACATTACAGACAGACTAAGGGGACAACCCAGGCACTATATTTAGAGGAATTGTTAATTTTTTATTGTTGCATTGATAAATGTCCCCCAAGGCAGTACCCAGCCCCCCATACCTATATTATGGCCAATTACTTGCATATAAGCCTTTAAAATTGACAAAAAAAAAATAAAAGTATAAAAAAGCATCTTTTTTTTGTGAAGCAAGGGGGTGTCCCTGATTGGCAGTTTGGAAATGTGGTCACCCTAATACACACACAAATACACAATGGAAGATGGACAATTAATTCCCTATTAATAAAGACAAATTAGATTAAAGGGAATTACACGCGGGGGGCCCAGACAGGCCAGCTAGTGGGAAGGGGGGGAGAATTAGCCATAAGTGTCATCTCTGTACACAAACACTTAAGTCTCTTAAACCTGACTAATACAGTGACCACCACCTGACAATTCTGTGGTCAACGATCGCTTAAAGTCAATCTATAATCTATTTTGTTTTTGTTTTGGATGGAGTAAGAAACAGTGAGACCCCTTGTTGGCTTTTTAATTATGTCCCCAAGGAGGAGATTCACCATCTAATTGTCCTGGAAAGCCAAACTGTTACAATTGTCACTAGAACAGGAAATAAGAGGAGATCTTCCAGTGGGGACATCCGTTCTGGTAACTGTCTAAGAGGGGATTTTCTCTTACTTTATGGGAAGGATTGCTATGCCAGTCCTGAGGACCCTCCATTGGCTAGCTGTAAAGGATCGGGTTACATTCAAAACCCTCTGCCTTACCCATAAACGTGCCTCAATACTTATGTGAGAAAATAAAACACTACACCCCAAATCGAGCCCTACGATCAACTAACCAGGACCTCCTCCACATCCCCAAGTCCTGCTACAAATCTAAAGGAGAGCCAAGATACGCAGTCCAAGGACCATGGCTTTCATCAGTCAAGACCGCACTCTGCCACCACTTACATAATTTTAGACAGAATCCTCTAATACTTGCATCAGTGAAGACCTATTGAGAGTTCAAGTCTCTAGAGATAGAGCAGTCCTCTTTATGCTCACCCTCTCCAGAAAGTGGATACAACTGTCATCCTTATCCTCACCCTCTCCAGAAAGTGGATACAACTGTCATCCTTATCCTCACCCTCTACAGAAAGTGGATACAACTGTCATCCTTATCCTCACCCTCTACAGAAAGTGGATACAACTGTCATCCTTATCCTCACCCTCTCCAGAAAGTGGATACAACTGTCATCCTTATCCTCACCCTCTACAGAAAGTGGATACAACTGTCATCCTTATCCTCACCCTCTAAAAAGTGGAAAAGTCATCCTTATCCTCACCCTCTCCATAAATTGGATACAACTGTCATCCTCATCTTCACCCCCCCCCCCCCCCCAAAAAAAAGGACACAAATGTAATCTTTAACCTCAGTCCCCCAGTGAATCACCCAACACAAACTGCCCAGCTCAACCCCCCAACACTAAGTGAAATAACCCCCCCCCCCCGGCACGCAATGGATAATTACCCTAGTCCGTGGAAGACGTCTCTGGCACCCTGTGTGACTCATGTCAGGGCTGTCTTAATGAATGGGCACAACTGGGCAGTGTCCAGAAGCCAAGGGCCCCATGATGAGGGCAAGGACAAGAGGGGGGGGGTGCACTGGCGATTTGGCTGATTGTGTTGCTCTTCTTTGATTGGAGCAACTGCAATGGCACTACATTGCAGGTGGGAATAGCATTTGTGACCTGTGAGTACATTGTGATGGGCTGATGTAAGGGGGCACTGTGATGGGGACACCTGTTGTGTGGGGACACCTGATATAAGGGGGCAATGTGATGGGGTCACCCGATGTATAGGAGCACTCTGATAGGGACACCTGATGTAAGGGGACAATGTAATGGGGGAACCTGATGTATGGGGTCATTGTGATGGGAACACCTGATGTATGGGGACACCTGTTGTGTGGGGACACCTGATGTAAGAGGGCAATGTGATGGGGTCACCTGATGTATATAAGCACTGTGATAGGTACACCTGATGTAAGAGGACAATGTAATGGGGAAACCTGATGTATGGGGACATTGTGATAGGGACACCTGATGTAAAAGGGGCACTCTGATGGATGGGGACACCTAATCTATATGGGCACTGTGATGGGGACACCTGATGTAAGGGGACAATGTGATGGGGACACCTGATGTATGGGGACACCTGATGTATGCAGGCGCTGTGATAGGGACACCTGATGCAGACTGGTAGAGACCCCAGTGCATTGTTTAGCCCAGGGGCCCATGATGCTATTCAGATGGCACTGACTCACATCTCTCAGGAATAGACCCCCTTTGTGAATGACACACCCTGACACCCAGTGAATGACCTCTCCCAGTACTGTGGATAAAACCTTCCAGGGACTCTGAATGACCATCCCTGATTATGCCTGGTACACATGATGAGATTGTCCGATGTATGATCATGCTTTTTTTTCCTTTTTTTTATGCATTCTAGTCTCATATCGAAAATAAAAAAAGGTTACTAAAGTTATGAAAATTCTCGTACGGCAGAATAAAAATTTGCAGTCCGGATGCTTTTCTGCATGCGCATTTTTGATGCAGTCCAGTGCACCCCCCCCCCCCTCTTCTTAACCTTAAGGACCAGTTCACACCACACCATGCAGTAAAACCTTGGTCTGAGATTAACTTGGTTTGAGAGCATTTTGCAAGACAAGCAAAATATGTTTTGATAAATTTAGCCTTGATATACAAGCGATGTCTTGATATAAGAGTTGTGTCATGTTACAACTGAGTATAAAAAAGAAGAGAGGCGCCTCTAAGTGTAGCAATATGGTTACATCTAATGAAGGTACAACATTTAGCAACTTATTGCTACACTTAGAGGCGCCTCTCTTCTCTTTTATACCCTGTAAAAAAAATGCTTTTTTTCTTGTGAAAAAAAAAAAAATGCTTTGATATACAAGTGCTTTGGATTACAGGCATTCAGTGCCGATCCTGACCTCCCTGGGGCCCAAAGCAAAATGACATTATAAGTTGAGAAGTGGGGGGGGGGGGGGCGCTGAGTTCTTACATCTTCTCCCATGCAGCCAGAAGCCAGTTAAGAAGTGGGGTAAGGGGCCAAAAGTGACTTCTCACCAAGCGGGGCCTCTATTAATTTGGGGGGCCCTCCGCAGATTTTTGGGGCCCTAAGCGGCTTGCATAGTGAGCCTATAGGGCGGATCGTCACTGCAAGCATGTTTCTGGAACTAATTATGCTTGCAAACCAAGGTTTTACTATATATGATTTCTAATGCCGCGTACACACGGTCGTTTTTTTTGCGATGAAAACAAACTTGGTTTTTTAAAACGTCAATTTAAAGCGGAGTTTCAACCTAAATATAAGCCCTCCCATGTGATCCAGCATACTGGCGTCAGCGCCAGTATGCTGTTTTTTTTTTTTTAAATCCATGTACTTACTGTCTTATGCAGAATTTTATTTTTTTTACCCCGCGGTGGACAGCGCCAGTATAGCGCGTCACATCTTACGAAAGTACCCGAAAAGGACTCGGGTAATCGCGGTGAAAATGCGGCGCCTGCGCACAGACCTAGGAGCTGACTGCGCAGGCGCCGTATTTCTCCGAGTCCTATTTCGGCGTTTTTCGGAGGGCGTGACGCGCCATAGCCGTAGGACTCGGAGAAATACGGCACCTGCGCAGTCAGCTCCTAGGTCTGTGCGCAGGCGCCGCATTTTCGCCGAGATTACCCGAGTCCTTTTCGGGTACTTTCGTAAGATGTGACGCGCTATACTGGCGCCGTCCACCGCGGGGTAAAAAAAATAAAATTCTGCATAAGACAGTAAGTACATGGATTTAAAAAAAAAAAACAGCATACTGGCGCTGACGCCAGTATGCTGGATCACATGGGAGGGCTTATATTTAGGGTGAAACTCCGCTTTAAATTGATCGTGTGTGGGCAACATGCTTGAATTTTTTGTGTCGTTTTTCATTTCACAAAAAGTCACCGTGTGTAGCAAAAAACGTCGTTTAAAACGACATTTTTCAACCCGCGCATGCCCAGAAGCTAGTTATGAAGCGAGCTTCAATGGAAAAGAGTGGTGAACGTAACCTCGCTTTTTGTGAAAAAAACGATGGTGTGTAGGCAACATCGTCTTTGAAAAGCGACGTTTCAAAACGTTGTTTTTTACTTCACAGAAAACGTCGTTTTTTTTCATCACAAAAAATGATCGTGTGTACGCGGCATTATGCCATAGTTCACACCAGTGTGGTCATTTCTAGGGCTTTTCCGTTCCAGAAAAAAAAAAAGGAGAACATGCTGCATTTTTCCTGCACTGGACTGTACTGGAACGCAGTAAAAACGCACCAAAAATGCAGTGGACCGTAGGGCGTGCGCCCAGGCACACCCTAATCACCCTGTGCAGCACAAATTCGCCCTACTGCCCTAGCTCCTCCCCTTCCCCCGTCACAGTGCTTCCAGCTTCCCTCCTCTCCCGCCGGCTGTTGCTGTTGATGTTTTAGAATGAATGGGGGGAAGGGGCCGGTAAATATGTAATTTACTGGCCCCTTCCTGTTCTGAATGAAGATCGTGAGTGATCGTTAGTATGTGTTTGAGCTTTGGGGTAAAACCCAATGCAATAGGCTGCACACACCTATGCAGTGTACCCTAGTATTGAGGGGGAAAAACAAGAAAAAAAAGCAACTTGAATGCATCCGGAAACGCATCAAAAATGCACCGTAACGCATGAATTTTTTTGTTAAAAACGCGCATGAAGAAACGCATCTGGAAGGGATGTGGAGTGCGTTTCTGTGGTGTGAACCAGCCCTTAATAAGGATGTGCGTTCCAGTGCGTTTAGGTGCGTTCCAGTGAGCTTTTGATGCATTTTACAGCATTCCAGTACAGTCCGGTGCAGGAAAAATGCAGCATTTTCTACTTTTTTTTCTGGAACTGGAACGCACTGGAACTGCAAGCACTGGTGTGAACTATGCCATTAAAAACCATATAACCTGCTTTTCATGCGTTTTTGATGCAAAACAAAAAACGCACTGAACTGCATGTGGTGTAAACTGGCACTTAAGGTTAAAAAAAAATAAGGGGGGAATGCACTGGACTGCATAAAAAATGCATCAAAAACGCACTGGGACGCGTCAAAAACGTGCACGCAGAAAAGCATCTGGAACGCATCCGGACTGCGTTTTTATGCTGTGAACTGGCCCTAAAGGACTATTCCCAGCACTCAGTAAATGATCCCCCAGGCCTCTCAGGTGCTTCATTGTCTGACAGCCGTCTGCAGGTTGGAGATGCAGCCAGTCCCCCCCCCCCCCCAATCACATCTCGGTCCCCCCCCCCATCACATCTCGGTCCCCCCCCCCTCCCTCCTGGTCCATGTGACAGATCTGTACCTCCCCTCTCCTGTAGCCCTGTGTGCTGCACTGCAGCCTCTCCTCCTGCACAAGGCTGCTGCATCCTCCTCAGTGGGCAGCCTGCGCTCTTTTTTTCCCTCCCCATCCCTGCCTGGTCCATGCCTATCCCAGGAGCATCGGCCACCTGTGCGGGGATGATTGTGGGAGGCTCCCGCTGGACATGGGGCATTTGAATGCTGCAAGTGACATCCACTAGAAAGGACTGGTTGGGGGGGACAGAAGGGGTGGGGGGAGGTGGGTGACATCGATTGGCGGGGGGGAGGAGGTCCCAGCAGTTGTGGATTCTCTGGAATTTGCTGTCTATTTCACGCTCTGATTTCCCATCTGGATTTGGCCCAGAGGGGCGCATGTTGGATTTCCCCCCCTTGGCTGCGGCTGGATTGTCATGATGGAGGCGGTTGACAAGGAGTGCGGTGCTCTGGGGGGTCTCTTCCAGGCCATCATCAATGATATGAAGGTAAGAGGATGGTGAAAAGGGGGTGGAGGGTGGCAAAGACGCCTCCTTCGATCGATAAATCCAATCTGCATAGCGATGAGGAATACGCTGGAAGAGCTCTGGGGTCACGGCGCCAGCAGGGGGCCCCGATGCCCACCTCTGCCAGGAGACGCCGGTGCCATTTTCTGGGGCTTTGTCACCCAAGCGCTCGGTGATGTGTCATTTCTTTTCATTTTAAGTCCTGGGAGATTGGGGGAGGGGGCTGCCATCTTTGTGTAAGTTCTGGAGGAGGCTGGGCTCCCTACCACAGCTGTAACCCCTTTCATGCCAGGGGAAGGGGGGGTGCTGAGATCTGGGCAGATGCTCTGCAGAGCCTGGCAACACCAGAGCATCAGCCTGTAATCCTCCGCCAGTGGCCCCTAAGCACAGGGAGCTTAACCCTTCTCTTCCCCAGACAATGCTGGGGAAAAAAAGAGGGGGGGGGAGTGTAACCCTTCCATTGCCAGACAATACTGGAGAGGATATGGTAACCCTTCCATCCCCAGACAATACTGGAGAGGATATGGTAACCCTTCCATCCCCAGACAATACTGGAGAGGATATGGTAGCCCTCCCCAGACTAGAGAGGGGCACTGACTGCAGAACACAACATGTTATTGTAAAGAAATGTCACCCTGTAGGATGGAAAGAAAACTCTGACACACAGCGACAAGACCCGATTAAAGATTCGTAACCTCCTGATCCTGTCTATTGACCCCCCCCCCCCCCCGTACACTGCACTACATAATATACGTAACGTGGCAACAAAGTAACAAACAGCAATGGCCCTGCGCCAAGTGTCCTGCACGCCGGATGTACACGCCAATTGAAAATAAATAAGTGATAGAACTGAAGGTTGGTGGGCAAGAATGGCACAAAGGTGTGCAAAAAAAAGCTGGAAGTCTCTGTATCATGGAACGTGATTGGTCAAAGAAGTGTAAGGTGCAGTTCAATGTTTCTAAATGTGAAAAAATGCTGTAAAAGAATGGTACTTTGGGTCAATATTGGGGTACAGTGCTGGCCAGAACTGCAGAGGAAAAAGATTTGGGGTATTTATTTATAGACAATTGAAAAATTAGCACAATGTGTACCCAGGCAATGGGGGAAGTGAATTGAATTCTGGGGTTCACCAATAGAGGGGTCACCAGCAGCAGAAAGGAAGTCCTGATTCTCCTATATAGATCTTTACCTATCAGGAGGCGAAATACCAATAGGGTAAGGAGGTCCTCATTCCTCTATATAGATCGTTTTATTACTAGAGGGATCACCAGCTGGAGGAGGAAGGTCCTGATTTCTCTATATAGGTCATTATATCACTAGAGGGATCCCAAGCAGGAGGAAGGAGGTCCTGATTCTCCTATAAAGAGCTTTAACTATCAGGAGGCGGAATACCAATAGGGCAAGGAGGTCCTGATTCTTCTATATAGATCTTTATATTACTAAAGGGATCACCAGCAGGAGGAAAAAGGGTCCTGGTTCCTCTATATAGATCTTTATATTACTAGAGGGATCACCAGCAGGAAGAATAAGGTCCCGATTCCTCTATATAGATCTTTATATAACTTAAAGGATCCCCAGCCTGAGGAAGGGAGGTCCTGATTCTTCTCTATATAGATCGTTATATCACTTGAGTGATCAACAGCAGGAGGAACAAGGTCCTATTTCCTCTATATAGATCTTGATATCACTAGAGGGATCACCAGCAGGAGGAAGGAGGTCCTAATTCTCCTATATAGATCTTTAGCTATCAGGGGGTGGATTACCAGTAGGGTAAGGAGGTCCTGATTCCTCTATATAGATCTGTATATCACTTGAGGGATCCCAAGCCTGAGGAAGGAGGTCCTGATTCCTCTATATAGATCTTTATATCACTACTAGAAGGATCACCAGCAGGAGGAAGGAGGTCCTGATTCCTCTATGTAGATCTTTGTATCAATAGAAGGATCACCAGTTAGAACAAGAAGATCCCGATTCCCCTATATAGATCTTTATATCACCAGAGGCATCCCCAGCCTGAGGAAGGAGGTCCTAATTCCTCTATATAGGTCTTATATCACTTAAGGGGGTTCCTCAGGCTGAGGAAGTAGGTCCTAAATCCTCTGTATAAATCTTATTTTTTTATAATTCTTTTATTTTCCTAAAAGGGTACAGTTTACAACCCATGTAGAGGGCATAGAACATAGTATACGATCAAGCAACAGAAAAAAAAGGGTCACAGGAACAAATTTACATATCAGCCGACCCAGGGATACACAGTGCAGATGAGCACGTGAAATATAACGGTTTCAAAATTTGTTGACAGCGGATAGAGCTGGTGGAACTTACAAGTAACTATAAGGGGGATCCCAGCATAAAAACATAAATGTCAACCTGTGTTATATAATAAGATTCATACAATATTGGGATGCCGGTTGGATCAGAAATGCGACATTGAGTTGGAATAAAGGTGGACGAGGATATAAACAACATTCAGAAAGTATTACCCACAACTAGACTAAATATCCAAGTAAAAAAAGGGGAGGGGGTTGTAGAAGTAGGTGTCCCTAGTGTGGGAAGAGAACAAAAGTTGAGTAAAACAAAGATATGGTAGACCGATAGTAGACAGGTAGTACCTCTCACCCAGGTTTGTAGGGCTAGATTGCAAGACCTCCCGGAGATATGCGTCAGTATAAACAAAGTTCTGCCAGGGTCGAAAGATCTCTTCCCAGTTGTGTAAGGTGGCGGTGAGATCTTCCATATCTCTCAGTACATTTATTTTATTAAACCACAGGACCTTGGATGGCCTGGTCTCCAATCTCCAACAGAGGGGGATGCACGCCATAGCGGCATTCAATAACTGGATTGTAAGGGGGGCCTTGTATTTCCTAATAGGTCACAGTGAAAGATGGAGCAGACAACCTGTGGGGTTCCCTTCCAGATTGACATTTGTCAGGTGCTTGATCATGTAGGCCACCTCCCACCAGAATGATCCGAGTCTAGGACAGTTCCAGAAGATATGCAACATCGTTCCCTCTGCATTGCCACACCACCAACACAGACTAGGAACTTGAGGGAAGAAACGGTGCAGAGTGGTGGGCACTCTGTACCATTGAGTCAGAAATTTGTAACATGTCTGTTGGACTCTGGTAGCTATGGAGGATGAAAAATTAAGGATCTGCTCCTCCTGAGAGTCAGTGAATTGGGTATCCAGATACGATTCTCACTTAGAAAGAAATAGAAGGACAAAACTATCCTCCAGTTGGATCAACGAGGTGTAGATTGTCGAAAGATTATGGTTTACCGGCTCCCCCCCCACGAGAAATTTTTTCCAATTTCGTAAGCTGTCGAAATATGCTCGGGATCCGTGAAGAAAAGTACGCACCTGTAGACCACTCCAGAAGTCCAACGGAGGGTCCATGGCAGACACCCCGGCAGAGGAGGAGAGTTGGCCACCTGGACCCATGAAGTCACAGAGATGTAGCCATCCGCTCCCGCCCAGTCTTTGGAAGTGAGGGTTCTGAAGGCCAGGTGCTAATTCTGGACTGCCCAGAATCGGTACCATAGGGGAGGGTGACTATAAATCTTTATATCACTAGAGGGATCAACAGCAGGAGAAAGGAGGTTCGGATTCCACTGTATAGATCTGTATATCACTAGAGGGATCACCAACAGGAGAAAGAAGGTCCTAATTCTTCTATATAGATCTTATATCACTTAAGGGACCGATCTATAAAAGATCTTTAGTTATTACTAGTAGGATTACCAGTAGAAAGAAGAAGGTCCCAATTCCTCTATTATGATCTTTAATTATATCTAATATAGAATACTTGTCCAGTTCTGGTACCTAATGGAAACTTAAAGTTTTTCTTGCTGCCACAATGTAGAGTATAAGATTTTCTATCATCTGCTCTTCCCCCCTGCTGTGAGTGACAGGCTATTTACATATCTCATGCAGGAGCCTGAGACAGGCATTATTTTCTAGTAGTAGTAAGTAAAGAGTGTAGAGGTGAGCTGTACATAGTAGTAAGGAGTCTAGAGGTGAGCTGTACATAGTAGTAAGGAGTCTAGAGGTGAGCTGTACATAGTAGTGAGGAGTCTAGAGGTGAGCTGCACATAGTAGTAAGGAGTCTAGAGGTGAGCTGCACATAGTAGTTAGGAGTCTAGAGGTGAGCTGCACATAGTAGTAAGGAGTCTAGAGGTGAGCTGCACATAGTAGTAAGGAGTCTAGAGGTGAGCTGCACATACTGTAGTAGTAAGGAGTCTAGAGGTGAGCTGCACATAGTAGTAAGGAGTCTAGAGGTGAGCTGCACATAGTAGTGATTGAGGAGCCTCAGAGGTGAGCTGTACATAGTAGTGAGTGAGGAGTCTAGAGGTGAGCTGCACATAGTGGTAAGGAGTCTAGAGGTGAGCTGCACATAGTAGTAAGGAGTCTAGAGGTGAGCTGCACATAGTAGTAAGGAGTCTAGAGGTGAGCTGCACATACTGTAGTAGTAAGGAGTCTAGAGGTGAGCTGCACATAGTAGTGATTGAGGAGCCTCAGAGGTGAGCTGTACATAGTAGTGAGTGAGGAGTCTAGAGGTGAGCTGCACATAGTAGTGATTGAGGAGCCTCAGAGGTGAGCTGTACATAGTAGTGAGTGAGGAGTCTAGAGGTGAGCTGCACATAGTAGTAAGGAGTCTAGAGGTGAGCTGTACATAGTAGTGAGTGAGGAGTCTAGAGGTGAGCTGCACATAGTAGTGATTGAGGAGCCTCAGAGGTGAGCTGTACATAGTAGTGAGTGAGGAGTCTAGAGGTGAGCTGCACATAGTAGTAAGGAGTCTAGAGGTGAGCTGTACATAGTAGTAAGAAGTCTAGAGTCTAGAGATGAGCTATACATGGTAGTGAGTGAGGAGTGTAAAGATGTACATAGCGGTGGTGGAGGAGTGATGTATAAAGCAATGAGTGAGGAGTATAAAGGAGAGATTTACATAGCAGTGATGGAGAATTTCAGAGGGTTCCCCCCCCCCCCCGATGTTATTTTTTCACACCCTGTAAAAAGAGCAAGTACTGTCACTGCACACTATCCTCTTTCTCTTTGCACAATGCGTTGTCTGTATAATGTCTTCATTGTGACTTCCTCAATGGAGGAACTGCATAGTGTAAATAGTTTGGGGCGCGTGTTGTGCCGTTTCACACTGGAAAATGACATTCTGAGATAAATGTGATAATGAGGGACAGGACATTGGAGGACGATGATTGGACTACAATGAGCTCCTATCTAGAGAAACAGTCCCCATAGATGCTCTGTTGACAAGGTTTATGTAAGGACAAATTCTAAGGCCGTACTGACACAATGTTGAGCAGATGGGTCAAGTGAACCAAGAAATTTGGATCTATTCTGACAGCCAACCATACGCGAGCCAATTCTACGCTCTAACATCACTGACATCCCACTTAATGAAGCAATTTGTAAAAGTGCGGAAACCAATAGCAACAGGATCTCATCTCTGCCTGAAGAAGGCTGGATGGCACTGTTGGCAGAAGTGACCCTCACGTTCCTATAAAGGTTATAGGAGCCTAATGGCAGAATAAATCTCCATCACAATCTTCTTCTACATTATACTATTATTTTATGAGGCTCCCCCAATTTGATGGATTATTCAGATTACAAATGATAAATAATAATTATGGCTTTAATTTTAAAACCAAATGATGTGCAAAATGTAGCAAGCTGAAAAGAAACCAGTTACTGTGTTAAAAATAAATGTGTCTGTCCATATATTCTCCATTGACCTCAACCTTGGACTCTTTTCTAGTTCTCATTTCAGTAATGTGACAAGTGAGGCTCCCAAATGCTGCAAGGACTTTTTACTCTAAGAGCAGCCAAGACACACACGGGTACCTGTAGCTGTAGAGAAGACTTGTTGTACTGGAGGCATAAAGTCAGTATTCTGGGATTTCCCCTTCTTTAGACCCATTGGTATGGTACCATTTCAATGGAGTCACTTATCCAGCATCAAATAAGCTCCACTTCCTTCACCGCTAAACGCTGTCCCTTTAAATATAGCTACCATGGTATGGTTGGGCTTTGGAAGAGTCTTGTGAAGAGAAGGTTTGTGCTTCATTGTAAAGAGATTGCGGAAGCTAGATTACTAGACATGGTAAGGAAGGTGAGGTCTGTCCATCATTGGAGAAAAAAGGAAAGCTGAAGGACTGGACATGGTATGGAAGGTGAGAAGGTCTGTCCTTCATTGGAGATAGAGAAACGCTGGATAACTGGA
Organism: Rana kukunoris; assembly: GCA_029574335.1. Lineage (NCBI taxonomy): Eukaryota > Metazoa > Chordata > Amphibia > Anura > Ranidae > Rana > Rana kukunoris. Next base: position 309,770,843 of record CM056059.1, read on the forward strand.
CATGGCAAGGAAGGTGAGAAGGTCCATTCTTCATTGGAGATATAGGAAAGCTGTATGACTGGACATGGTATGGAAGGCGAGAAGGTCCATCCTATATTGGAAAGATAAGGAAAGCTGGGTGACTGGACATGGTATGGAAGGCGAGAAGGTCCATCCTTCATGGGAAAGATAAGGAAAGCTGGGAGACTAGACATGGTATTGAAGGCGAGAAGGTCCATCCTTCATTGGAAAGATAAGGAAAGTTGGACGACTGGACATGATATGGAAGGTGAGAAGGTCCATCCTTCATTAGAGAGTGATAAAACAAAGGTGGAGGACTGGTCATGGTAGGAAACTAGAGAACATCTATCGCTCATTGGAGATAGAGAAAAGGTGAAGGACTGGACATGGTAGGAGAGTAGAGAAAATCTGTCCATCATTGGAAATAGAGGAAAGCTGGACATGGTGTGGTAAATAGAGAAGGTCTGTCCTTCATTGGAAAGCTGAAGGACTGGACATGGTATGAAAGGTGAGAAGGTCCATCCTTCATTGGAGATAGAGGAAAGCTGAAGGACTGGACATGATATGGAAGGTGAGAAGGTTCATCCTTCTTTGGAAAGATAAGGAAAGCTTAAAGGGTCACTAAAGGAAAACTTTTTTTTGCTGAAATACCCTGAAATGAAATTTACAGGGTATAGAGACATAAAAGTTAACTAATTCCTTTTAAAAGTGATTAAAAATAGATAAAAATCAATCATATAATGTGCCTGCAGTTTAGTTTCACTTTTAAACTGGTTTCATGTTTATGTGAAGTAGAGAGACACACAGAACAAAACAAACAAATCCAGGGCAGTGTTTTGTTTTTAAAATGAATCCGATTGGTTCTGAGGAGTTTTAGACACACAGTAATAACAGCTTAGACCACAGTGAAAAGCTGCCATGAGATTTTTCATAAGGAGCCAGACAAGCAGGAAGTGTGGAGATCAGAGCAGAATTACAGCAACTTCAAAGCAAAAAACGAACAATGAGGACATGAAACCAGGACTGCAGTAAGGTAAAGGAAACTATTTAGCTAACAAAAAAAAAAATTCCTTTAGTGATCCTTTAAGGACTGGACATGGTATGAAAGGTGAGAAGGTCTGTCCTTCATTGGAGATAGAGGAAAGCTGGATGACTGGACATAGTAAGGAAGGTGAGAAGGTCCATCCTTCATTGGAGATAGAGGAAAGCTGAAGGACTGGATATGATATGTAAGGTGAGAAGGTCCATCCTTCTTTGGAAAGATAAGGAAAGCTTAAGGACTGGACATGGTATGAAAGGTGAGAAGGTCTTTCCTTCATAGGAGAGTGATGAAGCAAAGGTGGAAAACTGGACATGGTATGGAAGGTGAGAAGTTCCATCCTTCATTGGAGATATAGGAAAGCTGAATGACTGGACATGGTATGGAAGGTGAGAAGGTCCATCCTTCATTGGAGATAGAGGAAAGCTGATTGACTGGACATGGTATGGAAGGTGAGAAGGTCCATCCTTCATTGGAGATAGAGGAAAGCTGAATGACTGGACATGGTATGGAAGGTGAGAAGGTCCATCCTTCATTGGAGATAGAGGAAAGCTGAATGACTGGACATGGTATGGAAGGTGAGAAGGTCCATCCTTCATTGGAGATAGAGGAAAGCTGATTGACTGGACATGGTATGGAAGGTGAGAAGGTCCATCCTTCATTGGAGATAGAGGAAAGCTGATTGACTGGACATGGTATGGAAGGTGAGAAGGTCCATCCTTCATTGGAGATAGAGGAAAGCTGATTGACTGGACATGGTATGGAAGGTGAGAAGGTCCATCCTTCATTGGAGAGTGATGAAGCAAAGGTGGAGGACTTAACATGGTAGGAAACTAGAGAACATCTATCCTTCATTGAAGATAGAGAAAATGTGGAGGACTGAACATGGTAGGAGAGTAGAGAAAATCTGTCCATCATTGAAAATAGAGGTCGGCTAAACATGGTGTGGTAAATAAAGAAGGTCTGTCCTTCATTGGAAAGATAAGGAAAGCTGGAGGACTGGACATGGTAGGGAATGGGGGAAAAGTTTATCCGGCACTTGAGGGAGTTGAGGAAGGATGGATGATAGCATTGTAGTAGAAAAGATCTGTCCTTCAGTGGGAAGAAACTAAGGAGTGGAGAGAGATTAGGGACTGGGCTTTCTCGTGGAGCAAGAGAGAGACTGACCGTCCTGCACTGAAGTGAGTTGAGGACAGCAGGAAGACTGGACACAGTGGTCAAGGTGAGGGGGGTCAATCCCGTAGGGTTATACAGTTCAGAAGGAGGAGCATTGGAGGGAATAAGGAAGAAAGGGGGTCTACCCTGCAAACGGAGCAAAGGAAAGAAGGTTCAATGTCCAACAATAACTGCAATGGAATATATGAATTCTGGGTTATGTCTGGAAATTACCGGTGTTCTCATCAGCTGTAAATGTAAATGTCCATAGACATTCTAAGTATTCATGAATGGTCTCCCTTATAAAGTTTAGGATTTGAATTAGTTCCAGACTGGACAAATTCCATAAGTCAGGACATTATAACACCTGAAAAGTAAAGCTGAACTCTCCTTACAGGCACCCAAGTGATAATGTACCCCATTGCCACAAGAAGCTGGCCACCTTCCAAGTCCACTACTGGCCACCTCTCTAGTACACCATTAAATCCCCTAAAAAACCGATTGCAAATTCTGACATTTTGAAACCCTCCATGACAGGGCACACGTAATAAGGATTGAGTTTTTTGGGAGGTGAAGTCCACTGTGTATGTGCATACCATATCTGATGTGTTATTACCTGGGGGGCAGTGTTGGGTAAGAGGCAAGTGCCACTGCCTCAGTAGGAGCAGGCACGGTTTATTGCCTACTTAATGACATCACTTACTTTGATGCCTATAAGAAACTTGACTATATAAAGTGTTACAGATCAGGCCTTTTCTCTTGTTGACCAGTGGAGGCATATCTTCACATATTCTATATATTAAACCAGGCATGTCCAAAGTCTGGCCCGTGGGCCAATTGAGGCCCGCGTTCTGGTTTAATGTGGCCCCCCTGGTAATTTGGATATATATCTGTATTTATCGGCGCTGCCTTGTAGGGGACAGGGAGGGGACGGGACGAATGCCTTCAGATTACATACAGGAGAATCTCCTCTTTACTCATCAGCATCTGTAATAGGAATGTAATGTAATGTTGAGGCTGCATTCATGGCAATGGTGAGGCTGCACTGATGGTAACTGACCCTTATTTTGCGTCACAGTTCTTATTTTTAAATTTTAAAACATCTCTCTTAAAGTGAAGGTGCGTGTTGTACGCCATTAAATACGGTATATCCAAATAGCACGCCCAAGCTCACCTCTTCACTACACACAGCCACAAAGGCTGGAGAATTCTTGTTGGGCATCAGTGCTTTGATGAACACACTTAGAATGAATTTTAATGGTTCAAAGAATTTCGGGCAAAATGGTCGGCCCTCACGCATGTTCACTTCATCAAATCTGGCCCTCTTTGAAAAAAGTTTGGACACCCCTGTATTAAACCTTCCAGAACCATCGAGGTCCTGATGTGGCAGTGCAATGCAGGTACTTTGTGGTGCCTGTACCTAACTTTAGACAACCCCTCCAGCACCCCGGGTGCTGTGCATCGCAGAATGCTGCAACATGCCAGTTTTAACAATTTGAGGCGGCATGGACTATATTCACCTGCCTTTGTCCCCCCCCCCCGTGTTACTATAAAACAGTGAGTTTGGCCACCATAATAAAAGCCAATGGGAACATGTACGAGGTGTCAAAACTAGCATGTTCCAGTGGCCAGGGATTTTGGGGCACTAGAGGGTATTATTTTGTACTGCCACAACCTTGTGTGCATTGCCTAGATGGGACTGATTGGCTCCTTAATGGTACATTCACTTGAGCATTTCCGATATACTGTACATTATACAGTCAAAAGTATGTGATCCCACCTCCCAATGATGGAGTTCAGGTATATCCCGTGAGGGTTATTCCTAATACAAAGACCTTGTAGACAATTGTGCTCTTCCAACCTTGTTGTAACAGTTTGGGGAAGGCCTTTTTCTGTGCCCCTGTATACAAAGCCAGCTCCATAAAGAGTTTGGCCAAGCTGGTGTGGAGGAATTCGAGTATCCTGCACAAAGCCCTGATCTCTACTGAACACCTTTGGGATGAATTGGAACACCGATTTTGAGCCGGGTCCTCTCATCCAACATCAACACCTGACCTGACAAATGGTCACAAATTATCTAAGGCATCCTCCAAAATCTTGTGAAAAGCCTTCCAAGGAGGGTGGATAATGTTATAGCCATAAAGGGGCAACTCCATAATAAAGGCCATGGAGGGAAGGTGGCAACTCCATATTTATGGCAATGGGATGGGGGACCAACGCCTATAATGGTTAAGGGGTGGAAGGCAACTCCATGGTAATGGTCATGGAGTGCAGAGCAACACAGTATTAATGGCTTTTGTTATGGAATACCCAACAAGCTCATATTAAGTGCCTTGAAAAAGTATTATATACTTCTTGAAAATGTATGTGATAGACCAACACAAAGTGACACATCATTATGAAGTGGAAAGAAAAATGATAAATGGTTTTTAACATTTTTTACAAAGAAATATGTGAAAAATGTGGCGTGCATTTGTATTCAGCCCCCTTTACTCTGATACCCCTAACTAAAATCTAATGGAACCAATTGCCTTCAGAAGTCACCTAATTAGTAAATATAGTCTACCTGTGTGAAATTTAAGTATAAATACAGCTGTTCTGTGAAGCCCTCAGAGGCTTGTTAGAGAACCTTAGTGAACAAACCGCATCATGAAGGCCAAGGAACACACCAGACAGGTCAGGGATAAAGTTGTGGAAAAGTTTAAAGCAGGATTAGGTTATAAAAAAAAAAATATCCCAAGCTTTGAACATCCCACAGAGCTCTGTTCAATCCATCATCCAAAAATGGAGAGTATGGCAGAACTGCAATCCTACCAAGACATGGCCGTCCACCGAAATTGACAGGCCGTATAAGAAGAAGGTTAATCAGAGAAGCAGCCAAGAGGCCCATTGTAACTCTGGAGGAGCTGCAGAGATCCACAGCTCAGGTGGGAGAATCTGTCCACAGGACAACTATAATGCCGCGTACACACAACCATTTTTCTCAACGTGAAAATTGCAATTTTTTTAAATTGGCATTAAAAACGATCATGTATGGACTCCAGAGCATTTTTCTCGTCGTGAAAAATGGGCATTAAAAATTGAAAACATGCTCTAAATTTTTGCGTCGTTTTTCACGTTGTCGCTTTTCACGTTGTGTGTAGCCTTTAAACGACGTGAAAAAAACGTGCATGCTCAGAAGCAAGTTATGAGATGGGAGCACTCGTTCTGGTAAAACTAGCTTTCGTAATGGAGATAGCACATTCGTCACGCTGTAACAGACTTGAAAAGCGTCTCTCACCAAACTTTTACTAACACAAAATCAGCAAAAGCAGCACAAAGGGCGGCGCCATCTAAATGGAACTTCCCCTTTATAGTGCCTTTGTACGTGTTGTACGTCACCGCGCTTTGCTAGAGAATTTGTTTTTTTCACGAATCGTGTGTATGCAAGGCAGGCTTGACAAGAATCACGTAGAGAAAAGCGTTGTTTTTTCTAGGACATTAAAAGGCCGTGTGTACGCGGCATAAGTCGTGCTCTCCACAAATCTGCCCTTTATGGAAGAGTGGCAAAAAGAAAGCCATTGTTAAAAGAAAGCAAAAAGTCCTGTTGCAATTTGTGAGAAGCCATGTGGGGGACACAGCAAACATGTGAAGAAGGTGATCTGATCAGATGAGACCAAAATTTTACTTTTTTTGTCCTAAAAGCAAAACGCTATGTGCGGCAGAAAACTAACACTGCACATCACCCTGAACACACCATCCCCACCGTGAAACATGGTGGTGGCAGCATCATGTTGTGGGGATGCTTTTCTTCAGCAGGGACAGGGATACTGGTCAGAGGCGATAGGAAGTTAGATGAAGCCAAACACAGGACAATCTTAGAAGAAAACCTGTTAGGCGGCGTACACAAGACCGAGAAACTCGTCGGGCGAAACTCATCGTCATCGACCAGTTTCCTCGGCAGAATACATCTCCCATCGAGGTTCTTGCTGGATTCTCTTGAGAAAATCGGTTGTGTGTATGCTGCCTTAGTCTGCAAAAGACTTGAGACAGGGGTGGAGGTTCACCTTCCAGCAGGACAACGACCCTAAACATACAGCCAGAGCTACAATGGAATGGTTTAGATCAAAGCATATTCATGTGTTAGAATGGCCCAGTCACAGTCCAGACCTAAATCCAATTGAGACTCTGTGGCAAGACTTGAAAATTGCTGTTCACAGACGCTCTCCATCCAATCTGACAGAGCTTGAGATATTTTGCAAAGAAGATTTTTCACATATTTATTTGGAGAAAAAAAAATTGAAAACCATTTATCATTTTCCTTCCACTTCACAATTATGTGCCACTTTGTGTTGGTCCATCACATAAAATACATTTACATTTTTGACAAAACCTGGAAAATTTCAAGGGGTATGAATACTTTTTTCAAGCACTGTAGATATGATGACCAGAGGTCCACAGGCTTTTGGCCATATAGTGTAGTCTATAGATACAGTATATATTGTACAATAGAATATTCCTTTTGTTTTTTTTTGTTTTAGATTACCACGTGCAGAGTCCACACAAGATGTGGCTGGGGTGGGTGTACAGCTCAGCCACACAGATGCATAAAGGGTTAACATGTATTGCATCAGATTAGCTGCGGCAGCGCCGGCTCAGCCAACGTTCATTGACTGCTTTTCACACAAATTCTGTTTTGACAAATATCAGGATGGCTCGGTGGCAGATGGAGACTGAAAACACATTCACAGCCATGTCTGGCACATTTGGCAGCAGACATCTAAGTTGTGATACGTGGGCTCAGACATTCCTTCTCTCCAGTAAAAATATATATAAAAAAAGAAATTGATGTGTAATCCAGGAAATATGAGCAATAGGTTATGTCTGATCTCAAATATGCAGAGATAACTATCTGGGAATATTAGGCCGGTAGTGGGCATCATCAGTCCAGTCTCTGGTACCAGTCCCATTGACCCAAATATGGTGCCCGACTAAATCTAGTTTTCACCAACTTGGTGTCCCATAGTGTTCATCAGCCTGGTGTCCTATATTGTTCACCAACCTTGTGTCCTGGCATCGCATTGTGTTCATCAACTTGGCATCGCATAGTGTTCGCCAACCTTGCGTCCCATACTGTTCGCCAACCTTGCGTCCCATACTGTTCGCCAACCTTGCGTCCCATACTGTTCGCCAACCTTGCGTCCCATACTGTTCGCCAACCTTGCGTCCCATACTGTTCGCCAACCTTGCGTCCCATACTGTTCGCCAACCTTGCGTCCCATACTGTTCGCCAACCTTGCGTCCCATACTGTTCGCCAACCTTGCGTCCCTTCATCAACCTTGCGTCCCATAGTGTTCCACTACCTTGCATCCCATAGTGTTCCACTACCTTGCATCCCATAGTGTTCCACTACCTTGCATCCCATAGTGTTCCACTACCTTGCATCCCATAGTGTTCCACTACCTTGCATCCCATAGTGATCCACTACCTTGCATCCCATAGTGATCCACTACCTTGCATCCCATAGCGTTCACCAACTTGGCATTGCGTAGTGTTCACCAATCTTGCATTCCAATGTGTTCACCACCCAGGCGCAATATTAAAAAGAAGAGGACTTCCCACAGGCTATGTTACAAGCCTGGGGCAAGACCAAAGAGCTGTCAAAAGACTATAGGGACAAGATTGTAGACCTACACAAGGCTGGAATGGGCTACAAGACCATCAGCAAGAAGCTTACTGACAGAGGCGGCTCTTTAATTAGGCAAATTAGGCAGTCGCCTAAAGCCTCGCACTCACAGGGGCCTTGCGGACTTACAGAAGAACTTACAGAAGAGCGCATAATCTTGGGATATGTAGTTCAGAAAGTCAAGTTAACATCGAACCTGGATTGTTGTGGACTACAAGTCCCAGCCAGTGGTGGAAAATAACAGGATGCTGGGAGAGGTGAGAAATAGCCTGTGTTGGGGTGGAGTTGGTCTCTTGGGACCACGGCCTTCATCAATTGATGGGCACAGTGGTGACAATTGATGGCACAGTGGCTGAGTTTGGCATGGCACAGTGGTGACAATTAATGGGCACAGTGGTGACAATTGATGGCACAGTGGCTGAGTTTGGCATGGCACAGTGGTGACAATTGATGGGCACAGTGGCGACATAGGCATAGCACAGTGGCGACAATTAATGGCATGGCACAGTGGCGACAATTGATAGGCACAGTGACAATTGATGGCAGAGTGGCTGGGTTTGATTAGATGGCACAGTGGCGACAATTGATGGGTACAGTGGCAAAAATTGATGGCAGAGTGGCTGCATTTGATGAGATGGCACAGTGGCTGCGTTTGATGGCATGGCACAGTGGCGACAATTTTATGGCACAATGGCGACAATTTTTTTTGGCACAGTAGCTGCGTTTGATGGGCACAGTGGCGGCTGCAATTGATGTTTTTTTTTTTTTTTTTCGTTTGTTTTCACCCCCCCAAATATTTTGAGCACCAGCCGCTACTGGCACCAAGGACTAAATAGAACCATGGAAGAATGAGTCTGATCTGTCAGGGTCCCTGTGACTGCCATTTCCTCTCTCTGGTATCACGGTCTCTGAGTAGGATTCCAATGTGAATCACAGTCAGTATTTATTTCTGCCTGATCTCCCAATGCCGTGACAGGCAGAGTATGACTTTGACAGCTACAGCCTTTGCATGCTCTCCAGATGAAATGTTCATAGATTATTCATCAAGCGGCCCGATATTAAGCAGCAATCCCAGGAGAGCTCTGCTGCCTCCAACTCCATCTCACCACATGAATAGATTTATTATCAACAGAGCCGCGCCACTTATCCCCAGCGTCATCGCCCCTGAAACGCATCGGAAAACCGGGGACAGCCTACCGGGGACAGCCTGGAGCACCGGACATTGAATTCACACACTCACTGCATCAGAGTGTAAGCTCCTCTGGTACAGAGACGGACGTGACTGGCTCAGTGTTCTATGTACAGCACTCCAGTATATGTCAGAGCTATATAATGTAAAATAATAGTGATTGACTGTGGGGGACATTAGAGTGTAAGCTCCTCTGGTACAGAGACGGACGTGACTGGCTCAGTGTTCTTTGTACAACACTCCAGTATATGTCAGAGCTATATAATGTAAAATAATAGTGATTGACTGTGGGGGACATTAGAGTGTAAGCTCCTCTGGTACAGAGACGGACGTGACTGGCTCAGTGTTCTTTGTACAACACTCCAGTATATGTCAGAGCTATATAATGTAAAATAATAGTGATTGACTGTGGGGGACATTAGAGTGTAAGCTCCTCTGGTACAGAGACGGACGTGAGGCTCAGTGTTCTTTGTATAACACTCCAGTATATGTCAGAGCTATATAATGTAAAATAATAGTGATTGCTGTGGGGGACATTAGAGTGTAAGTCCTCTGGTACAGAGACGGACGTGAGTGGCTCAGTGTTCTTTGTACAACACTCCAGTATATGTCAGAGCTATATAATGTAAAATAATAGTGATTGACTGTGGGGGACATTAGAGTGTAAGCTCCTCTGGTTGAGAGAAGGATATGAATGGTTTATTATTCTCTGTACAGCACTGCAGTATATGTCAGAATGATATAAATAGTAATAATAGTAATAATAATAATAATTATAATAATAATAATAGTGTGTGACTGTGGTGGGGACATTAGAGTGTAAGCTCCTCTGGTTGAGATAATGATATGAATGGCTCAGTATTCTCTGTACAGTGCTATATAAATGTATTATAATAATAATAGTGTGTGACTGTGGGGGACCTTAGAGTGTAAGCTCCTCTGGTGCAGAGACTGATGTGATGGACTCATGCCGCGTACACACGATCATTTTTCGGCATGAAAAAAAAATCAACGTTTTTAACCACTTCCATACCAGGCACTTACGCACCTTCCCGCCCAAGCCAATTTTCAGCTTTCAGCACTGTCGCAATTTGAATGACAATTGCGCGGTCATGCTACACTGCACCCAAACAAAATTGGCGTCCTTTTTTCCCCACAAATAGAGCTTTCTTTTGGTGGTATTTGATCACCTCTGCGTTTTTTTTTTTTTTGTGCAACAACTAAAAATAGAGCGAAGATTTTGAAAAAAAAAATAAAGTTTTTATTTTTTTCTGTTAATTTTTTTGTAAATGAGTATGTTTTCTCTTTCAATTATGGGCACTGATATGGTGGCACTGATGGGCACCGATGAGGTGGCACTGATGGGCACGATGAGGTAGTTCTGATGGGCACCGATTAGGTAGCACTGATGGGCACTGATAGGCGGCGCTGGTATTGGGCACTGATGGGCACTCATGGGCGGCACTGATGGGCACTCATGGGCGGCACTGATGGGCACTCATGGGCGGCACTGATGGGCACTCATAGGCAGCACTGGGCACTCATAGGCAGCACAGATGGGCACTCATAGGCGGCACAGGTGGGCACTCATAGGCGGCACAGGTGGGCACTGATAGGGCGGCACAGGTGGGCACTGATAGGCGGCACGTGGGCACTGATAGGCGGCACAGGTGGGCACTGAAGGTGGCACAGGTGGGCACTGGTAGGTGGGCATGGGCATGGATTGGCACTGTGGGGTGGCACTGACAGACACTGGGGTGGCACTGATGATCACTGAGGGGTGGCACTGATGGATCAATGTTGCCAATCAGTGCCCATGTGTGGGCACTGATTGGCATCATTTTTTTTTACTGCCACCCCTTTTTTTTTTGTCTTTTTTTTTTTTTTGTCATTTTTTTTTTTTGTCATTTTTTTGTGTCTTTTATTTGTATTTTTTTATTGTCCTGGTGGTCTAGTGTGGCGATCCGAGGGGGGGCTGCGCTGATAAACAATCAGCGCGAACCCCCCCTGTCAGGAGAGCCGCTGATCGGCTCTCCTCTACATGCGTCTGTCAGACGCGAGTGAGGAAGAGCGTCGGCGGCTCTTCCTGTTTACATCGTGATCAGCCGTGATTGGACACGGCTGATCACGTGGTAACGAGGCTCCGCCGAGACTCGTTACCGAGATCGGAGGTGCAGGGTGTCAGACTGACACCCCGCATCACCGATCGCCGCGCTGCGCGCCCGCACGGGCGCGTGCGGCATGAAATCGTGCTAGACGTTTGAGAACGTCTAGTCACGATTTCATAACCACTTCCCTGCCGTAAATCGGCTATTGGCCAGGCGGGAAGTGGTTAAAAACGTCATTTTAAATGATCGTGTGTGGGTTTCACATCGTTTTTCATCTTCTGAAAAACGAAAAAAAAAAAAAATCGAACATGCTGCATTTTTTAACGTCAGGTTCTAAAAAATGAACGTGTGTGGGCCAAATCGACGTTTTAAACCTGCGCATGTTCAGAAGCAAGTTATGAGACGGGAGCGCTCATTCTGGTAAAACTAGCGTTCGTAATGGAGTAAGCACATTCATCATGCTGTAACAGACAGAAAAGCGTGAATCGTCTTTTACTAACACGGAATCCGCTAAAGCAGCCCAAAGGCGAATGGGACTTCCCCTCTAGAGTGCCGTCGTATGTGTTGTACGTCACCGCGCTTTGTTCATCATTTTTCAAAAACGATGGTGTGTGGGCAACATCGTTTTTAATGATGGAGTTGGAAAAACGTCGTCTTTTCTACATGCTGAAAAACTTTTTTTTTCATGCCGAAAAACGATCGTATGTACGCGGTATTAGTATTCTCTGTACACAGCACTGCAGTATATGTCAGAGCTATATAATTGTATAACAATAGCCTGTGACTGTGGTGGTGGTGTTGGGGGGCGGGGAGGGGACATTAGAGTGTAAGCTCCTCTGGTACAGACTGATGTGACTGGCTCAGTGTTCTCTGTACAGCACCGCGGTATATGTCAGCCCTATATAAATAGATACAAATAATAATGGATGAGTCTGTGATGGGACATAAGCTCCTCTAGGGAGTGAATATTAATCGTTCTTTTTACTAGGCACCTTCCAATCAATACACATTAACCTTTCCCAGTCTAATCCCTGTTTTATGATCATCATTATCTCTCTACTCTGTCACCTCCGCAGCTCACTAACCCTTTACTCTGCCACCTCCATGCATTGTACAGTAATGGAGTAACCCTGTCATGTCCGCCTCACATTCACTTTACATTCAACTCTTTTCCCGCCTTTTTCCATAAACTTCACATGAAAACTTAATTGTGCCGATCACATTCCCCCATCAAACATTTTACATTCATGATTTATTTTATATGCCCTAAAATGCCTTTAGGCAATAAAACTGCACATGTCACACACTGATCCGCTGTATACACGCTGCTGCATATTATATGCTTCAGAACACAATAACTGTGCTGTGTGTTATATACTCCACAATACTTAGCTGTATATATTGTGCTGTAAAAGAAATACACCAAACTGCTCAACTGTATATATTGTGCTTGATATAATACACTCCAGTCTGCTCAACTGTGTATATGATATGCTCCACACTCAGGGCCGCCATCAGGAATTATGGGGCCCCTTACACAGCTTCAGGCATTGGCCCCCTGGAGCAGAGAACCAGGGGGGGGGGGGGGTGCTCCCGCCTGAAATTGAGAAGCCGGGGGGTGCCCTTTACAAAAAAAAAGAAATTTATATATATATATATATATATATATATATATATATATATATATATATATATATATATATATATAGTAAAAAAAAAAAGGGGGGGGTAGCCACCCGGGGCCCTGGGGACCTCTGGGCCATTTAATAATAATAATAATAATAAATAAAAAATATATATATATATATATATAAAAAATATATATATATATTTTTTTTTATGAAAAGAAGTTACCAAAAAAAGGGGGGTTGCCATCCAGGGCCTTGGGGACCTCTAGGCCCTTTAATAATATTAATACTATTAATAATAATAATAATTATATATATATTTCTAAAAATAAATTACAAAAAAAAAGGGGGTTGCAAGGTGCTGAAACCCCACATCCCATCGCCGCTGCGCCCCCTTCCCCCAGGCTGCTCAGTCTAAAATGCCCGGGCCTATTTTTTGTCCCAGTCCGGCACAGACTGCATGTTTGTCTAATAGGACGATATGACTAAACTGACAGCACAGTATGTAGAAGTACACCGAGGTGTCACCGGAGAAACGGGCACCATTTGTAGGTGTTGTCACCTGGCTGGATGGTTAGGAATGGGAATCCCCACATCACTAATAAGGGGATCCTGGAAAAAGTGGCATTATCTTTACAATCAGTACCTGGAGGGTCAAGGACTGGATCGGCATCAGATACCGACAGACTAGAGTAGAATTCCAGGCCCTGTGTGGGGACCGGGGTGTCAGATTGATCCAACATACCAAGGACAGCTGTGTGCCCAGAATACATTCTGTACAGAACAAAGCTGCGTCTGTCTTCTTCACTTCCCTTGTCTCTTCATCTGCTGGCTGAGACACACTGCTCAGTTCTGTATATTATATACTCCCCTTTATACACTGTGCTGTATATTATATACTCCCCTTTATACACTGTGCTTTATATTATATACTCCCCTTTATACACTGTGCTGTATACTCCCCTTTATACACTGTGCTGTATATTATATACTCCCCTTTATACACTGTGCTGTATATTATATACTCCCCTTTATACACTGTGCTGTATACTCCCCTTTATACACTGTGCTGTATATTATATACTCCCAATGGCTCCTCTTGAAACCCTGTGCTGTATAATATATACTCCGCTTTATACACTGTGCTGTATATTATATACTCTCTGCTGCTCTGCTTTATACCCTGTGCTGTATATTATATACTCCTCACTGCTTAGCTTTATACCCTGTGCTGTATATTATATACTCCCCACTTCTCTGCTTTATACCCTGTGTTGTATATCATATACTCCCCACTTCTCTGCTTAATATCCTGTGCTGTATATTATATACTCCTCACTGCTTAGCTTCATACCCTGTGATGTATATTATATACTCCCCACTTCTCTGCTTTATACCCTGTGCTGTATATTATATACACCCCTTTATTCACTGTGCTGTATATTATATACTCCCAAGTGCTCCCCTTTATACACTGTGGGCCAGATTCAGCAAAGGTTACGCTGGCGGATCGAGTGATCCGCCAGCCTAACTGTGGCTTTGAGCCGGCGTTTCTGTTTTCTGTAACCAGAAAACAAGAAACGCCGGGTTGAAGTTCCGATGCGAGCAGCGTAACTGAGTTTCGCCATCGCATCGTTACTTCAACTTAAAAATGGCGCCGGGGGCGTTCCCGCCGATTTACGCTCAAAAAATATGTTAATGAGCGGAAATCGGCAATTCACGATCGAAATCCGGCGCGACGCAATGACGATACGACGTTTCCGGACGGGATACGCGGCGCATAGTTATACCTACATGGGGCTGGAGTATCCTATGTTAGGTATAGGCGTCGTCATCGCGTCGGAAAAAAAAAAAAAAACGTCGCTTGCGTAAAACGGTCATGAATGGGAATGTGACGTCATTGACGTTCATTCACAGATTTTGGAGCATGCGCACGGGGATGTTTTGACACTCGACGCATGCGCAGTACGTTGGCGGCGGGATCGCGCGTAGTTAGCATACTACACGCCCCGTACCCGCTACATTTGAATTCCGCCGGCTCATTTGTGATGCGCTGCCGCAACTTTAGGAGCAAGTGCTTCGTGAATGACAGCACTTGCTCCTAAAATTTCGGCAGCGCAACGCAAATCAGAAGCGTTACTCCAGAGCAAAGATGCTCTGGAATACGTGAATCTGGCCCTGTGCTGTATATTATATACTCTCTGCTGCTCTGCTTTATACCCTGTGCTGTATATTATATACCCCTCACTGCTTAGCTTCATACCACTGTGCTGTATATTATATACTCTCTGCTGCTCTGCTTTATACCCTGTGCTGTATATTATATACCCCTCACTGCTTAGCTTCATACCATGTGATGTATATTATATACTCTGCACTTCTCTGCTTTATACCCTGTGCTGTATATTATATACACCCCTTTATACACTGTGCTGTATATTTTATACTCCCCTTTATCACTAATGTGATTGGCTCAGTGGTCTCTGTACAGCACAATGTCAGAGCGATATACATGTGATTTATACACTGATGTACATGGATGAGATTACAGAGGCGGTAGGCGGCACACAGCATGGTACGGTGTGGTGTTTGTGTGTGAAGTGCATTGTGCAGCACACAGTCACCCTGGAGATAATTAGAGACGGCTGGTGTGGGTACCTGGAGATCTCTCTGCACTCTTATAGAAGGTTATGGAGAAACGCCCAGCCTGGGGCCCCTGGGAACCTCAGAAAAGCCCAAGAGAACTCCTCTACACAAGTCAGGAACCCTACCTGATCATAAACGGGGGTGGTATTTATACTCCCTATTGGTAGCACATTACCATGTGACCCCCATGTGATGTGATGGAAATTATATAAATCTCTCCAATTCAAACCCAACATCCGTCCTGAGACCTGAGCACAATGTCCAATCTGAAGGACAATATAAAGAACCTGAGATCCATGGAGCCCATTCAATTCCTATCTATACTAAATCCTATATTATAATAATAATAATAATAATAATAATAATTAATAATAATATATTGTAGGCCTGACATTAAAGTTAATGATGTCAGGGCTTTTGTTCTCAGAGAATAGGTGCAGGAACTCCCCGCCTTCTGAGTCACCCATTTTCTCCGCCCCCTATCCACCCATGAGCGCCACCCCTTGGTTCCATCATCTACCCACCTATGAGCACCACCCCTTGGTTCCGTCCCCTATCCACCCATGAGCACCATCCCTTGGTTCCACCCCTACCCACCCATGAGCACCATCCCTTGGTTCCACCCCTACCCACCCATGAGCACCACCCTTGGTTCCACCCCTACCCACCCATGGCACCACCCCTTGGTCCTGCCCCCTACCCACCTATGAGCACCACCCCTTGGTTCCACCCCCTACCCACCTATGAGCACCACCCCTTGGTTCCACCCCCTACCCACCTATGAGCACCACCCCTTGGTTCCACCCCCTACCCACCTACGAGCACCATCCCTTGATTCCACCCCCTACCCACCTATGAGCACCATCCCTTGCTTCCACCCCTACCCACCTATGAGCACCATCCCTTGCTTCCACTCCTACCCACCTATGAGCACCATCCCTACCCACCCATGAGCACCACCCCTTTGGTTCCACCCACCCATGAGCCCACCTCCTTTGGTTCCACCCACCCCTTGGTTCCACCCATACCCACCTATGAGCACCATCCCTTGGTTCCACCCCCTACCCACCCATGAGCACCACCCCTTGGTTCCACCCCCTACCCACCTATGAGCACCACCCCTTGGTTCCAGCCCCTACCCACCTATGAGCACCACCCCTTGGTTCCAGCCCCTACCCACCTATGAGCACCACCCCTTGGTTCCCCCCTACCCACCTGGCACCACCCCTTGGTTCCAGCCCCTACCCACCTATGAGCACCACCCCTTGGTTCCAGCCCCTACCCACCTATGAGCACCACCCCTTGGTTCCACCCCTACCCACCTATGAGCACCATCCCTTGGTTCCACCCCCTACCCACCCATGAGCACCACCCCTTGTTTCCACCTACCCCCCTTGGTTCCAACCACACCCACCCGCTGAGCACCACCCTTGGTTCCACCCCCTTGTTTGGTTCCACCCCCCCACCTATGAGCACCATCCCGTGGTTCCACCCGCTACCCACCCATGATCACCACCACTTGGTTCCACCCACTTCCCACCCATGAGCACCACCCCTTGTTTCCACCCCCAACCCACCCATGAGCACCACCTCTTGTTCCACCCCCTACCCACCTATGAGCACCATCACTTGGTTCCGCCCCCTACCCACCCATAAGCACCACCCCTTGGTTCCACCCCTACCCACCTCCCAGTACCACCTCTTTTACAAAATGTAGAACCAAGTATCATTTTATGGTGCAAAATGATTTGTATGGAATTTGTTAATGGTAACAAGAAAATCAGTAAAATAGATCCCCTGCAGCCAGCAACAATAGATCCCCCACACAGCAATAGGTGCCCACCCAGCAACAATGGACTCCACCTGAGCAACAATAGATCCCCTGCAGCCAGCAAAAATAGATTCCCCACACAGCAATAGACACCCCCCCCCCGCCCCTACATTGAACGCCACCTAAGCAATAGACCCCCCTGTTGATTACAACCCAGCAACAATAGACCCTACAGAACAACAGACTCCACCCCAGCAACAATAGGCACATCAAAAAATGAGCCACCCCAAAACAAAATACCACACACAGCAACATTCGTCTCCCCCCAGCAGCAACAATAGATTTCCCAGCAGCCAGTATCTTTAGACCCTCCTGCAACAGTTGACCTCTCCCTCAATAGTAGATCCCTACAACAGGTCTGTCTTAATGAGAGGGCACACCTGGGCACTGCCCAGGGGCCCAACGCTGCATGGGGGCCCCTGTTTTTCCACCAAAGCAGCTGGTCCTTGAGCCCACGCTGCCCCGAAATGGGGGGCCCCCATGATGGCACTGAGAGTGATAGATACACAGGGGAGGCAGTCTGCCTCCTACCTACTTGATGTCTGTTTACCTGCACTGTCATCATCGTAGGGGCCCCAGAGCATTACTTTGCCCAGGGGCCCATGATGCTATTAAGACTGCCCTGCCCTACAAGCAACATAAGAACCCCCAGCAACAATAGATCCCCTGCAGCAACAATAAATTACTCTCCAGCAACAATGGATCACCCACAATGAAATAACCCCCCCCCCCCCCAAGCAGCAACAACAGTTCTCCCAGCAGCCAGTATCAATAGACCCTCCAATAGCCAGTAACAATAGACCTCTTCATCAACAGCAGATCCCTTCCAGATACATAAGACATCCCAGCAACAATAGATCCCCCACCAGCAACAATAGAGTTTCACACAAAAACAGATTACCATCACCACCAGTGACAATAGATCCCACAGCAGTCAGCAACAATAGACCTCTAGATCAACAGTAGATCCCGACCAGAGACATAAGACCCCCCAGCAACAACACAAAATCGGATTACCGTCACCACCAGTGACAATAGATCCCACAGCAGCCAGCACATTCCTTGATATTACATACATTTAGTGCTGGAGGTGCCGGAAGTCGTTCACCCTGGATGGTGGTGACCGACGTCTGTGCCAGTTTTACCCTGTCCAAATCTCAGATCAGCTCTACTGATGACCCACCAAACCCCAATCTCAGATCTATAGTCTGTGATCGGCTTCCTGGATGACCCACCAAACCCCAATCTCAGATCTATAGTCTGTGATCGGCTTCCTGGATGACCCACCAAACCCCAATCTCAGATCTATAGTCTGTGATCGGCTTCCTGGATGACCCACAAAACCCCAATCTCAGATCTATAGTCTGTGATCGGCTTCCTGGATGACCCACCAAACCCCAATCTCAGATCTATAGTCTGTGATCGGCTTCCTGGATGACCCACAAAACCCCAATCTCAGATCTATAGTCTGTGATCGGCTTCCTGGTCTAGGACGGGGTTACATCATTTTTACTTCTCCGGCAGACATTTCCTCCATTAGGAGAGATTTATCAATAATAGACGAAGGTAATTAGAGAAACATTTCTAAAAATATTCCGCCGAGGAAACGATTGAACCCAAAACATTTATTATCTTAGAGACCAGAATTCAGGGTTACGGGGGATTTAAATAGAATTATTGTTTTAATTGGAATATTTAAGTTAGTAAAAAGGTTTAACTATTTAATAGTAAATAAAAACCTGCCAGAGATGACAGACAAATAAATCCTGATCCCATTAAGGGATTTCTTATCCGGATGTCTGGAATGGAATTCAGAAACCAACAGTAAAGACAAATCATTATTACAGCCCTGTGCTTCCATAATCTTCTATATATACTATGCTGACAAAAGTATGTGAACCCCCTCCTAATGACCGAGTTCAGGTGTCTCCAGCGAAGGATACTTGTAGGCAGGTGCAGTCTGCTATCTCCACTGCAGGAGGCGCTCAACTGCAACAGCGCTGCCGAGGGAGAGGAAGTCAAGGTCTTCTCATTCAACATCAGTACCTGACCTCACAAATTATGTGGAAAGTCTTCCCAGAGGAGCAAAGAATGTTATAGCCTCAAAAGGAGTACCAACCCTAAAAAAAAAAAAAAAAAAAAAAATGGCCTTGGTGGGGACAATATGGTTACATTCATGGTCAATGAGTGGTGGGCAACTCTATATTAAGGGCCATAACTTTGGGGTGGACCATCCCTATGGCAGTGCCTAGCTCCTAATAAGTAGCCTCATGGCAGTGCTCAGCTCCTCATAAATGTTCCTGTGGTTTTTCTCAGCTTTCCATAATTGTACCCAATGGCAGTGCTCTGTTCCCCATATATGTCCCCCATGACAGTACTCAGCTCCCCAAAAATGTCCCCAATGACATACTCAGCAGTCCCCAATGACTCAGCCCCCCATAAATGTCCCCAATGACTCTGCCCCCCAGTAATGTAAGTACTCAGCCCCAATGTAAGTACCTGCCCCCCATAAATGTCCCCAATGTAAGTACTCTGCCCCCCATAAATGTCCCCAATGACAGTACTCAGCTCCCCATAAATGTCCCCAATGACAGTACTCAGCCCCCCATAAATGTCCCCAATGACAGTACTCAGCCCCCCATAAATGTCCCCAATGTAAGTACTCTGCCCCCCATAAATGTCCCCAATGACAGTACTCAGCCGTCCATAAATGTCCCCAATGACAGTACTCAGCCGTCCATAAATGTCCCCAATGACAGTACTCAGCCCCAATGTCCCCCATAAATGTCCCCAATGACAGTACTCAGCCCCATAAATGTCCAATAAATGTCCATAAATGTCCAATGACAGTACTCAGCCGTCCATAAATGTCCCCAATGACAGTACTCAGCCGTCCATAAATGTCCCCAATGACAGTACTCAGCCGTCCATAAATGTCCCCAATGACAGTACTCAGCCGTCCATAAATGTCCCCAATGACAGTACTCAGCCCCCCATAAATGTCCCCAATGACAGTACTCTGCCGCCCATAAATGTCCCCAATGACAGTACTCTGCCGCCCATAAATGTCCCCAATGACAGTACTTAGCCCCCCATAAATGTCCCCAATGACAGTACTCAGCCCCCCATAAATATCCCCAATGACAGTACTCAGCCCCCCATAAATGACAGTCCCCAATGTCCCCACAGTACTCAGCCCCCCATAAATGTCCCCAATGACAGTACTCAGCCGTCCATAAATGTCCCCAATGACAGTACTCAGCCCCCCATAAATGTCCCCAATGACAGTACTCAGCCGCCCATAAATGTCCCCAATGACAGTACTCAGCCCCCCATAAATGTCCCCAATGACAGTACTCAGCCCCCCATAAATGTCCCCAATGACAGTACTCAGCCCCCCATAAATGTCCCCAATGACAGTACTCAGCCCCCCATAAATGTCCCCAATGACAGTACTCAGCCTCAGCCCCATAAATGTCCCCAATGACAGTACTCAGCCCCCATAAATATCCCCATAAATGTCCCCAATGACAGTACTCAGCCCCCCATAAATGTCCCCAATGACAGTACTCTGCCCCAATGTAAGTACCCCATAAATGTCCCCAATGACAGTACTCAGCCCCCCATAAATGTCCCCAATGACAGTACTCAGCCCCCCATAAATGCCCCCCATAAATGTCCCCAATGACAGTACTCAGCCGCCCATAAATGTCCCCAATGACAGTACTCAGCCCCCCATAAATGTCCCCAATGACAGTACTCAGCCCCCCATAAATGTCCCCAATGACAGTACTCAGCCCCCCATAAATGTCCCCAATGACAGTACTCTGCCGCCCATAAATGTCCCCAATGACAGTACACAGCCCCCCATAAATGTCCCCAATGACAGTACTCAGCTCCCCATAAATGTCCCCAATGACAGTACTCAGCCCCCCATAAATGTCCCCAATGACAGTACTCAGCTCCCCATAAATGTCCCCGATGACACCCCCGCACATGTAGATCCTGGGCAGCTTCCCCCATCCCCAGTCTATAGCGGAATTGTGATGTCAGATTTATGTCCTGCGCCCTCATTATATACTCTGTGTATGATCGAAGATGATGCGTATGTATGTGGGGGGAGGGGGGAATAAATATTTTCTGATTAAATTAGCAGACGTGGGTGATTTACACAGCTGAGCACCATTATACAGTATTAGCTGCACTCCTGACCTTGTTCCTCTTTACATCACCATAAATGGGACGCGTGACAGCGCCACCCGTAAATCTTCATGTTACTACAGACATACGACGAAGGAGATGACTAGAAAGTAAACTGAAATGATCCATCATGTTAATGGCCTTCCGATGACAAATATGCAGAGAATCAGATCCCATCATTGGCTCTGATGTGACAAGACGGCAAAACAAGCGCCAAAGTTCTCCTATCCACACAACGGGAATGATTGGAGCTACGAGAGCAGTGCATGGTACACGGCAGTCTATGAAATATATGAAAAATTGGTGCATTCATGTAGTATGGCACCAGTGCACAAAGCAAGGTCCATAAAGACATAGGTGAGCGAGTTTGGGGTGGAGGAACTTGACTGGCCTGCACAGAGTCCTGACCTCAACCGGAGAGAACACCTTTGGGATGAATTAAAGCACAGACTGCGAGCCAGGTCTTCTCTTCCAACATCAGCGCCTGACCTCAGAAATGCTCTTCTGGAAGAGCATTTCTGAGGTCAGGCGCTGATGTTGGAAGAGAAGACCTGGCTCGCAGTCTGTGCTTTAATCCATAAACCTTGTGGACGGCCTTCCCAGAAGAGTTGAAGCTGTTATAGCTGCAAAGGGTGGGCCAACTCAATATTGAACCCTACGGACTAAGACTGGGATGCCATTAAAATTCATGTGCGTGTCCCAATACTTACAATATAGTGTAGGAATGTGCAATGGACAATATAGTGTATATCGTGCTGGAGTGTGTAAAGGACAATATAGTAGTGCAGGAGTGTGTAAAGGACAATATAGTAGTGCAGGAGTGTGTAAAGGACAATATAGTAGTGCAGGAGTGTGTAATGGACAATATAGTAGTGCAGGAGTGTGTAATGGACAATATAGTAGTGCAGGAGTGTGTAATGGACAATATAGTCGTGCAGGAGTGTGTAATAGACAATGTAGTAGTGCAGGAGTGTGCAATGGACAATATAGCAGTGCAGGAGTGTGCAATGGACAATATAGCAGTGCAGGAGTGTGCAATGGACAATATAGCAGTGCAGGAGTGTGCAATGGACAATATAGCAGTGCAGGAGTGTGCAATGGACAATATAGTAGTGCAGGAGTGTGTAATGGACAATATAGTAGTGCAGGAGTGTGTAATGGACAATATAGTAGTGCAGGAGTGTGTAATGGACAATATAGTAGTGCAGGAGTGTGCAATGGACAATATAGTAGTGCAGGAGTGTGCAATGGACAATATAGTAGTGCAGGAGTGTGTAATGGACAATATAGTAGTGCAGGAGTGTGTAATGGACACTATAGCAGTACAGGAGTGTGTAATGGACACTATAGTAGTGCAGGAGTGTGTAATGGACACTATAGTAGTGCAGGAGTGTGTAATGGACACTATAGTAGTGCAGGAGTGTGTAATGGACACTATAGTAGTGCAGGAGTGTGTAATGGACACTATAGTAGTACAGGAGTGTGTAATGGACACTATAGTAGTGCAGGAGTGTGTAATGGACACTATAGTAGTGCAGGAGTGTGTAATGGACACTATAGTAGTACAGGAGTGTGTAATGGACACTATAGTAGTACAGGAGTGTGTAATGGACACTATAGTAGTACAGGAGTGTGTAATGGACACTATAGTAGTGCAGGAGTGTGTAATGGACACTATAGTAGTACAGGAGTGTGTAATGGACACTATTGTAGTGCAGGAGTGTGTAATGGACACTATAGTAGTACAGGAGTGTGTAATGGACACTATTGTAGTGCAGGAGTGTGTAATGGACACTATAGTAGTGCAGGAGTGTGTAATGGACACTATAGTAGTACAGGAGTGTGTAATGGACACTATAGTAGTGCAGGAGTGTGGCGGGGCAGCTAAAATCTCGGGATTTTCACATTAAAAGCACGTCGGTTTCGGACATATCAGGGACAGATGTAAAAAAAAAAAACACAGATTTTAACATACTGTCCCTGGTTTTACTGAGCCTGGCAACCCTAATGGGGCCCCCTAGTGGCATGGGGCCCTCGGGCAGTGCCCGAGTGACTCAATGGTCAGTCCGCCTCTGTGTAGTGGACAAAATGGCGTATATAGTGCAGGAGTGAGTAAAGGATAATATAGTGTATATAGTTAGGAATTTGTAATGGACAATATAATGTATATAGTGCAGGAGTGTGGGAAAGAAAAATCCTTGGACATAAATGTGTGGCTGCGGGCACCCGCATGTTGGTGGGGCCATGGCTCCCTCTGGCCCCACCCTAGTGACGCCACTGGCTGTACCACTTAACTGCAGCAGAGAAAAGTCAGGTTACCAGTCTGGCTGCTCTATGCGGCAGGCCTGTGTAAATCTCAGAACTGGATGGACAAAATGAAAAATCTGTTTAAAGGAAATTAAACCGATACAATTTTCAAAAAAACTAAAAAAACTGGCACTGGATCTCACCGGCTTACTGTCAAAATTACTGGGAGAAACTCCACAATCCCCGCACTGACAATATAATAAAAGTGATCTGCGGACACTCAGGGGGTGGGTCGGGGGTGGGGCGCTCCACCCTCAGGGGGAAATGGAAATCAATGGGGTCTGTGGCTGTATTTGGGTCAGCTTGCTGCGCCAATCCATGCACTTAGTCTATATAAGCATTGAACATTCTCCGCCTGATGACACATGTGGATCACATGCGGGAATACATGTTAATTCATCAATAAAGGACTCATCTACTTCTTTGTAGTGCGCTAACGTGCGTGTAATGTTGCGGGTCAGCGTCCATTGCATTAAGCCGCCAGACTATTCAATATGAATGGGTGCCCAATACGCCCCAACGTGTAGCCAGGGGTTGGGCTACAGCAGTATGGAGAAGAAGATACTGGGAAGGTTTTACTAAAACTGGAGAGAGACAAATCTGGTGCAGCTCCAATCAGCTTCCAGGTTTTATTGTCAAAGCTTAAATTGGACAAGCTGAAGTTAGAAGCTGATTGGCTATCATGCAGAGCTGCACCAGATCCTGAGTGCTTTAGTAAATCTCCCCTAGGCATTGCTTTATCATGCTTTAACTGCTTGCCGAGCAGCCACCACAGTTATACGGCGACAGGTTGGCTCTGCTGGGCGAGATCTCGCCGAGCAGCCCTCCGCTCGCCCCTGACTCCCGCGCGCGTGCCCGGCGGGCGCGATCACCGCCGGGCACCCGCGATCACTAGACATGTGCAGGATGAAAAAATGTGTTTTGTTTCGTTTCAATTCGTTATTTAATTAAATTTGTTTAGTTAAGTTTGTTGCATTCATTACATTCATTTTCGGGATTCATTTCATATTCGAAAAAACTCAACCGCATTTGAAATAATTCTGCCGCATTCGAAAACAAATCTACCGAATTCCAAAAAAAACGATCAAATTCGCTAAATAATGCTACCACATTTAAAACAAAACTATATATAACCAGTTCCTGAAATTCGAAAATCGTATAGAATGAAATCGAATTTGAATAGAAAAGATTAAATTAGAATAAAAAAAAATAGAAAAGAATAGTATAGAAAAACAATAGCACAGGACTTATAAAAACATCTTCCGCAATTCAAATTTCATGAATAGAGAATAGAGAAGATTAGAAAAGAGTACAAAAGAATAGACCAGAAAAACAATAGAACAGAATAGAATAAAATATAATATATGTTTTTCTAGTTTATTCTTTTCTATTTTCTATTATATTCTAATCTTTCCTATTCAGATTCAAATTCATTCTATTCAAAATTTGAATTTCAGGCCCTAACCCTAATATTTATATACATAACCATTTTCCGGACTTCAAATTTTGTATAGAATAATTTTGAATTAGAATCAGGGATGGACTGGCCATTGGGACTACAGGGAGTTTCCCGGTGGGCCGCCTTCAGTGACAGCGGATCGCCGCCCCCCTCCGCTCCTGTCTCTCCCTTCCCGCAGCGCTCACCTGGGGGGAACAAAGAAGCAGGTGGGATGACAGAGGAACATGTGGGAGGGGACAGACAGCTGACTCAACAGCTATGGCCTGGGAGTTTCTCACTTCTGCCTAATCTTGTTCCATAAGGGGGGGCACCAAACTGATTCTTTGCCCCGGGTGAAATAATGTCTAGCTTCCCCACTGGTACTGCCTATAAGAGAACCAGTACCAGCCGTTCTACTCTAATAAAGTAGAAGGGCTAGTGGTTAGTGAAGGGGGAGAGGGGGTGCAGGTGGCCGAGGGGGGGGGGTGCAGGAGTTGTCCGGCCACCATGGGAGAGACCTGTCAAAGTGGGCCAGTCTGGATGAAGTCCAGGGCCAAATTTCTGTCCCAGTCCAGCCCTGATTAGAATAGAAAAGATTAGTATAGAATAGAAACAAATAGAAAAACAATAGAACAGAATAGAATAAAATATAATATATGTTTTTCTAGTTTATTATTTTCTATTATTTTCTATACAAATCATTTTAGTTTCCATAAATTTTATTTATTTTCCAATCTATTCTAGAATTCAAATTTATACTATTCGAATTTCAGGACTGCCATGTTCTATTTTATTACATTCTATTAACTTATATTATATTCTTTTTGATTGTATTGCTTTATTGTTTTAAATTCTATTTTAATGTAGTTTTTAGAAAATCGATTTCTATTTTTTCAAATTCGATTCAAATTTCGTTTGCGTTTTTTAAAAATGTGTTTAAATTCGTTAATTTTGTAATTCGAAAATTCGGATGCATACGAATTTCCGAATAATGAAAAATTTGTCCGAATTCGAAACGAAACAAAATGCACATGTCTAGCGATCGCTCATTACAGAGCGTGAACTGGGAGCTGTGTGTGTGTAAAGACACAGCTCCCGGTCCTGTCAGGGGGAGAAATGATCTATCATCTGTTCGTACAATGTATGAACAGTGATCAGTGATTTCCCCTCAGTCAGTGCCCCCCCCCTTCAGTTAGAACACACCCAGGGAACATACTTAACCCCTTCCTCGCCCCAGTGGCATTTTTATAGCACTGATCGCTATAAAAATGCCAATGGTCCCAAAAATGTGTCAAAAGTGTCCGCCATAATGTCGCAGTACTGATAAAAATCACTGATCGCCGCCATTACTAGTAAAAAACAAATATTAATAAAAATGCCATAAAACTACCCCCAATATTTATTCCGAAAAATATGGAGAAGAATACGTATCGGCCTAAACTGAGGAATTTTTTATATATATATATATATATATATATATATATATATATATATATATATATATTTGGGGATATTTATTACAGCAAAAAGTAAAAAAAATATTATTATTTTTTTCAAAATTGTCGCTCTATTTTTGTTTATAGCGCAAAAAATAAAAAAGCGCAGAGGTGATCAAATACCACCAAAAGAAAGCTCTATTTGTGGGAAACAAAATTTTGTTTGGGAGTCACGTCGCACAACCGCGCAATTGTCAGTTAAAGCGACGCAGTTCCGAATCGCAAAAAATGGCCCGGTCATTGATCAGCAATATGGTCCGGGGCTTAAGTGGTTAAGCATGTGCTACCCCAATAGGAATCACTGGATAAAAGGGGTCCTCTTTCTTTTTTTGGCCTCAACCTTCTCAAGAACCTCAGGTTTGTCCAAACATACAATATCACAGGAAATCACTTAATACCCAACAGGGCCGCCATCAGGGGGGTACAGGCAGTACACCCGTAAGGGGCCTGGACATCCCCATGGGCCCGGATGGCAACCCCCCTTTTTTTTCTAAGGGGTCCGGATGTCCCCAGGCCCCCGGATGTCAACCCCCCCCCTTTTTTTTTTATAAAAAAAAAATAATATATATTTTTTCTTTTTTATTAAAGGGCCCAGAGGTCCCCAGGGCCCTGGATTGCAACCCCCTTATATATATATATATTTTTTTTAATTAAAACAAATATATATTTTTTGTTTTATATATATTTTTTTAGTTTTTATTAAAGGGTCCAGAGTCCACGAGCAGAACCTCCGATGGAGAAGCCACCTTTCGATCGCACAGACGGTCTTTTAAAGCTCACAGATTAGCGCTGATCGTCTCTGACAAGCAGTGGAATTAGTAAATTCCCCTTTAGCTAGTTACTGGTGCGCATTACGACAAGATGGCAGAGCAGAGAAGATGGGAGGCTGTGTGTATTGAGGCGACGCTGCTGCAGATCGCTATCCAGGACATTCTGCTTTGCACATGATAGATGACAATGGGATCTCAGGGGAAAAATTCCTTTTAGTGACACCTAACCTGCTGACCTTCACCCCACACACACACAAATGATAATCTCCTTCTTCTTCTTCTTTCCAGTCACATTAATCCGAAATCTGACCCCACAAATGCAAAATGATAAGTAATTGACACACTGGACCGGAAAATTGGGATGGTCGGTCACATACAAGGAATGGCGGAATCTATTATAGGGGAAGAACAGATTTATTTTAACCATTTGCTTGCTGGGGACTTAAACCCCCTCCTGCCCAGACCAATTTTCAGCTTTCAGCGCTCTCACTCTTTGATTGACAATTGCGCGGTCATACAACACTGTACCCAAATGAAATTGTTATAATTTCTTTCCCCGAAATTGAGCTTTATTTTGGTGGTATTTGATCACCTCTGTGGCTTTTATTTTTTGTTCCAAAAATTACAAAAGACAGATAAAAAAAAAATACAAAACCATTTTATATTTTGTTATAAAATTTTGCAAACAGGTAAATTTTTGTCCTTCGTTCATGTACACTGATGAGGCTGCACTAATGGGCACTGATAGGCAGCACTGGTGGGCACTGAGAAGTGGCACTAACAGGTGTCACTAATAGGTAGCGCTGGCAGTGATGGACACTGATGGATGGCAGTGATGGGCACAGATCGGCACTGGTAGGCGACACTGAGAGGCAGTACTGCTAGGTGGCACCGTTAGGCACCACTGGTGGGCATTTATACGTGGCAATGGTGGGGCAGTGATGGGCACAGATCGGCACTGGTAGGCGACACTGATAGGCAGCACTGCTAGGTGCCACCGATTGGCACCACTGTGAGCATTTATACGTGGCAATGGTGGGCATTGATAGGTGGCACTTTTTTGCACTGGTGGGCACTGTGGGCATGGATAGGTAGCGCTGGCAGTGATGGGCACTGATGGGTGGCAGTGATAGGCACAGATCAGCACTGGTAGGTGGCACTGATTGGCACCACTAGTGGGCATTTAGAGGGAGCAATTGTGGGCATTGATAGGTGGCACTTTTTTGCACTGTGGGCACTGGTAGGTTGCGCTGGCAGTGATGGGCACAGATCGGCACTGGTGACACTGATAGGCAGCACTGATTAGCACCACTGGTGGGCATTTAAACGTGGCAATAGTGGGAAATGATAGGTGTTACTTTTTTGCACTGGCAGGCGGTACTAGTGGACACAGGTGAGGTGCCTGTGTCCCTTCCTCCTCAGGACCAATGTCCCTTACACATGAGACGGTGATCGGCTTTATTTTCTCCTCACCCTGTCAGCGTGAATAGAAAAAAGGAAACGATTACCGATCATTTGTTTACATCACATGATCAGCTGTCATTGGCTGACAGCTGATCACATGGTAAGCGGCCAGGATCGGCCCCTTACTCCGATCACCTGAGTCTCAGTGATCACAGCGTGCGCCGGGGGTGCGCGCGAAAGGGAGGGACATCTATTGACAGCCTCCCAGCAAAGTAGGTCCACGCTGAGGCCGTTATTTGGCAATAGCGCGGATCTGGAGGCGTTAAAGACGAGAGCGAGAGACTGGAGGGAAATATGAATGCGCAAACAGGGAAATTCCAAGGTCACAGATAACAATAACTAACACATTTCTGGTCTGAAGTTTTTAGACTGAACTGAACAAATGAACTGTGAAAGGGGCCTTTGAGGGCCACAACAGCTTGGGGCAGAATGAAAGACCCCCATACACACTATTAGATTTTCTGCCGATTTTTGTTTTCAGATTTACCAAAACCATCTAATATGAGGTCAAACCTCAACCTTCAATTTGTAGGCAAACAGACAGGCCCTTGTATTACATGGTTTTGGTAAATCTGAAGACACAAATCTGCAGGAAAT
Organism: Rana kukunoris; assembly: GCA_029574335.1. Lineage (NCBI taxonomy): Eukaryota > Metazoa > Chordata > Amphibia > Anura > Ranidae > Rana > Rana kukunoris. The sequence continues at coordinate 309,800,377 of CM056059.1, forward strand.
CTAATAGTGTGTGGGGGGGCTTTACTCCACTGATAGAAAATAATGACAATCTTCTCTGGCTTATCTGTACATTGCAGAATATTATTTCATTTGTCGCAGATCCTTACCTTTTTTTCTGATCTGATCACCGGTTCATCATGTCCTGTTCTCTGCCATTCCAGTTCATTAACCACCTGGGGAAATCTCTGGACTTTGCTGTGGGATCGGGATCCCTTTAGCAGTGGTTAACCCTTATGGGGATTCTTACCAAATAAACAAAAATTCTTTAGCCCAGGTTCACACTGGGCTGCGGAAATGAAGCCGTGCGAGTTCAGTTTCTGCACAGATGTCAATGTAAATCGTGGGCCGAAATCGCAAAAAGTAGTACAGAAACTACTTTTTGAAATCGGTGCGGCGCCGCAGATGCCACATCGCACCAATTAGGACGTCAATCGAACCAGGGCTCACATTGAGAAGAAAAAAAAAATATATATATATATATACAGTGGCAGCTGATTTTAGGGGGGGGGGGGGATGGGCGGCAATCAAAACACCCCGCGGGAGACGGAAGAGAAGGCTGCGGTCTGAGGCCTCCTTACCTTAGGAGGCGGATGACAAGTCCTGGCTTTTGACCTTTTCCTTCGATTTCCCTTCAATGTTTTTTTTGTCTGAATTTCTTACTTCCTGTTCCTCCTCAGTAAGCTGGCTGACTATCCATAGATCGGATGATGGTGGAAAGCTTACTGAGGAGAAACAGGAAGTGAGAAATTTAAACAAAGAAAAAAAAACATTTAAGTGAACCAACATTGCATGAGCTTAAAGGAACCTATTCAGAAAATAAAAAACGAACCTTTACAACCCCTTTAACCTTGTCCCTCTTAATAATCTCAAACAGTTGGGAGATAAAGTGTTGTCACCCTAAACAGGAAGGACCTGAACTAGGACCTCCATGACAAGATCACCAGGGATTAGTTTAATGAAAGCCACCGATACAAATGCTCAAAATAAATGTTGAAGTGTATTATGAGTATAAGATATATAGGGCCATATTCAGAAAGCTATTTACGCAGCGTATCTATAGATACGCTGCGTAAATACTAAGAATAGCCGCCATATCTTTTTTTGCTATTCTGAAAAGAAGATACGCCGGCTTTCTTCTAAGATACGAGCGGCGTAATTCGCTTACACCGTCGTATCTTAGTTGCATTATTACGCTGGCCGCTAGGTGGCGCTTCCGTAGTTTTCTCATTTGCCTATGCAAATGAGAAAGATACGGCGATTCACGAGCGGACTTGCGACGGCGCATCGTTTTTTACGCCGTTTACGTAAGCGTTAGACGGCGTAAGGTTACCCCTGCTATAGCAGGCGCAGCCAATGTTAAGTATGGACGTCGGGACCGCGTCGCATTTGCCGTCGGCTACGTCGTTTTCACACGGAGCGGTCCGTTTTTCGGTCCGCTCCGTGTGTCCGTCGGCTCAGCAGGGGGTCTCCGCTGAGCTGTCGGGCGGACAGGGCGGTCCCCGCACACTGTGCAGGGACCACCCTGTCTCTCCTCCGCTATCCCCTATGGGGAATCGGATGGAAACGGACCGTCTGTCCGTTTGCATCCGATCCGTTCGGCCGGACGGAAGAAAAATAGGACATTCTTCCGTCCGAAAAAACGGATGCGGATCTGGCGGACGTTAGCGGATGCATCATCCGCTAACGGATCCGCTCCCATAGGGAAGCATTGAGGTCTGTTAACGGACGTCCAAAAAACGGACGAACGGAACGGACGCGTGAAAGAGCCCTAACTCGTTCGGGAATGGGACTCGTCATTTACATTGATAAAAATCAACGTGATTTCGCGCATGCGCACTGGGAACGTCCAAAGAAAACGTGAATGACGTGGGGTCATGATTCATTTACATGAATCACGCCCCCCCCCATTCATTTGAATTGCGCGGCCTTACGCCGTGCACTTTACGCTACGCCGCCGCATAGTATGGAGCAAGTGCTTTCTGAATAAGGCACTTGCCCATAATATTTGCGGCGGCGTAGTGTAAACACCATACGCTACACCGCCGGACAGATACGCAAAAGGTATCTGAATCGGGCCCATAGTATATAAAGTAGAAGAATGGGAAGTGTATTATGAGTATAAGATAAAAAAGATACAAAGTACAAGAACAGGAGGTGTATTATGAGTATAAAATAAAAAAGATACATAGTAGAGGAATGAGAGGTGTGATGTGTCAATATGGTACAAAGCTTCTGTGCTCTGTATATGGAGGATATTTATCATTGTGTTATATTAACCCCTTATCTCTATGTTTCTGTCTCTTGCAGAGCTCCTACCCCATCTGGGAGGATTTCAGCTCCAAAGCCACCAAACTGCACTCCCAGCTCAGGTGAGTCCCTTATCTCATTATACTGTCCCACCCTTCCCAGAAGAGTTGAAGCTGTTATAGCTGCAAAGGGTGAGCCAACTCAATATTGAACCCTACGGACTAAGGGCCAGATTCTCATAAGAGATACGACTGTGTATCTCCAGATACACCTTCGGTTCTCTGTTTCTGTGCCCGGGTATCTATGCGACTGCTTTTTACAATCAGTTACGCATAGCTACGGCGTAGATCCGACTGGCGTAAGTCACTTACACTGTCGGATCTTAAATGCAATACTACGCGGGCCGCTAGGTGGCGTATATGCAAATGAGCATGATACGCTGATTCCCGAACGTATTTGCGCCGCGTCGCCGTAGTTTACGTCGTTTCCGTAAGCGTAAGGTTACCCCTGCTATATGGTGGGTTAACTTTACGCATGCCACGTTAAGTATGAACGTCGGGACAGCGTCGTGATTTTACGTCGTTTACGTAACTCGTCGCGAATAGGGCTTTACGTAAATTACGTTCACCTCAAAACCAATGTATTTGCAGCGTACTTTGGAGCATGCGCACTGGGCTACTTTTACAGCCGGCGCATGCGCAGTTTGTTCCGTGCGGGGCGCGCTTAATTTAAGTACAAGCCGCCTCCTTTGAATTACGCGGCTTTACGCCAGGCCATTTACACTACGCCGCCGCAAATTACAGAGCAAGTGCTTGGAGAATACGGCACTTGCTCCTGTAAGTTGCGGCGGCGTAGTGTAAATAGCATACACTACGCCAGCCGCAGTTCTACAAGAATCTGGCCCTAAGACTGGGGTGCCATTAAAGTTCATGTGTGTGTAAAGGGAGGCGTTCCAATACTTTTGGTAATATAGTGTACTGTATATATATATATTAGTACTGTGCAGGTCTAAAAAATGCAAGAATACTTTCAAAAATAGAAGTGTTTCTTGTCAGTTTAACAAAATAGAAAGTAAATGAACAGGAGAGAAATTCAAATCTAATCAATATTTGGTGTGACCGCCCTTTGCTTTCCAACCATCATCAGTTCTTCTAGATACACTTGCACACAGTTTTTGAAGGAATTGGGCAGATAGGTTGTTCCAAACATCTTGGAGAACTAAGAAAAGATCTTCTGTGTGTAGTGTAGCACCCTTTTAGGCCGCGTACACACGGCAGAGAACCTCGACGGGCAGAACACATTGTTCCGCCCGTCGAGGTTCTCTGCCGGCCGTCGAAATCGGCGACCCGCCCGTCGGGAATGGCAACCAGCCATTCATCCAGGCGGGCCGTCGAGCAAAAAAAGAGCGTGCTTTCTTTTCGCTCGACGGGATTCCCGACGGGCGGGGCGAGCGCTCCGTGTACACACGGCCGAGGTCCTCGCTGGAATGCAGCTTCCAGCGAGGTTCTCGCTGGTTTCCAGCGAGAACCTCGGTCGTGTGTACGCCGCCTCAGATAGGTGATAGGAATTGGATAAGTAAGAGTAAGTTGTGTTTTTCGATAGGTAAATTTAGTTGCCACACTATAGTCTGTGTGGCTGTATTGGTTTGGTAGGTAAAAGCATATTATGCTCACTGTATTCATTGAAGCTGCAATCTGCCAGGTAGGTCTGCTCAGTGTGTTCAGCCACTGTCAGTCTGGTCTATAGCTTCCTCTGTATCCAGGGAACTGGAGAAGTTGCTGGATGATAGGTGTGGAGCTATGCAAATGCCAGCTGGGGTTGCCACCTCACCCCTTTAAACCCAAACACATATGAATTACACAGGTTCTGAGTCTAATTTGATGAACAGAGTGGCCCCGATCCACCAGTTCTGGGGTCCTATGGCGGCTCTCTCGGCTCCTCCCCACATTAGATAACCCCTCTGGGAATCTCTCTCCTAAAGGGGGTTACCTTGAAAGCGTGCTCCTGTATCATACACTCGGCGTCCATAGGCGCCGGGCGTATGACTCGGCTCTGCCCCCGCATCATTAGATTTGATTGCCAGCAGCGGTAGCCAATGGCTGCACTGCTATCAATCTATCCAATGAAGAGCCAATAAGCCGTGGAAAGAGAGCGACGTAGGATCGCGCCCAGAGAGATTCGGGGCTCAGGTAAGTAAAACGGGGGTGCTGGGAGGTGTAACAGCACTGGTGAATGGAGTGAACCACAACTACGGTTAGCAAGGGTTTCAATGCGATTCTCTTTATGCGACAACTCAGTATTGGGCCCCAGGCGTCACTCCTCGCAACAGGAGCCTATACATCATCTATGTGTCACCTAAAGAAAGGCTTTGAGCTACTAAGCATAGACGCATTACGACATGCGGCCAGAGCTTAGCATTTAAAATGATAGTTCAAGATCAATATTCCAATACACCTCTATATGCAAGTGATTATCAGTAAGGGACCCCAGGCGTCACTCGTCGGAACAGGAGTTTGGGGGTTCTCTACATCATATCACTATGAGCATATAGCGATGTATTAGGACACTAGGGGAGATGCTATGGAATAGCATCAACCCCTAGCATAGAAAAGTTAGCGCAAACATGTTCAAACAGTTAGGACAAGGCCTATAAGTATTTTATACTTCTGTCAAGCATGTAGTAAATATTGGTTGTAGTAACAAGTAATAGTTGCATATGAGAGGCAATATAGCTTAAGTACTTTGAGAGTACACGTAGTGATACACAAGTTTTACTGTTAACTAATAGTAACGTATGAGAGGCAATATAGCTCAGGTACTTTGAGAGTACATGTAGTAACTAAGAGCTGTAGTAACAATGAGTAGTAATATATGAGAGGTGAATAGCTCAGGTACTTTGAGAGTACATGTATTACTTAAGAGCTGTAGTAATAACTATTAGTTATATATGAGAGGTGAATATAGCTCAGGTTAGGGGTGCAACGGATTGTGACCGATCCGCGATCCGAACGGGTCGACCTGTTCGGATCGGCACAGTATGCGATCCGCGGACCGCACCGCAGTCGGGGCCTTAGGAAAGGCCGCGGCTTCAGCCTAGCTCCGGAGCGGTCGGCCATCTTGGTACACCCGGCGGCGGTGCGCACTGACGTCATCACCCCTCCCTCTGCTCGTGGATCTTCTATTCTGCAAGAGTGCGCGCCACGTAGTAAACAAGTACAGTGAGTAGGAATTTGGACTGGCCGTGGCTATTATATATTAGTGATTATGGGGGAAATGTTGGACTGGCTATAATTACTGGTGTGGGGGCAATGTTGGACTGGCTATAATTACTGGTGTGGGGGCAATGTTGGACTGGCTATAATTACTGGTGTGGGGGCAATGTTGGACTGGCTATAATTACTGGTGTGGGGGCAATGTTGGACTGGCTATCATTACTGGTGTGGGGGCAATGTTGGACTGGCTATCATTACTGGTGTGGGGGAAATGTTGGACTGGCTATAATTACTGGTGTGGGGGCAATGTTGGACTGGCTATAATTACTGGTGTGGGGGCAATGTTGGACTGGCTATCATTACTGGTGTGGGGGAAATGTTGGACTGGCTATAATTACTAGTGTGGGGGGCTTGGGCAATGTTGGACTGGCTATTATTACTAATGTGGGGGCAATGTTGGACTGGAACAGTGATGGTGATGACGAGTGGGGGGACAATGGTGGACATTACAGTGACGAGTGGGGGGCAAGTTATGTTTGTCTTGTGTGTGTGTTTTTTTTTATTTATTTTTTTACTGATCCCAAAAATGATCCGATCCGAGGAACGATCAGAACCGTGAGTTTTTTGATCCGTTGCACCCCTAGCTCAGGTACTTCGAGTGTAGATGTGTAAGGATGAGCTCTGGCGTGTTCGCATGGTACACGTTCAGAGCCCGCCAGGAAGTGTGCACGGCGCTGCGCTAATCACAGCCAGGGAGACATTTCCTGATCTCTGCAGCCGAGCATCTGGAAATGTCTCCCTGCCTGTGATTAGCGCAGCGCCGTGCACACTTCCTGTCGGCCTCTGCACGTGTACCATGCGAACACGCCAGAGCTCATCCTTATAGATGTGCCCTTTAACATATTCCTTAGCAGACAGTCCTATAACGCAACAGTACTGTACATCCTAGATATGTTGAGCAACAGAAGACATGATAAGCAATAACAATTGTATAGCTGGTATTTAAGTAGCAGGTTTTGCTATAGCACTACAAGTAACAGAAAGGCAACTTATCCGTTTTGCAGGCTACAGTATAGGTACTAGGGACCCTGTGGTGAAGGATGTTCAATAGGGAAGTCAGCAAGGTTGTCCCAAGCAATGGCTCCAAGTATCAGTTTGTGTGGATTGTATTAAAGAGGTAGTTGAGGCTAGAGCGGTGTTCCGGCATGGGGAGTCATCTCTGGAGCGTAGGCTGAGCTACGGCTGACAATCATAGATAACTCTTGTTTTTCAGGTGCATGCCTTTATAGGCAGGTCTGGCAGCTGCAGTGCATTGTAGCAATTCAAATAACTGCCATGGAACACATCACGGCGCCAGGCCATGACGTCTTCGCGCGAGCACCGTATGCGTTCTAGCATGGAACGCATTATGGCGCTGAAAGCGCCCACTATAGGGAGTAACACCTGTTTACAGGGAACATGCAGCGCCTGTTACAGGGGGCCGGACACTGCAAGGTGTTTTTTCACCGTAATGTATAGGATGCATTAGGGTGAAAAAACACGTAGGTTTACAACCCATTTAATTACAACATTATCAGCCACATAACCTGTGTAATTAATATGTGTTCAGTTTTAAAGGGATGAGGTGGCAACCCTAATGGCAGCATGAATATTAAAGCGGATGTCCCATTAAAAAAGTATATTAAAAGCCAGCAGCTACAGATACTGCAGCTGCTGACTTTTAATATTAGGACACTTACCTGTCCTGGAGTCCAGCGGCGTCCGCAGCAGAGGACGAGCGTTCGCTCATCTCTCTGCTGTTCCCCCCTTCATCCACGGTGAGGGAACCAGGAAGTGAAGCGCTCCGGCTTCACTGCCCGGTTCCCTACGGCGCATGCGCGAGTCGTGCTGCGCCCGCCGATTGGCTCCCGCTGTGATGTCGCAAAAAACCTGACTTTTGCCCGAGACTGCGGGCTGGAAGTGGGTGCAGATACCTGTCTTTAGACAGGTATCTGCACCCCCCTCCCCCCTGAAAGGTGTCAATTGTGACACCGGAGGGGGGAGGTTTTCCGATCAGCGGATCTTCACTTTAGGGTGGAGATCCGCTTTAATACAGCCCTGGCCTTTCCTGGCCGAGAGCCAGAAGCTAAAGAGAGCTGACTGACTGAGGGGGGGGGGGGTGTCTGTTGAAGATCTGGTCTTTTATCACAGGAAGGTTTTTCTTGGAAGTTGGATGGATGCTACCAGCTGTCCTTGGGCCTTGTGAGTACAAACGCTTGAGAGATCTTGGGGACCTTTGGGCTTTTGCTACCCCTCAGGTACTATATAGGGCATTGTAAGAAAAGAAATGGCTGCACATCCAGGAATTCCGATTTGCCTGTTAGTGTTCAAAGTTATAACACCAATGACACCAACACGAGGTCACGTAGACGCGTTTCACACATACATCTTGTGCTTAATCTACGTGACCTCGTGTTGGTGTCATAACTTTGAACACTAACAGGCAAATCGGAATTCCTGGATGTGCAGCCATTTCTTTTCTTACAAGTTTCCCACAGAGGTGGGCCAGGGCTGGCACTCTACGGGACACTCCACCTCAGGTTCTCATAATACATCTGGAGCAGTGGCTCTTTTTCTTACTATATAGGGCATTCCGGCTGGTGTCCTGAAAAGCTTTGTTCACGTAATCTCCTACTTAAAGGGACTTGTCGCTCAAGCTCAGACTTTAATATAGCATGTCCTGAAGAATACCTAAGTCCGTAGTTGTACATAGTTCTTGGTTTTGGAGAAACCCACCACTATCCCCAACTCTATTCAAGTTCTCAAAAAATATTGGTTATTGAAGAAACGTGTGAATGAGCCTATGTGCCTGGCTACGGAAGACCTGGACGTTAATACTGCTCTTATAGGAGTAGCGCTACATGTGGATAAACGCTGCCTCAAATCCTTCTGTCTCTTTATGTAATCCCAGACAGACTCAATTTTTTTTAATGTTTTCAAGTTTAAGGTAGGTTGTTCCACACATCTTGGAGGACTCACCACAGATCTTCTGTGGATGTAGAGTCCCTCAAAACTTTCTGTCACTTGATGTAATCCCAGACTTATTCGATGATGTTGAAATCAGGGCTCTGTGGGGGACAAACCATCACTTCCAGGACTCCTTGTTCTTCTTTACATTGAAGATAGTTCTTAATGACATTGGCTGCATATTTGAGGTTGATGTCCTGGTGTAGAATACATTTGGGGCCAATCACACGCCACCCCGATGGTATGGTATGATGGATAAGAATCTGCCTGTATTTCTCAACATTGAGGACACCATTGATCCCCACATTTTTTCTGTAGAAGGGCAACAACTTCAAAACATACAGTCAATGTCATTAGGAACAATCTTCAGCATAAAGAAGAACAAGGAGCCCTGAAAGTGATGGTTTTGCCCTCACAGAGCCATGATCTCAACATCATCGAATAAGTCTGGCATTACATGAAGTGGCAGAAAGATTTGAAGGACCCTACATCCACAGAAGATCTGTGGTGAGTCCTCCAAGATGTTTGGAACAGCCATTTTTCACACCTGCCTAAACATTTTACGCCCCATACTCTCTGACCTCTGTGTGTTTTTGGGGTATGCCCCATACTCTGACCCTCTGTGTGTTATTTGGGTATATCCCATACTCTGACCCTCTGTGTTTTTTTGGGGGTATATCCCATACTCTGACCCTCTGTGTGTTATTGGGGTATGCCCCATACTCTAACCCTCTGTGTGTTATTGGGGTATGCCCCATACTCCAACCTTCTGTGTATTTTTGGAGTATGGCCCATACTCTAGCCCTCTATGTGTTACTGAGATATGCCCCATACTCTGACCCCCTGTGTGTTTTTGGAGAATGCCCCATACTCTGACACTCTGTTTGTTATTGGGGGTATACCCCATACTCTGACACTCTCTGTGTTATTGGGGTATACCCCATACTCTGACCCTCTGTGTATTATTGGGGTATACCCCATACTCTAGCCCTCTGTGTGTTACAGGGGTATGTCCCATACTAAAACCATCTGTGTGTTTTTGGGGTATGTCTCATACTGTGATCCTCTGTGTGTTTTGGGATATGCCTCATACTTTGACCCTGTGGGTTTTTGGAGTATGCCCCTACTCCAAGGCTCTTCGTAATTTTTGGGGTACACCACATGCTTTGGCCCTCTGTATGTTTTTGGGGTATGCCCCAAACTATGACCCTCTGTGTGTTTTTGGGACATGCCCCATACTCTGATCCTTTGTAGGTTTTTGGGGACACTCTGCATGCTTTCCCTTTATATCTTGTGGTTCTATTACTAACACATTCTCTACCCCCCACAGGACCACAGTGCTGGCTGCTGTTGCCTTCCTCGATGCCTTTCAGAAAGTGGCAGACATGGCGACAAATACTCGCGGTAAGGAAATATCTCCTTTGAATCGGTGACGCAGAGAGCAGTCTCTTATATCGAAGTCCATCGTATGCAGATATAGATAGATGCAGACAGAATAACCAGGCTATTAGGAGTTCAGTACCCAGTCAGGTGAACTCTGCAATGAGGCACCATCATCGCATGGCATATGTGTTGTGCTCTACTGCAGGTGCCAGACACTGTACTCTGTGAATAGGGGGAACTCTACATGAACGTCACCATGCTATATAAAGTACTGTGCGTCAGTTTACATTGGGTTCTACCATGTGTTACTGCAACGCACAGGTGTGAAGCTAAGTGCAATATTCCAACCTCTATAGACATTTCCGGATGTCTGGGTCCCCACTGGGGAGGGAAATCACCCACAGAAGGAGAAATCCTTAGCATAATGATTGCACAATTAGGAAACACATCAGGAGATTTAGACTTCAAACCAATTTTCTGATTCTTTCACAGGGGCCACACGTGACATCGGATCCGCACTGACCCGCATGTGTATGAGACATCGAAGCATCGAGAGCAAACTTAGACATTTCACCAAGTGAGGAGCTTAGATATATTCTGTGAACCACATCTGCCCTGCCTTACAGGAGACCCCCATAATTGTGTCAGAGACTTTCCTCTTAACTGGGCCAGAGACCCCTTTAATCTGAACAAAGTCCCCCTATAAGCGGGCTGGAGGTCCTCCATAACCTGGCCAAACCCTCCCCCCCAATAACCCGACCAGAGCCCTCCATACCTGTACCAGAAACCCTCCATAACCTGACTAGAGTCCCCTTCATAACCTGAAAAGATACCCCCCATAATCTGACCACAGACCCCCCCCCCCCCCATAACCTGACTAAAGTTCCCTCCGTAAACCTGGCCAACCACAATGGCAGCTCAAGATCCATAGTGTCCCGTGATGGCTAGATTGCTGCTCTGTGACCGATTTTAATGTCCTATCATTATAAAACTGACCCCATCCAACATCTAACCCTGGGGTATTACCTGACTTTCTATAACTGACTGCACCCCCATCCTCGGTATTCTATGACCACATCCTTATCCTGAGTATTCTAAAACTGACCACACCCCACTTCCTGAGTATTTTATAATTGATGGCTACCCCATCCTGAGAATTGTATAACTGACCACACCCCCTTTCTGGGACTTCTATACCTGACCACAACCCCCCCCCCAAACTGGGTATTAAATAACTGACCACAACCCCCCAACCTGGGTATTATATAACTGACCACAACCCCCCCAACCTGGGTATTATATAACTGACCCCAACCTGGGTATTATATAACTGACCACAACCCCCCCCAACCTGGGTTTTATATAACTGACCACACCTCCATCATGGATATTATAGAGCTGACCACACCTCTCCCTCTGTTTGATCTCTCTTGAAGCGCTCTCATGGAGAGTCTAATAACGCCTCTCCAGGAAAGGATCGAGGACTGGAAGAAAACCGCAAACACACTGGACAAGGAGCACGCCAGAGGTGAGCCAACTGCATAATTACCACTCCGTTAGGGACCACATTACACTATTTGGCATGGGGCTCCCATGGTCAGAGACCACATTTTTATATTGAGGACAGAGATCCCAATATCAGGGACTACATTGTGGTGTTCAGGACAAAGCTCCAAAGGTCAGGGACCACATTACTCTATTTGGCATGGGGCGCCAATGGTCAGAAACCACATTTCTGTATTAAGGACAGAGATCCCAAGGTCAGGGACTACATTGTGGTTTTCAGGACTGAGCTCCAAAGTTCAGGGACCACATTACTCTATTTGGCATGGGGCTCCCATGGTCAGAGACCACATTTCTTTATTCAGGACGGAGCTCCCATGGTCAGTGACCAAATTTCTGTATTCAGCATTAGGCTCCTATAGTCAAGGACCACACTATTAGGGAACCCAATCACACCTACACTGTCATACACGGCACAATCCACATCACCAGTGCCTCCCCTTCTCACCTCATTTATGCCTCTTCTTCTCACCCCGTTCATGTCTCTGCAGAATACAAGCGAGCTCGTCATGAGATCAAAAAGAAATCTTCTGATACACTGAAGCTGCAGAAAAAGGCACGAAAAGGTAATAAATCTAAAAGACCCCCCCTTTCTATCCCTTTTCCCTGCTAATATCTGTTGAGAATTTCAGAACACCACAATGTAAATGTGATCTATTGAAGCCGCAACATGTCCAGAGACAGACAGTGCTATAAAGAGAGTTCTAGATATTACAAAACAATGCTATATACACAATACACTTCTTATGGAAGGAGCCAGTACTGGAATGAAGGACAATGCAAAACAGAGGGTGCAAGGTATTACTGTTGGTTATGTGATAAGATGAGGCGCTGAGATATTGAGAAATGTAGAATTCGGCTTTACTTGCATAGAAGAACAGCACACATGTGTGAGAACAGCATTACAGGAGAGAGCACAGATAGAAAAAAAAACTCCTACCAGTGCAGAATATACAAGTATACACTGTATAAACACACGGATGCTAATATATTACTACAGTGCCATCTATAGTTTGGAGTGCATAGTACACGCTGTTGCAATTCCAACCCCCCTCTCAACAGCATGTGCTTCTCTATATGAGGTTCTTCTGTAGAAGACTCTGATGTTTCTTTTAACAATGGTTTGTTGAGTGCACCCGCAGTCATCTCTTCTGACAGGCAATATTGAATGTCGATAACACCCCACTTTTGGGTCCCTAAACAGATGATATTTCACATCAATGTGCTTCATCCTAAAATTGGCCATTTTTGATTGGGTCAGCTTTATATATCCCTCGTTGTCTTTGAGAATGGACATGGGTTTTCACATGTCTACATTCATGTCCATTAAAAGTTGGCGAATCCATATTGCTTCCTGACATGCATATGCTGCTGCAATGCTCTCAGCTTCAGTTGATGGTGCGACAGTCACTTGCTAGACCAACTTATGGTTCCTTCTCCGTACTAGAAGGCGTAACCACTTTTCTAGAGAGTATGCCCACTCCTGCAGCTATGTCTGGTCTTGTCACAGTGGCAATGTACAGCAGCTTAACAATAGCAGTATACAGGGCCGTCTTTAATATGGTTTGGGCCCCAGGCAAACATTTTTTTTGGGCCCCCCTCCAGATTATTTTGGGCCCGGCTGGTTCACATGTATGTGTTTTGGCGGCCCTCATTTGTGCAGGCACAGCAGCCCATTGATTTGAATGGGCTGCCATGACTTTGGTTCCTGCAGAAAAAAGGTGCATTCAGCATTTTAAAAATACGGTTTCCTTGAAATCCATTCTGCTTTTGCACCATGATACTTACCTGCAGTTCTTGCACACACAAACGCACTGTGGGCCAGATTCAGGTAGATCAGAGCATCTTTGCTCTGGAGTAACGCATCTCATTTGCGTTACGCTGCAGAAATTTTAGGAGCAAGTGCTGTTATTCATGAAGCACTTGCTCCTAAAGTTGCGGCAGCGCATCGCAAATGAGCCAGCGGAATTCAAATTGGGCGGGTACGGGGCGTGTAGTATTCTAACTATGCGCGATCCCGCGGCGAACGTACTGCGCATGCGTCGAGTGTCAATGCATCCCAGTGCGCATGCTCCAAGTTCTGTCAGTGAACGTCAATGACGTCACGTCCCCATTCATGAATGTTTTACGCAAACGACGCGATTTGTTTTTTTCCGACGCGATGACGACGGGTATACCTAACATAGGATACTCCACTAGGGGGCTGCTTTATCTATACGGCGCGTATCGCTTCCGGAAACGTCGTAAAGTCACTGCGTCGCGCCCGAAAAAGATCGTGAATTGGCGATTTCCGCTCATTAACATATTTTTTGAGCGTAAATCGGCGCCATTTTTAATTTGAAGTAACTATGCGATGGCGAAATTCAATTACGCCGATCGCATCGGAACTCCAACCCGGCGTTTCTTGTTTTCTGGTTATAGAAAACAGAAACGCCGGCTTAAAGTGACAGTTAGGCTGGCGGATCACTGGATCCGCCAGCCTAACTCTTCATGAATCTGGCCCTGTGTTTTTAAAAGCGTGACCTAAACGTCTAAAAATGCAACAAGTTTGACAGTGCAGGAACTGCAGATAAGTCACAGCAGACAGCAGAATGGAAAGACATTGCTTGATGGGCATAGGTGTGCCGGGTGCGCAGCCTATTACATGAGGCCAAAACACATACACGTTAACCAGCCAGGCCCAAAATAAGCCCATTAAGCCGTTAAATACAGACAGTAATGCCATGTGCTCTGAGGCCTTACTCAGCCTGGACTGCAGGTCTGGTCTGTGATTTAAAGAGTTCCTGTATTTTACACACGGCATGGCCTGGGGTCCCGTGGTGCTAAAGCAGAATGGACAGACTGTGCTATGACCCCATGCCATGCCATGTGTAAAATACAGGAACTTTTTAAAACACTGACCAGGCCTGTAGTGAATTATCAAATATTATAAAGACTTTGGGCACACTCTACAGAAAACAATATAGCAAACAGTGACATACCCTGAGGAGCAGGACATGAAGAAGAAGTCAGCCTCAGGAAGAGCAAACTGGGGATGCTATAAAATCACATTCTAATTCACTTTTATATACAAGCAGCACCCAGTGGCAGGAAGGGAGAAGTGCATGTCTAAAGGGAAGCCAGGGGTGCTGTATATTTTAAAACACTGGGAACGGAAGCAGTACTGCGTGCCGCTGATGATTTTCAGCGCTGATTTGTGGGCAGCACAGGGGCTTAACGGGCAGCTCTGCTTTGGGCCCCCAACAGTGACAGGGCCCTCTGCAGCTGCCCCTGTTTGCCCTATGGTAAAGACGGCCCTGGCAGTATATATATTTGTTGGGTAGCAATTTTTTTCTTCATTGCTATTTTGGTATCCTGTTTCCATGGGTGGCTTAACTTTTTTTTGCATCTTTCATGTGGAACTGTTCCAAGATTTCTGCAATTTTCTGACTTTGAGAAGATAACTTCCATCTTATTCCATCTTTATTTGGATCCCAATATATTGGCTGATGTTCACCAGCTCTTTAACCGCTTGCTGACCGATGCACGACTACTTACATCGGCAGAATGGCACGGCTGCGCAAAGGGATGTACCTGTACGATCCGTTTAAATCGCATCATTGTTGGCGCGCGCGTGCCCGACGCAAGCTCTGTGAGTGTGACCGCGGGTCCTGCGGACTGGATGGATCTTATTTCTTCTTATACTTCCTTTCTTTACTTATTGGCTTCACTTTTTGTTTTTTTATTTCTATGTCTTCCCGGGATGTTGATTCAAGCATGTTATGTGTCTTAGCAGCATATGACAGCTTGCAGGGAGGTATCCCCTTTGTCAGCCAAGTGGATTTTTTTTATTTCAGGCTGTTCAGTAGAATATAGTGGGGAACTCAACTTATCTATTAAAAGTTCCATCTCTTGTTCTGACTCCTGTGTGACAGAGCCTCCCCATACCCTCCTAGGCCATCGACAGACACCTCAGCACTCCATGTTCCACCCAACTGCCCTGCTGGCCTGGCTCCTCCAGATTTAGGGGCTGACTTAGCCACCCTGCCAGAGCATTCTGCCTTGGGATTGGCCACGTTTTCGTAAGTATGCAGATCATTCCTCTTCGCCTCCGCCCACTAACTTCTAGAAGTTTCTCCAAACTTCCAGATCCAGGGGGAGGTACCATAGGTCTGCATCTGTAAGTCTTCCAGCCTGACCTGCAGTAAACCCTGACCCAATTTCAGACTCACAAACTAACCATGAGCCATACAGAAATGTGCCTGTAGTAATCAAGTAGCACACTAAAGTGTGCACACTAAAGGGTGCTACACCAGTGACCCCCGTTCATAGCCAAAGGAGCCCACGCATTCTTGGCACCCAACAAGTTAATGGGAACATATTGAGGAGGTGTTATCCGCCTATTGTAACACACACCCTTACAGGTCTGTTGAAGTGGAGTACTTGTGACTTTTGCTTCCATACATACTTGTCATATCTTCTGATAAACCTCTCTGTTCCTTTTATGGCTTCTCTGTTTCATTGCTTCAATATCCTGTGCCATAGGTGAATGCATTTATTGTGGGAATTCTGAGTGGCAGCTCGTCTGCGGTGATGAGTCTGTATAGGTGTTCATCCAATCTTCCCTTTTCTGAGGATTTGCTTGTTATTTGGACATGTGCATTCATCACCTTGGAAGTCAAACCATTGTTAGCAAGGCTTCAATCTAGGTCTGGGACATACAGTACATTTTCCACAAGGATACTTTGCTTTTCCCCTGATGGCGCGATGCAATTCAATCATTATCTTCTGCAGTAATACTTTTCCCATTTGCTAGGAAGAATTTTGGCCCAGATTCACATACACTTAATATTCCGCTGCGTAATCGAAATACTCTACGCTGCCGGATTTTACCAGGCTCTACACCGAATCCTGGTAGATTTTTGCCCGTACGCTACGGTGGCGTAGTCTATTTCTCGCCGCGTAATCAAAATACGCGATTAGGGGGCGTGAAGGATTTAAATTAAGCGCGTCCCCGCGGCGATCGAACTGCGCATGCTCTGTTCAGAAATTTCCCGCCGTGCATTGCGCGAAATCACGTTGTTACGTCATTCGTTGTTTGAGTAGCGGCGTTTACGAACATTCCTATTCCCGGACGACTTACGTTAAAAATAATAAAAGACGTCGGAAAACGTTGAAATTCGACGCGGGAACGACGGCAATACTTAACATGGGCTGTCTAATATTAGAGCAGCAAAAGCTGGTATAGTGTTACGCAAATAAAAGATGACTAAAGGTGCCGTAAGAGATTGCGATTGAAGATCGTAATTTCGGGGATCGCCGGCAAAAGCTAATTTGCATACCCCGACGCCGAAAACGACGGGAAGTCCACCCAGTGGCCGCAATTTTATTGCAGCGTAGATCCCAAGGCGTATGAACACGTAATCCAGTCGAATTGAAGCCCGCAGCCGTCTATTCATGGTTTGAGGTTTCAGACTAGCTAGAAAACGCGCGTAATTTGAAATTACTCCAGTCTAACACCAGTTAGACAGGCGTAATGGCCCTCTGAATCTGGGCCTTTGTCTTTTGCACTAAAATCTCTTTCTGTAAAGACGGTCTCATCGCTGGCCATGTGGGTTATTACATCTGAGTCTATACTCCTAAATGCATGATATAATACTCTGAGTCGTAAAAGTGTCACTCCAGTAGCAGTAAAGGTGCCACTCCATGATGTGCCTGCAGTTTCTTGACTGCTTTTGCTCTTTCTCTTTTGGATGACTCTCACTGGTCCTCTTTCCAGATTGAACAGTCCTTTTTCAGATGACCGGTCTTTTTACAGCAAAACATGCTCAGCTTTCTTTGCTTTGCCCTCTTGTGTACCTTAATAGGTTTCTCTGTCTCTTCATTGTGGTTATTTTCTTTCCTTCTGTTATATTCACAATTTAATTTTCCTTTGGTGTATTCTAGTGTTAATTCTTGCTCAGTTCTGGCCTCTAAAGTATTATGTCACTCTGGTAGGGAGGCTGCATAGCAGTAGCGCCACCACATGGCTATCTTTAATTTGCTCGCTAATTGCACATGTACTATGTTACCAATAGTATTGGGATATCTGTTTACACGCACATGGACTTTAATGGGATACTTAGTCCGAAGGGTTCAATATTGAGTTGGCCCTTTGCAGCTATAACAGCTTTAACTCTGGGAAAGCTGTCCACAAGGTTTAGGAGTGTCTATGGGAATGTTTGACCATTCTTCCAGAAGTGCATTTGTGAGGTCAGGCACTGATGTTGGACAAGAAGGCCTGGCTCACAGTCTCCATTCTAATTCATCCCTAAGGTGTTCTATCTGGTTCAGGACAGGACTCTGCAGGCCAGTTAAGTTCCTCCACCCCAAACTCGCTCATCCACTGGTCCAAATAATTTGGTGGAGGGGGGATTATGGTGTGGGGTCGTTTTTCAGAGGTTGGATTTGGCCCCTCAGCATACCAAGACATTTTGGACAATTTCATGCTCCCCCACTTTGTGGGAACAGTTTGGGGATGACCCCTTCCTGTTCCAACATGACTGCACACCAGTGCACAAAGCAAAGTAAACAAAGACATGGAGGAGCGAGTTTGGGGTGGAGAAACTTGACTGGCACAGAGTCTTGATAGAACACCTTTGGGATGAATTAGAGCGTCCAGGCCTTCTCGTCCAAAATCAATGCCTTACCTCACAAATGCTCTTCTGGAAGAATGGTCAAACGTTCCCATAGGCACGCTCCTAAACCTTGTGGACGGCCTTCCCAGAGGAGTTGAAGCTGTTATAGCTGCAAAGAGCGGGCAAACTCAATATTGAACCCTACAGACTAAGACTGGGGTGCCATTAAAGTTCATGTGCGTGTAAAGACAATGGACCAGATTCTCAGAAGAGATACGACGGTGTATCAGTTACGCATCAGGCCCCTTACAGGTGTAA
This sequence comes from Rana kukunoris, assembly GCA_029574335.1. Taxonomy (NCBI): domain Eukaryota; kingdom Metazoa; phylum Chordata; class Amphibia; order Anura; family Ranidae; genus Rana; species Rana kukunoris. Next base: position 309,818,702 of record CM056059.1, read on the forward strand.
TGCCTGTACCCCCCTGATGGTAGCCTTGATTGTTATAATGTATAATATGAATTTAATGAAAGATCCCTCCCTACATCGTTATAATAAAGGATCCCTCCCTACATTGTTATAATGTATAAACTAAATCTAACGAAGGATCCCTCCATACATTGTTCTAATGACAGATCTCTGTACACACATTGTCACCTATCTTGCATTAAATAATACATTACCTCAACATTCCATATTCCTGATATGTGCCTGCTGTACTATGTACTTGTATGGAAAGGTATCCTGTTCTCTTTGTTATGCTTATTTGTTTGAAATATCTGATGCTCCTGTTATTACCTCTGCTTGCCTATGTTTAAAAAAAAAAAACTGACCACACTAGGCATAAGAGCACACCGTGGTCAGTTTTTCTGTATTGAGAACTCAGCCTGCTCTCCTCCAATGATCAGACTTGTGCTGACAACCCCCCCCCCCCAACAACCATTCACTGGGAAGACCAGTGTACTGCTGTTTCTTCTCCCTTAGCTCTCTTAACTCCTTATGCAGCTGAGAACAGAGGGTAAGTGATCACTTATAAAAAAAAGGTAAAAAGGTATTTATAATGTTTTTTTTTTTTATGTATACACAAATGTTTTGTCTTTCATTTCTATTTTAAACTGTGTTCACAGATACTTTAACTGTTTCCTGCTATGACCAGCTTTGGGAGGTCTGGGAATAATGTGGCTCTCCTCTTTGATATTTCTCTCCTTTTTCTTGCATGGCTTCTCCTTCTCCTCCTACGACTTCTACAATCTCCTAGTAGAAGTTCTCGGTAAGTGGCGGGGGAGGGGGTTGCTCTGTCTGTCCTAATATACACTTATTATTTGTATTCTCTGATGTTAATTCAGCATGTTAAACGATCTCTAAAGACAAAAACACTTTTTTTTTATATTGCAGCCAATGCCAATCAATAGATGTGGTGTCTGCATTTGTTTTCTTTTTTTTAGCTGAGAACATTTTCAACAAGTACAGTGGAACCTTGGATTACGAGCCAGGAGAATGCTCGCAATCCAAAGCACTCGCATATCAAAGTGAGTTTCCCTATAGAAGTCAATGGAAACGAAAATAATTTGTTCCGTGTTGAATTCTATGGCATGCAATACCGCATGTGGCCAGAGGTGGGGGGCGCCGGAGAGCCTCGGAAATACTCAGAAAGGCTTGGGTACAGCTCGGCTAAACTCGGAAAACCTTGTAAAGGCTTGGGAAAATAGTTTTTCCGAAGGGCTCCGATTGGCTCCGTTCGGCTCTGCTTGGCTCCGGCGCCCCCACACCTCTGGCCAAATGCGGTATTGCACACCGCTGTGGGTTGAATCCTGCTCGTTTTGCGAGACAACACTCGCAAACAGAGTCAGGATTTAAAAAAAAAAACTTGTATTGCGAAACGCTTGTTAACCGCGTAACTCGCAATCCAAGGTTTCACTGTAAAAAAAATCCCCTGTTGATCCTGCCAGAACTTCAGTGTGTTCATGTCACTTCCTCACATATTGTTATCAGCTTTCCCAGCTATTCTCTGTAAACTACAAAAGATCATGGATGGAGAGAGGGGGATGGGGTTTGTAGTCCAAACCTGGAGAGCAGCTTTGGATGACAACACGGCTCCTCAGTGAGCGTTGTCACCTAAGGACAGGGAGTGTGTTACTGGCAGGATCAATAAAGGAAAAATGGAAATGAATGCAGCGGTCACATCTAAGGACAGGGATGCTGTGATACATGTTTGTTTTTGGGTTTAGATAAACTTTAACATTCTTGTTTCCTTCTATCGCCTAATATTTCCGTCCTCTGGCACACTGAGAAATCCTCTGCACCTCCTCCTAGAGGCATTTCAATCAGACAAAGATCAATGTATGGTAACTAGATGTGCCCTTCGTTTTGTTGCGAATTGAAATTCAGACAAATATAAATGAATCCGAAATAAAACAACATTTCAGACGGGCAGCATTTGATGTGGCACATTAGCAGCAATTGATGGGCACACTGGTAACATTTAATGGGGCACAGTAGGGGCATTTGATGGGCACACTGGCAACATTTGATGGGGCACAGTAGCTGCAATTGATGGGCACACTGGCAGCATTTGATATGGCACAGTAGCAGCAATTGATGGGCACACTGGCAACATTTCATGGGGCACAGTAGCGGCAATTGATAGGCACACTGGCAACATTTGATGGGGCACAGTAGTGGCAATTGATGGGCACACTGACAGCATTTGATGGGGCACAGTAGCGGCAATTGATGGGCACACTGACAGCATTTGATGGGGCACAGTAGCGGCAATTGATAGGCACACTGGCAACATTTGATGGGGTACAGTAGCAGCAATTGATGGGCACACCACTGGCAACATTTTATGAGGCACACTGGCAACATTTTATGAGGCACACTGGCAGCAATTGATGGGCACAGTGTCAGCAATTGATGGGCACACTAGCAGCAATTGATGGGCACAATGGCAGCAATTGATGGGTACAGTAGCTGCATTTGATGGCACAGTGTTGGTAATTTATGGGTACAGTTGCAGCATTTGATGGGAATAGTAGCTGCGTTTGATGGGCACAGTAGCGGCAAGTGATGGGCAAACTGGCAACATTTGATGGGGCACAGTAGCGGCAATTAATGGTCACGCTGACAGTAATTGATGGGTACAGCAGCTGCGTTTGATGGCACAGTGGTGGCAATTTATGGGTACAGTGGCAGCATTTGATAGGAACAGTAGCTGTGTTTGATGGGGCATAGTAGCGCAAATTGATGGGCACACTGGCAAAATTTGATGGGGCACAGTAGCGGCAATTGATAGGCACACCGGCAACATTTGATGGGGCACAGTAGTGGAAATTGATGGGCACACTGCCAGCATTTGATGGGGCACAGTAGCAGCAATTGATGGGCACACTGGCAACATTTGATGGGCACAGTGTCAGCAATTGATAGTCATACTGGTAGCAATTGATGGGCACACTGGCAGCAAGTTATGTTTTTTTTTTTTTTTTTTGTTTGCGCCCCCCCAAACTTTTGAGCTCCAACCGCCACTGCATCGGAGATAGAAAAAACAGTCCACAGTCTACTTCATGGTCCAGCTCAGCCTTCATTTTCCTCAAATGAATTCACATCTATGACTCCGTACCGTCCACTGCCGATGGAATGATGATTTATTTTCTCATCCAGGAGTTGTAAAGGAAATATTTTTTTTGCCTAAAATTAATGTCTCCAAGGTAGACAGACAGAATAGTGTAATGATTCTGTTAAAAAACAAGTAAATACCTATTAAATTCCTTCATCTACTGTATATCACCTCTGGCGTTCTAGTTTCTCTTCTCTCATTCACTTCCTGGTTTGCATCATTTGTTCATGTAAGAACTACATTTCCCAGTGTGCATTGCGGCACGCCCAGTAATTCACACCTCCTTGAAGTCTCTAACACGTAGAGAGCGTCCTGCCACACAGATGTAGTTGCCAGGAGGGGGCGAGCACATCACTGATCACCGCAGTAAAGTCTCCCTTCACGGTGGTCAGTAAAATCAGACAAGCAGGAAGTGAACAGAACAGAGAAGAAATAGAGCAACTTCTGAGCAAAAACAAACAATGAGGAAGTGAAAAGAGGAATGTCTGCAGGTAAAGGATGCTTATTATGAAAACATTTTTTTCCCTTTACAACCCATTTAAGGGAAACAGGATGTCATTACCTGTCAGCTTATACTGCCGCCTAAAGGTAGATTGGTAGATGGCAATAAACAGTTATTGGCTTCCAGTGTCCCTCAATGGGCGCTAAGAAAAATATTTTTACAGTGAGAACAAAAATCCTATTTTATCGACTATACCCACCCCTGAGGAATTAAAGCTGGCCTCTGATTGGTTGTCCTTGGCCTGGGTATAATTCAGTGCCATAGATTGGCACACATAACACAGACCCCGCACTGTGGCCCTTGATGTGACAACAGCTGTTTTTTTTTTGGCACACAGGGAAGGGTGATTTACAGCCCCAGCTGGACCACGCTCTACAGGACGTGAACGACATGTACCTGCTGCTGGAGGAGACGGAGAAGCAGGCCGTGCGTAGGGCGCTTATCGAGGAGCGCGGGCGCTTCTGTACGTTCGTCGCGCTCTTACAGCCTGTGGTGGTGAGTACCTAACATCACACATGACTGAAATCAACATCTGTCCAAGGCTTGTCACCAAAGCCATGTGCACTTGGCGTTACTTTATTAGGTATGCCTACTGGTCAAACAGCCAATGGGACAGGTGCAACTCAATGCATTAAACATGGAAACATAGTCAAGGGGTTCAGTTATTGTTCAACCAAATGGTACAATGTGGGAGATGCATGTATCAAATGGGGTCTAAGCCAATAACATTTGAGAAGGATCATTTCACAAACTGAAAAATCATTTCACCCGTTTTATTGTTCCATAAAGACATGGTTTGCCCAGTTTGGTGTGGAGGAACTCAAGCGTCCCACACAGAGCCCTGAACTCAACCCAGAGGCGTCACTAGAACCCTCAGGGCCCCAATGCAAAAATCCATGAAGGGCCCCCCTCTTCACTCCCATTGATCCTGGGGCCCTTTACTCCTATTTTGGGGCCCTTTATTCAGGTCCAGCAGTGGACCCCCTTTCTACCATCTTGGGTAGGGTTGTCACCTTTTCTTTAAGCCAAACCCAACCCCTTAACATTGCCTTCCTAATATAGGCCATGGGGGAGAGACGCAACTTTATATTAATGACCATGGGAGAGAGGCAACTCCATATTAATGGCCATGGTGAAGGGAGAGAGGCAACTCCATATTTATGCCCATGATAAAAGGGGAGAGGGGCAACTCCATATTTATGGCCATGGTGAAGGGAGAGAGGCAACTCCATATTAATGCCCATGGTCATAGGCGTGCGCAGTCTATTGCATTAGGGTGTGCACCCCAAAGCTCAAACACACACTACGATTTTCATTCAGAAAGGGAAGGAGATGGTCAATTACATATTTACCGGCCCCTTCCTCCACTCATCCTAAAACATTCTTGCAGCAACAGCTGGCAGGAGAAAGGAAGCTGGTAGCACTGCAGAGGGAAGGAGGGAGCCAGGGAAGTAGGGGGAATCTGTGCTGTAAAGGGCAATTAGGGGGTGCCTGGGCACACCTGGCACACCCTGTGCGCACGCCTATGCCCATGGTGAAGGGAGAGAGGCAACTCCATATTTATGCCCATGATGAAAGGGGAGAGGGGCAACTCCATATTTATGGTCATGGTAAAGGGGGAGAGAGGCAACTCCATATTTATGGCCATGGTGAAGGGGGAGAGGGGCAACTCCATATTTATGGCCATGGTGAAAGGGGAGAGGGGCAACTCCATATTTATGGCCATGGTGAAGGGAGAGAGAGGCAACTCCATATTTATGGCTATGGTGAATGGGGAGAGAGGCAACCCCATATTATTGGCCATGGTGAAGGGAGAGAGAGGCAACTCCATGTTTATGGCCATGGTGAAGGAAAAGAAGCAACTCCATATTTATGACTATGGTGAAGGGAGAGAGGGGCAACTCAATGTTTATGGCCATGGTGAAGGGAGAAAGGCAACTCCATATTTATGGCCATGGCAGGGTGTGGACAACTCCATATTATTGGGTATCCATAGCTTCCAACTTTCCTTGATTTCTAGGGACTGTCCCTGATTTGGAACAATGTCCCTCTGTCCCTCTTTCCTCCTCATTTGTCCCTCAATTTGGTTTGATATATTTAATTGTAGATAAAATGCACTTTTTATCTTTCAAAAAGTGTTTCCCAGTGCATCCGATTTCTAATTTGCTGCATTTGTACATTTTAAAAGCCGATATAAAAGAATAGTAGTGGTAAAAAAAAGTCCTTGTGGATTTAATGAAACTTTTTTTTGGTAATTCTCCTATAAGGGGGTGTGGAAGGGGGCGTGTCCTATGCCTACATACATTTCTTAGTAGGTGTCCCTTATTCCCATCTCAAAATGTTGGGAGGTATGGGTATGATAGGGGGTGGACAACTCCATATTAATACCATGGGAAAGGGGCTATTCAGCATTGATGGTCATGGTGAGGGGGGGGGGGGGTGGAACTCCATATTAAAGCTTATGGTTTTCGAATGGGGTGTCCACTAAACTCCTATATGAGTGATGGTCAGGGGTTTCCAGACATACAGTGTGTACATCATAGGTGTGTGTAGCCTATTGCATTAGGGGGTGTGTACCCTAAAGCTCAGACATACATGCATGTGTGTGTGTCTACATATATATGACCCCGGCACATTGATTTCCCTGCCGATACATTGAAAGAGAAGAGCATAAACACTTCTCTGGCAGAGCCAGTAAAAAAGGAGATCTTTCCCATGTTCCTGCTGCTACACAGAGAGATAATACTAATGTGCATGGGGTAATTAGGGTGTGCCTGGGCACACCTGGCACACCCTGTGCGCACATCTATGGTATATATTGAACGGTCCCTGTTCAGCTCTGTAGTTATTGCAGTCATGTAACACAGAGAGTACTCTGAGCACCAAATGGAACTCAAGCAACATTACAGGCAGCTGAGAGCCACATGGACATTGTGAGCCCCCTGATGGGCACAATATGTCCTGTTCCTCCACCCAGCTGTGCTCACATCAAACACAATGTTCTCTTGTTTCAGACGGGAGAAATCCATCTTCTGGGAGAGGTGACCCACCTGCAGGCAATCATTGATGATCTGATGGTGCTGAGTGATGAGCCACATAAACTTCCTGCTGCCAGTGAACAGGTGAGATGAGAACAGTATATGACATCATCGAGAGCGCACATTAGATTGTAAGCTCCTATGATGCAGAGATTGATTTGACTGGCTCAGTGTTCTCAGTACAGCACTGCGGTATATGTCAGAGCTATTTAAATGTATAATAATATTAGTGTGTGACTGTGAAGAGATATTGGTATGTAAGCTCCTCTGAGGCTCATATTACTGGTCTAGTATTCTCTGTGCAGCGCTACAGAATGTGTTAGAGCTATATTAATGTATAATAGTACAAGACCATGACAATAAGATCCTATGGAGAGAGAAATACAATGATAACAACTAATAAGGTTCCTTTCCTTTGAAAGGTTCCTTTCATATATGACCCCAGCACATTAATCTCCCTGCTGGTGTCCTGTCAATATGGGTCCCCCATCGGATAATGCCTAGGCTGGACTGCGCATGCGAAAATGGAGCTGCTGAAAATCTCAGAGGATGAACAGCTATTCTGTAAATGTGTACACGGCGCATGCACAATCAACACGCCGCTCACGTCTGATGCTCGGGGGCGGGTTATTCATTGCATTCATCAAGGGACGGAATAGAACAAGGGCGGATGCTTTTCTCAAAGGGGCGGATGCTTTTCTCAAAGGGGCGGATGTATTCTTGACCAGAGGATTGGTTTTCTCAATAAACTACACGTCTTTGCGTCCTTCAGTTGTGTAAGCACGCCCCGCAAAGACGTGTAGTTTATTGAGAAAACCAATCCCCCAAAAAACGCTGGTCAAGAATACATCCGCCCCTTTGAGAAAAGCATCCGCCCCTTTGAGAAAAGCATCCACCCCTTTGAGAAAAGCATCCGTCCCTTTGAGAAAAGCATCCGCCCCTTGTTCTATTCCGTCCCTTGTTGTATGCAATGAATAACCCGCCCCCGAGCATCGAGATCGAGCGGCGCGTTGATTGCTGTTCATCCTCTGAGATTTTCAGTGGCTCCGTTTGTGCATGCGCTGCACCTGCTCAGTCCAGTCCTGGCATTTTCCGACGGGGGACCTATACCGACAGAACACGGGCACAGTGAAAGAGAAGATAAACACTTCTCTTATGGCAGAGCCGGTAAGAGGGAGATCTTTCCCATGTTCCTGCTGCTTCACAGATAGATAACACTAATGCGCATGGGGTGATTAGGGTGTGTCTGGGCACAACCGGCACACCCTGTGCGCACACCTATTGTTCCTTTATTCTTTCTGATTTAATAATGAGATATAATGTCAATGTGTGTTGTCTTGTAGGTCATTAAAGATCTGAAGGGATCAGACTACTCTTGGTCCTATCAGACGCCTCCGTCTTCTCCCAGCAGCTCGGGATCTCGCAAGTCTAGCATGTGCAGGTAAGTGTACCTGAGCACCTGTAGTATGCTCCCCTCCCCCACCATCCAATCATATATTGAAGCCAGAACAAGGCTAATTCACCAGTTGCCTGCAGGCACTACCAGGGATGCCGGTGGTTTGCAATGGATTCAATATCGCCACCATAGCTGGAGAGCATCAAATTCTCCCGCCTGCCCCTCCTCATTAATACGCACTGTTAACTAGGGCAGCGCCTCTCAACCGTGCTATGGCAGGGCCCCTGAGAAACATTCCTACGGTCAATTGATTCTGCGTGGGTGGGTTTGTAAAACAGTTTCTTAGTTTTACATTTTGGTATGACTGAGAAATGTCCATGCAAAAGGTTTAGACAGGAAGCTTATATTATAAAGGATTTGGAGTTTGGCGCAGACCCGTTGGGGTGGCGCACGGTTGAAAAGCACTGACCTAGACCCCCTGTATCCAATACTCACCTCTCTTACCTCACCAATGCTCTGACCATTTATCACAGTACAAAAACTACCCCCTCCTGGCAAGCTGCCTCGCACCCCCACTCACCGGGTTCCACGTGTCGATATCGCAGCCTCCCACAGACCGTCGGAGGTGGCCAGCGCTTGGTCAGTGCGTCCTCCCAGGATTCGGGATGTAGTTTCCATGAGACCGCTTACTCCAAGCCACCATCACCTATGCCATCGGATATTACGAGTCAGGTAGGTACCTTGGAGTGCTGTGTGTGTGTCTTGTGCTATTCTGTAAATACTGAGCGGCCACTAAAATCTCTCTTTACGTGTCTTTTCCGCTCATCAGAAGTCATCAAGCTCGGCGTCTTCAGAGGCCTCAGAGACTTGCCAGTCTGTCAGTGAGTGCAGCTCACCTACTTCAGTAAGTGTCTCTTTGTTATTGTTCTGAAGGGGGTTTTGGGGGGCCATGCAGTCCAATCCTATATACACAATCCTATACTCACAGTTGATCCAAAGGAAGGCAAAAAAAAAAAAAAACAATAAAGCATGATGCAGCAGGGGTAATATTCCTTCCTGGTTTCCTGAGACACAATCGGATTTTTCGCGGATCAACTTTACCTATAAATATTAGTATCCAGTTATATTATGTACATTTAGGAAATAATCCAGGCCTTTCTTAACCACTTCACACCCTGCATAATATCAAATGACGTCCACAAGGTGGCTCTGCCATCCTTGGTGGACGTCATATGACGTTCTCGGGCCTCCCGGCCACTAGGGGGCGCACGGGTGCCGATGCGCGTGCATGGCGTCCTTTTTTCCCCACAAATAGAGCTTTCTTTTGGTGGTATTTGATCACCTCTGCGGTTTTCTATAAACAAAAATAAAGTGACAATTTTGAAAAAAATTCAATATTTTTTGCTATAATAAATATCCCCCAGAAATATATATAAAACACATTTTTTCCCCTCAGTTTAGGCCGATACGTATTCTTTTATTGATCTGTTTGCGTAAAATTTATAGCGTTTACAAAATAGGGGATAGTTTTATTGCATTTTTATAAAAAAAAATGTTACTACTAATGGCGGCGATCAGCGTTTTTTTCGTGACTGCGACATTATGGTGGACACATCGGACAATTTTGACACATTTTTGGCATCATTGTCATTTTCACAGCAAATGCTATGCTTTTGACCGGCCCGCGACCCACGGCTGGGCATTTAACAATCACGTACAGGTACGTGATTGTGCCCAGCCGTGCCATTCTGCCAACGTAATTCGGCGTTAGGCGTTCCTTAAGTGGTTAAACTCTCCAGTATTTTCCCGACTATAGAAGTTAAACTAACAGGTCTACTTGGTAAAGACTTTGATCCCTTTTTAATGAGTCACAGTCCTGACTCTGGTCATTATTGGAATACACAGATATACATATTATACACCCTGCATGAAAGTGGCGGTAACACGGTAATTGCACTCTAATAATTACCCTCGGGAGGCATTGTACCAGAATCATCCAATCACCAATTATTGATCTCTGTTACAGGATTGGTCTCGCTCTGGCCAATATGAAACTCCCCCGGCCAGTTCAATGCAGCGCAGGAAGGATCGCGTAGAACACCTTCGAGAAGCAGAGCTTGGTCCCGGATATCAGAGTATGGAGGACCCTTACCGCCCTCGGATGTCCCCCGCTGTCATTGCTGCTAAGGTAGGGTTATTATTGTGATTGATGACCAGGGCTGGAGGCACCAGATATAGACCCAGAGGGACTAATCAGCTTCAAGGGATCATAACATGGTCTGTCCTGATAGGAATGAAAGGCTACATTTATGGAGATGGCTGAGACAGGACTTCCTGTCATTAACCAATCAGGATCTCCCATTCTCCAAATATCCTTCTCTAGGGAAGATCTGAATCTAATTGGCTGCTATGGAACAACAGACAGGCCAAATCTTCTCTCTATGTCATCAGCTCACAATACATCCACTTAGTATGACACCAATGGTGGTGTGCCTAGTGGGGGCCGGTGGGAGAATCGACCACCCGCTTCCATTATTGCCGGGGTATGGAGGGATTATTGCTTAAAGTGGATGTAAACCCCAAAAAAACATTTTTTTTTATGTCACAATGTAGAGTATAAGATTTCCTATCATATGTGCCCAGTCTTGCCACACAGAGTTAATCCAGCGCTGAGAAATCCTCTTTTAATGTTCAGTGAAAATTAACAGAATTCCAGATAAAATCCTGCCTAAATAAAAAGTCAGTTTCTGTCTTCTTGCTTTGAGTGACAGGTTATTTACATATCTAGCTCAGACATGTTAATCATATGTTATGTTATGTTTATCATAACATGAGGTGATTCACAGTATAACAAGTGAGAAATCCACCCCTCCCCCACATGTCCAAGCTAGATATGTAAATAACCTGTCACTCAAAGCAAGAACAGAGAAACAGACTTTATAATTTGGCAAGTTTTTATATGGAATTCTGTTAATTTTCACTGAACATTAAAAGAGGATTACTCAGCGCTGGATTAACTCTGTGTGGCAAGACTGGGCACAGATGATAGGAAATCTTATACTCTACATTGTGACATCAAAAAATAAATAAATACATCCACTTGAACTAATGTTGGGGGGAGTTGACCGCATATTATAATGATTGCCTATTTGTTGCCTGCATACTTGAAATGATTGTTGCCTGAGTATTGGATATTAATTCTCTTTACTCACCACCCATAATATGCTGTATAAATATCTCAGAGATGCCAAAAAGTATAAACCTAGAGAGCTCCAAAATAAATCAATTTAAAAATAAATACACAATGTATCAAATTAATCTCAATAAAAAATCCAAAACCTCCAAAATAAATAATGTATCGCAATAACATCAATAAATTAATCAATCTATAAAATACACAATGGGGTTATTTTACTAAAACTGGAGTGCAACATCTGGTTCATGGTAGCCAATCAGCTTCTAACTTCAGCTTTGGCAAAAAAAAAAAAAAAAAGGAAGCTGATTGGTTTCTATGCAGAGCTGCACCAGATTTTGCACTTTTTATTTTTACTAAGTAAATCCCAATGTAATAAAAGAATACCAATAACTAAGTCCAGGGAGGGCTGGCAGCCTTAGGCCTGGGAGGCAAGTCCAGTAAAGTGGCCCATAGAGCGTGGAAAAGTGATGGATCAAGGAAAACAGTCTAAGATTTTTCATGATCACAAGAGTCCGCACAGAGGCCCCCCTTACATCAGAGTCCGCACAGAGGCCCCCCTTACATCAGAGTCCGCACAGAGGCCTCCCTTACATCAGAGTCCGCACAGAGGCCCCCCTTACATCAGAGTCCGCACAGAGGCCCCCCTTACATCAGAGTCCGCACAGAGGCCCCCCTACATCAGAGTCCGCACAGAGGCCCCCCCTACATCAGAGTCCGCACAGAGGCCCCCCCTACATCAGAGTCCGCACAGAGGCCCCCCCTACATCAGAGTCCGCACAGAGGCCCCCCCTACATCAGAGTCCGCTCAGAGGCCCCCCTACATCAGAGTCCGCTCAGAGGCCCCCCTACATCAGAGTCCGCACAGAGCCTCCCCTTACATCAGAGTCCTCGTGTCTGTGCAGAGAGAGAAGGGGATGTTAGCGCTGGTGTATGCTGAGGCTGAGCTATGTGTGAGACGAGACATAGCTCAGCTCTGCAGCCATCTACCTGGGAGCTGACACAGGCACAGCTGCACAGTGGGAGGTGAATAGCGGCCGTGACCTGCGTTAACAGAGCTCCAGCAGGCATATTCCTTCTCTGCAAAAACAGCATTTGGTAGTGGTGGACGGTGGCTGTGCATAGTGTCACCAGCCCGGGTGGGAGATTTCCACCCTGCCCCCCCTGCCAGCCCTCCCCTGACTAAGTCAATATCCCGATAAATACACAATGCATTAAAATAATACCAATAACCAAGTCAATGTCCCAAAATAAATATACAGTGTATCAAAATAATAGCAATAATATCAAATACGCTAGAGACATCAGAGACCACCAATACTAATCACCATTTACACTGTATGCAGGCAATGTTTAGTGCGGTCTGCCCATAAAAATAACTTGCATGACTGGCACAAGCCAAAGGTTTCTTAGTCATTTTGTAGAGCTACATTAGATTTAGATGTTCAGAGAGTGTGAAATGAAACGGTTTCCTCTTGTCTTGGTGTGGCAGCATGGAGAGGAGGTGTCCCCAGCCGCCAGTGACCTGGCCATGGTACTGACACGTGGACTGAGCCTGGAGCACCAGAAAAGCAGTCGTGATTCTCTGCAATACTCTAGTGGCTACAGCACCCAAACTACGACCCCATCCTGCTCCGAGGACACAATTCCATCACAAGGTAAAAACTTTGAGTGTTCCCCACGCCATTCTATCATAAAGTCTGCTGATACCCCACCAATAAAACACCAGCCAAACACCATGGCAGGCACAGATATAATATATGTTTAAAGTGATTATAGCGTAAATGCATGTGTATGTGGATGGTCCAACATCTGGCAGGCCAGTATCATGACATAAAAGCAATAGAACCTCCTGCCAAGTCAGTAAATATATCCCTTGTAGAGACTAGTAGGGAAGACCACCAAGAGGGAGATGAGTGAGGGAGGCCACCAAGAGAGAGACAGAATAGGAAGGCCACTAATAGGGAGACCACCCAGAGGGAGACTAGTAAAGGAATGCCACCAAGAGGGAGACTAGTAAGGGAATCCACCAAGAGGGAGAATAGTGAGAGAGGTTACTAAGAGGGAGACCAATGAGAAAGACTATTAAATCAGCCAATAATGGAGACTTGTTGGAAAGGCCATAAAGAGGGAGAAAAGTGGGGGAGGTCACCAAGAGGGAGACTAGGAGGGAAGACCATCAAGAGGAAGGAGAGTGATGGAGGTGACCAAGAGGGAGATGAGTGAGGGAGGCCACCAAAAGAGAAACAAAATAGGAAGGCCACCAAGATGGAGACTAGTGAGAAAGACCACCAAGAGGGAGACTAGTGAGGGAGGCCACCAAGAGGGAGAATAGTGAGGGAGGCCACCAAGAGGGAGACTAGTAGCAAAGGCCACCAAGAGAGAGACTAGTAGGGAAGACCACCAAGAGAGAGATGAGTGAGGGAGGCCACCAAGAGAGAGAGACAGAAAAGGGAGACCACCAAGAGGGAGACTAGTAAAGGAAGGCCACCAAGAGGGAGACTAGTGAGGGAATCCATTAAGAGGGAGACTAGTGAGGGAGGCCACCAAGAGGGAGACTAGTGAGGGAATCCACCAAGAGGGAGACTAGTGAGGGAGGCCATCAAGAAGTAGACTAGTGAGGGAGGCCACCAAGAGGGAGACTAGTAGCAAAAGCCACCAAGAGAGAGACTAGTAGGGAAGACCACCAAGAGGGAGATGAGTGAGGGGGGCCACCAAGAGAGAGACAGAAAAGGAAGGCCACTAATAGGGAGACCACCAATAGGGAGACTAGTAAAGGAAGGCCACCAAGAGGGAGACTAGTGAGGGAATCCACCAAGAGGGAGAATAGTGAGAGAGGTCACTAAGAGGGAGACCAATGATTAAGACTATTAAATCAGCCAATAAAAGAGACTTGTGGGAAAGGCCATAAATAGGAAGAAAAGTGGGGGAGGCCACCAAGAGGGAAACTGGTAGGGAAGACCATCAAGAGAAAGGCGAGTGATGGAGGTGACCAAGACGGAGATGAGTGAGGGAAGCCACCAAGACAGAGACTAAATAGGAAGGCCACTAAGAGGGTGACCACCAAGAGGGAGACTAGTAAAGGAAGGCTACCAAGAGGGAGGCTAGTAGGGAAAAACACAAAGAGGGAGACGAGTGATAGAGGTGACCAAAAGAGAGATGAGTAAGTGAGGCCACCAAGAGGGACATAAATGAAGGAGGCCACCAACAGGGAGACAAGTAAGGGAGGCCACCAAGAAGAAAGCTAGTGAGGGAGGCCTCCAAGAGGCAGACTAGCGAGGGAGGCCACCAAGAGGGAGACTAGTAAGGAAAGCCACAAAGAAGGTGGGTGATGGAGGCGACCAAGAGGGAGAAATGTAAGGGAGGTCACCAAGAGGAAGACGAGTGATGAAAGCGACCAAGATGGAGACAAACAAGGGAGGCCACAGAGAGAGAGACGAGTAGGGGAGCCATTAAAGTAGACTGGTAAAAAAAAGCCACCGTGAGGAAGACCAGTGAGGGAACCATGATAAAAAAAAGACTAGTGAGTCAGAGCTGTGCTGTACAGATTGGTGTGAAGAAACTTGAGTGTCTGGCATAAAACCCTGACCTCAACCCTACTGAACACTTTCTCATAAATTAGTACAAATTCCCACAGACACACTCCCCAGAGGAGTGGTGGATGTTAAGCTCTATATTAATGGCCATGGTTTTGGAATGGTATGTCCAATGAGTTCATACAGGTGTGATGGTCTTCAAATGTGTGGTTATATAGTGTATTTGTAAGGAGAATCGAGCATTCATTCATATCAGAAGATATAATGTGAGTTTTTCTTATTTTAGTATCTGCTCAGTGTGGTCTGTAATTTCGATAATGTATACTTAGGTGAAATCCTCTTGTTTTCACAGGTTCTGACTACGACTGTTACTCTGTGAATGGCGATGCAGATGGTGACGGCTCTGCTGACTTTGACCGATCCTCCACTGTTCCACGGAGCAGCAGTTTGGCTCAGAATTACCGCCGTATGCTCCAAACCAAGCGTCCGGCTTCTACAGCAGGCCTACCTATTGCAATGCCTCCTGCTGGCTCTGCTCCACCACCACCACAAGCTGGCTCTACCCCTGGCGTGGCAACAATACGCCGCACTCCATCAACCAAGCCCACTGTAAGACGCACTTTATCCAATGCTGGACCCATTCCATGTCGCCCTCCGATTGTGCCAGTAAGAACCCCCACCGTGCCAGACTCTCCAGGAGGAGGGCTGGGAGGACGTTCCCGTGTGGGAAGTGAAGAGTGCGTTTTCTATCTAGGAGGGGAAGACGGGAGCCCCCTTGACTATGCCAAGGCATCCCCAAAACGTCTCAGTCTCCCAAACGCAGCCTGGGGAGGAGCGGGGGAGATGTCTGTCTATGGCGGTGGAGGCGCAGATGAAGAAGACATGGGAGGAGGCCTTCTGGCAGCTAATCGACACAGCCTGGTTGAGAAGATTGGGGAGCTTGTGGCAGGGGCTCACGCTCTAGGGGATGGCCAGTTTCCCTTTCCATCAGCCCCTGACAGGAGTCAGATTCCCGCCCCCGCAGGTGGCGGGGGCGGATCAGAACCACCAGCTGGCGATATGCTGGCATCAATACGCAGAGGGGTGCGGTTACGCCGGACCCAGACAAATGACCGTTCCGCTCCCCGTATCTTGTGATTTTGAGTTGGAAGGTTGCTAGGATAAAGGATTGGTGCTCCAGATGGGGAGGGGAGTGACATATACTGTGATGCAGGAAAATTGCAAACCTAGAAACCAAGGGGTAAACATGCAGCTGTATCCACAACCATAAGGGTTACATTTGGTTCCAGACCAAAATGTGTGAACCATTCCATGCTAGTCGCATGCAGACCAAAACCAAACACACCATGTATTTTCCATTTGTGAGAACAGCATTGCTGGAGTGATCGAGTAGATGGTGTGTATGGTTCCCCCCCCCCCCCCCCATGGAATATTACTGCTTAACATACAATTCTACGAACATCATCGATTGGACCGAAGAATACCCCCGAGGTTCACAAGTCAGGAAACTGTCACCTACACAGCCGGATAACCACAACCAACACACAAACCAAGACAGAGAGATGACCACATCTTTGTAGGAACCTAGCATGGCTTCTGTATTGTCTGGAACCCCCCCCGCCCATCCCCACAAAAAATCCCAAAATATAGTGGGCCAGAAATAATCAAATAATTACCAGCCGGTATCCAGGAGGACTTACCCCCAATAGTACAAAGAATGGCCCTCTTTGTTCTGCTCTTATTATATCCAACTCAAGATTTAGGGTGCTAAACTAAATATGAATTTTAGTTATTTGTAACATTCTGTGGCATTATTTTCTTGTATGCTGAATTTTTTCAAGTGATCGTTACTTATTGTCTGGGCGGCCATATTGCAAAGAGAAATGGATCCATGAATTATTCTAACATTCCGGAAACTGTGCCGATTCTCTCTGTGGTCCGGCTTGTGTGAGAGATGCTGGTCCAGGGCAGGTGGTGACACACTGATCACAATGGTGGCCTGAGCACTACTACTACTACAACTACTACTCCTGCCATCCACAGAACTTGGGACCCCCTTTATTCCATGCCTATATCACGTGAAGCCAATGCTCAATTTGTGCCAAACAGAAGATGTTTCAGACGCTAAGAAGCTGCCAGGTCAATGCAGCTTGATCAATACACGGATTGTGACAATGACCAACCCGTTGTGGCGGAATAAAATGCGAAAAAAGGTTGAGACTGCTGTACAAGCACACTGAGGCAAGGACAGCAGCTCCGGAGACATTGTGTTGGACTGTGTTGGACTAATGGAAACAGGGGAGGGCTGGCAGCCTTAGGCGTGGGGGGAAAGTCCAGTCAAATGGCCCATTGAACCGTCGAATGAGCTCACCAACCGGGCCCAAGGAGTTGTAGTTTCCTCTGCGCTGCTCTTTTTTTCACCCACCGGGAGCTTGAGCATGGACTACAACTCCCAGAATGCAACAGCTAATGGCGAGCTGCTGTGGCCGTGCCCCGGCCGACTTCCTAATACAGAATAAAAAAAATGGTAAAGGGCAGAGGCTGCCGACCATTTTGAACATAAGTTAGAGCGGCCTGGGAGGCAATTGCCACCCTGCCCCCCGGCCCAGCCCTCCCCTGAATGGAAACTTGCCTCTGGTCCTTTAATCATTGGAGCTTCAACAAGAAAGCCTCAAGGAGATGAATTGTTCTGACACATGCCTTTAATGATCACAGAGGCCTCTATGACAACGTCCTTCAAATCAAGCCTTGTGTTATCTCAGTCCCAACTCTCCTCCCCCCCTCCCTGTTCTATGCCAGGCAATAGGCAGCATGCACTTCGACCACTGAACTCACTGCCACCAGCCAGCCAGCCACCGATCACTGCATGCCACCCAATCTGCTGACATCTCATCCAGTAATACTGCAATAAGGCACATCAGTCACACTGATAGCCTATAGGAAATAGCACTTAGGAAAAAAATATATATATTTTAGAACCATTAATTTAAAAAAAGTGACTCACTGTAGATATTCTAAGCTTGATCTAAGACTAGATCTTATTGTGTAAGGCGCAATCCTTCACAAGGGACCCCCCAATCTACCCCTGGACACTGCCATTCCTATAAAATAACACAAGGTGGCAGTAGAAGGTAAACATTAGGTTGGTAGATTAGTGGTTGGCTCCATCCTGGGGAGGGGGGGTCCCCCTTATTGCTCTGACATGTTTCAGGCATTGTTCATGACTGTAAAAATAAGAACAAATGACAGCCCATGAAACATCTTTTTAGGTTACTTTGGAGATGTTTTTTTGGATGGGTTATTTAAGGAAAATGATGTATGAAGAAGGATCCCTACAGATAGAGGGTGATTTCACAGACTTAAGATGTAAAAATTAACTATAGAGTGATTTTTGTTTTTCTCCCACATAGGAATAACTATATCTCCCTGTAGTTTGTAGAGGGGGGGCAGAAATGGAGATTTAGCAGTGAGCGGATAGAAGATATTTTTACCCAGCTACTGGCTGAGCCAATGGCAGATAAAAGAAGAATATGTATTGCTCACAAGGAGACTTGTGACATATGTAGCTATCTAACACCACCTGCTGGTTGGGTGGAGAGTTGCAATGAGCTCTTTCCATTGCAACATTGTAGCAGAAATTTAAATAATTCTTGTTAACTTTAGACTTTGTTCATATGTTTCCTGTAATGCTAAATAGATGAACTTATTTACAGCACAGAGAAGCACTTTCCAGGAGATAGGGGCTTGTTTATGCTTGCGGTGGATCACTTTTCAGAGGATGTTTCACGGGCGGCTGGGAAACAATATGTCGCCTGCTCATCCGCTTATTTTAACCCTGTAAAGCCTGCATCACTGTGTTGCAACCCCATGCATTGCACATGGTTGCAAGACAATTGCTACGCAACCCCATATACTTAAATGGGTCATGTTCAGCAGCAATACTGCCAGCCATGTGCAACAGGAAAGCAGGGGCGGACTGACCATTCGGGCACTGCCCAAGGGCCCCATGCCACTAGGGGGGCCCATCGGGGTTGCCAGCTTCAGTAAAACCAGGGACAGTATGTAAAAATCATTTTTTTTTTTACATATGTCCCTGAAATCTCCCATACCGACATCCCTTTGGTCTAAAACCCCCAAGATTATAGCCACCCTGCCTCTCCAGTACCTTCTCAGTGTGTGTATGTGTGTTCTGTGTGTATGTATACCATGTGTGTATATTGTGTGTCTATACTGTATGTGTGTGTGTGTACAGTACTGTGTGGCCCCATAATCTATTGCCTGGGGGCCCCATAATCTCCTATTGCCCAGGGGCCCCATAATCTCCTATTGCCTGGGGCCCCATAATTTCATATTGCCAAGGGCCCCATAATCTTCTATTGCCCAGGGGCCCCATAATCTCCTATTACCTGGGGGCTCCATAATCTCCTATTGTCCGGGGCCCCATAATCTCCTATTGCCCAGGGGCCCCATAATCTCCTATTGCCTGGGGGCTCCATAATCTCCTATTGCCCGGGCCCCATAATTTCCTATTACCTGGGGGCTCCATAATCTCCTATTGCCCGGGGGCTCCATAATCTCCTATTGCCCGGGGGCTCCATAATCTCCTATTGCCTGGGGCCCCATAATTTCCTATTACCTGGGGGCTCCATAATCTCCTATTACCTGGGGGCCCCATAATATCCTATTGCCTGGGGCCCCATAATTTCCTATTACCTGGGGGCTCCATAATCTCCTATTGCCCGGGGGCTCCATAATCTCCTATTGCCCGGGGGCCCCATAATCTCCTATTGCCTGGGGCCCCATAATTTCCTATTGCCTGGGGGCCCCATGATCTCCTATTGCCCAGGGGCCCCATAATCTCTTGTTGCCCAGGGGCCCCATAATCTCCTATTGCCTGGGGCCCCATAATTTCCTATTGCCCGGGGGCTCCATAATCTCCTATTGCCCGGGGGCTCCATAATCTCCTATTGCCCGGGGGGCCCCATAATCTCCTATTGCCCGAGGGCCCCATGAGTTGTCAGTCCTCCCCTGCAGTAAAGATCATTTTACTGCTGCCGCTAAGCCTCGTGACTGCAGAAAGTGGCCAACCCCTTACAGTCGCTGTGTTATATTAAGGGATTGGTCAGGGCGTGCTAAAATGTGGCCCAACTGCCTGGTTTTTACCGCCCCCTCAACCGCAAGTGTAAACTAAGTCTAGGAGAGGCTACTGGGACCAAAGTGATGCGCTGCAAGATTACTGCATTACCAGTATGAAGTTCTAAAAATGTGACCTATTAAAGCCCAACTCCAGAAAGTACACAAAATCTACCCTTGTAGCCACCCAACTCACTTTCCTTTGAAGGTGCTCCTCGCCATGGTCACGTTCCTGCATCCTCCATGCACAGTCCAGGGAAAATAGCCTTGTGTTATATGTGATGGCGCCAAGGGACCCGCCACAGCTTAGCGCAGAGCACAAGAGCCAACTGGAGTGATTGATTTCACCATAGGTGTGCACAGCTTATTGTATTAGGGTGTGCACCCCAAAGCTCAAATACACATGCATGTGTCTGTGTCTACATTTATACAGGGCCAGGGATGGACTGGCCATTGGGACTCTAGGGAGTTTCCCGGTGGGCCGATGGCTCAGTGGGCCGGCTTCAGTGACAACGGACCGCCCCCCCCCCCCCCCCCCCCCCCTCCGCTCCTCTGTTTCTCCCTCCCTGCAGCGCTCACCTCCTCTCCCTCCCTGCAGTGCTCACCTGGGGGGAACAAAGAAGCAGGGGGAGGACCAGAGGAGCATGGGGGGAGGGGACAGACAGCTGACTCAACAGCTATGGCCTGGAAATTTCTCACTTCTGCCTAATCTTGTCTCATAAGGGGGGGCACTAAACTGATTATTTGCCCCGGGTGAAATAATGTCTAGCTTCCCCACTGGTACTGCCTATAAGAGTACCAGTACCAGCCGTTCTACTCTAATAAAGTAGTGGCTTGTGAAGGGGGAGAGGGGGTGCGGGTGGCCAGGGGGGGGGCTGCGGGAGTTGTCCGGCCACCATGGGAGAGACCTGTCAAAGTGGGCCAGTCTGGATGAAGTCCAGGGCCAAATTTATGTCCCAGTCCAGCCCTGTACAGGGCCGTCTTAATAGCATCATGGGCCCCTGGGCAAAGTAATGCTCTGTGGCCCCTACAATGATGACAGTGCAGGTAAACAGACATCAAGTAGGTAGGAGGCAGACTGCCTCCCCTGTGTATCTATCACTCTCACTGCCATCATGGTGCCCCAAATTTCGGGGGCAGTGTGGGCTCAAGGACCAGCTTCTTTGGGAAAGTGCAGGGGCCCCCCATGCAGCTGGGGCCCCTGGACAGTGCCCAGGTGTGCCCTCTCATTAAGACAGCCCTGCATGTATATTGATCTCCCTACCGACACAGTGAAAGAGAAGTGCGTATGCCAGAGCTGGTAAGAGGGAGATCTTTCCCACCTCCCCGCCTACACAGAGAGTGATAATGCTAATGCGCACAAGGTAATTAGGGTGTGCCCAGGCACACCCTGTGCACCCGCCTATGGATATCACCCATTTAGGTCTCCCCAGATCGAACAAGCATTTTAAGTCTTGCAGGATGGGAAAGAAACCTATGGTAAGGATAGATTTTTGTCTAACTTCTGGACTTGGGCTTCAAGGCTAAAGGCCTTAAAGCTGGACACACATGTAGCAATTTTCAGCCAGTTTTTTCGAGCAACCATAAATGGCAAATCGTAAATCAAACTAAGCGCCTCCCACCTACATGGCGATCGACCACCTGAATTAAAAGATTAAACTTAATTGGGCTTAAGGCCCAACTCTACAGCAATTTTGTCAAAAGCAATCAGATTTTTCCACAGTAGGCAATTCGATCCCATTTCCTTTGGATTGGTCAAAGCCACATTTTTTTGCATTTGATTGGTTTGTGATTTAAAGAAGAAAAAAAAGCATTCCATCAAGTTGCTGCACGTATGGGCAGCGATTGAGTTGGGCCTTATGCTGGTCCTGCTGGCTTTTACTTTGATATGAGCCAAGTTTGGCAGCCTCTCCTAATCTGGAAAAAATAATCGCTGGTTTGTGTGAATGGACCAATCCGATCGTCTGTTTCACTTACAATATGACTTTCTTATATAGAACAAGTGTGATTTTATAAATCCGCTACAAAAGCCACAATTCTCAAAGCTTTCACACAAGTACAAGACCTTTATTTGAACCATGTGACCTGCATTTTCAAATCTTATTGGACTCTGAAAATAACTGTCATTAAATAAGGATTCTTAGCCTGGTGTGTAAGCTTTAGGAATTGAGACTAAAGTATCTCTAAATAATAATTATAAAAAAAAAGCAGCAAAAGATTTTTAAACTTATGTGTAGAACTAGATATATGGCTTTTTCTGGGCAGAGTGCAGAATCCCTTGAATGGGTTGCGGATCGAAGCACGCCAGGGTGACATGATGGTCTAGAAATGGATGGAAGTAGCTTTGTATGTGGGGAGGGTAAAAGGGAGGATGAAGTATGTGAGTTATGGTGACACAGGGACCTATGGATGATCTTTCATATATGATGTGCCAAAAAAGACAGAATGTCCTATTATTGTGTGATCCAGCCAGTGGTGAAGTGTCATAGTCACATAACATTCAGTGGCATCCATTATATTGTATGTTCAGGGCTGTGCCAAAGCCCAAAGGGGTAAACAGAATAGGTGGCCGCTGTGGGAGTTGGGGTGCAAAAGGGAGGAGAACCTAAATGGCTAAGGTCCTTCAAATCACATGGGGGTTGAAAGTAGGGTGACCATGTGTCCCGGATTGCCCGGGACAGTCCCGCATTTTGCTGGTCTATCCCAGGCACATTCATTTCAGGACAATACAGTGTCCCGGAATGAAACTGACACAGCCACCCCCTGGGCCAATCTGATGCCCCCAAAAAAGGGCGCCACATCACCGCTTTACTCACTTCTCCGGGCCGGGAATGCCTGGAGGAGCACAATCCCGCCCCCTGCTTGTGATTGGAGAAATCATAAATCCCGCCTCTTGTGTTCAATCACTGTGCTGTGATTCGGTACAGCACAAGCTGATTATTGGGAAGGGAGGGTTTCCCTGAATGGTAGTTTAGAAATGTGGTCACCCTACTACCAACACAATGTCATGGAAATACATATGCACAGGAAATGCAACTCCTGAACCCATCCAGCTTTCAGAGCACAAATAACTGTGTGTGTGTGTGTGTGTGTGTGTACAGGTATTCATCACTGCAGCCTCCATTTCAAGCAGAAATCTACGAAATCATGTACATGAGGTGGCCATGACACTACTGCACATGTGCAATGTATCCCCCCAATACAGTGAGCACTATGACTTATTTTAAGCACTGTGTATGCAAACGTTTGTTCCCTTCTGAATTGCTTTTCCCTCCAAACAATAGAGTTGGAAAATCAGCTTGATGCCACTGAAAAGGAGGTCAGGAGCAACTTAGAAAGAGGTCAGGAGCAGCTGAGAAGGTCAGATGCAGCTTTGAAGGAGGTCAAGAGTAGCTGAGAAGAGGTCAGAAGCTGCTGAAAAGGAGGTTGGGAGCAGCTGGAAAGAAGGTCGGGAGCAGCTCAGGAAGAGGTTGGGAGCAGCTGAAAAGACAGGCGGTCAGAAGCATCTTAAAAGTAGATCGGAAGCAGTTTCAAGGGTGCTTAGTAGGAGCTGAGTCAGGAGGTCGGGAGCAGCTAAGAAGAGGTCCTGAGCAGTTCAGAAGGAGGTGAGGAACAGGTTAGAAGTGATCAGGAGCTGCTAAGAAAAAGGTCAGAAACAACTGAGGAGGTGGTCAGGAGCAGCTCAGAAAGTCAGAAGTATCTGAGAAGGAAGTCAGGAGCGGCTCAGAAAGTCAGAAGTATCTGAGAAGGAAATCAGGAGCGGCTCAGAAAGTCAGAAGTATCTAAGAAGGAAGTCAGGAGCGGCTCAGAAAGTCAGAAACATCTAAGAAGGAAATCAGGAGCGGCTCAGAAAGTCAGAAGTATCTGAGAAGGAAGTCAGGAGCGGCTCAGAAAGTCAGAAGTATCTGAGAAGGAAGTCAGGAGCGGCTCAGAAAGTCAGAAGTATCTGAGAAGGAAGTCAGGAGCTGCTCAGAAAAACAGAAGTATCTGAGAAGGAAGTCAGGAGCGGCTCAGAAAGTCAGAACTTCTGACTTTCCTGAGCTGCTCCTGACTTCCTTCTCAGATACTTCTGACTCAGAAGTATCTGAGAAGGAAGTCAGGAGCGGCTCAGAAAGTCAGAAGTATCTGAGAAGGAAGTCAGGAGCGGCTCAGAAAGTCAGAAGTATCTGAGAAGGAAGTCAGGAGCAGCTCAGAAAGTCAGAAGTATCTGAGAAGGAAGTCAGGAGCGGCTCAGAAAGTCAGAAGTATCTGAGAAGGAAGTCAGGAGCAGCTCAGAAAGTCAGAAGTATCTGAGAAGGAAGTCAGGAGCGGCTCAGAAAGTCAGAAGTATCTGAGAAGCAAGTCAGAATCCGCTCAGAAAGTCAGAAATATCTGAGAAGGAAGTCAGGAGCGTCTCAGAAGGTCAGGAGCAAATCAGAGGGTCGGAAGCAGCTTAAAAATAAGTCAAAAGCAGCTGAGGAGGTAAGAAGAGGCTTGGCTGTATCTCTATGCCAGCTGAATACACCTAAAAGCTGTTGCCATGTACAGTCCTTACTTTTACCATATTTTTTGGTCCCCTTTATTAGCATCAGTGCACATTTTATGTGGTTTTGTTCCCGCATGAGATATATGTGGAACACCTAGAAGAGGTCAGACAGAGTCCATCCCCATGACTTAGCTGAAGGACCTTATGCCTTGTACACACAAGCGGAATTTCCGGAGGAAAAAGTCAGATGGGAGTTTTTCATCGGATATTCCGTGTGTGTGTATGCCCCATTGGGTATGCTCCATCGGAAATTCCGATTAGACGGAAAAAAATTTGAGCGGAAATTACGATCATCTGTATGCTTTTCTGACGGAATAAACACCACGCATGCTTGGAAACAATTTGACGCATGCTCAGAAGCATAGAACTTAATTTTCTTGGCTCATTGTAGTGTTTTACGTCACCGCATTCTTGACGGTCAGAATTTAGTGTGACCGTGTGTATGCAAGACAGCTTGAGAGGAATTCCGTCAGAAAAACCTTCGGAGTTTAGTCCAACGGAAAAAACGATCGTGTGTACAAGGCATTAGAATGTTGCAGTGTACGCTCCATTGAAAACCGTATTTGTTCGTAACCCGCCATATATATATATACTGCGGCCTGTCTACACACATTAGAAAACTCCATCAGGATGGGATTTGGTGATTCATGTTTAATGTGCCAGCATACTCACATAAGCTTCAGTTAATCAGACCCACCGTGCGAGGGGGGAGGAAGTTTTGAGGGAGAAGGCCAAGTTTCCAAGGTGATAATGAGGCCTCTTTTACAAAGCAGAGAAAAGAAGGAGCCATACAAACAGAGTAACTCTTTTCACCGGAGAAGGGGGGCTGTCCCATGATAAAATACCACATGGGCCCCACAGGGACTGCCCTGCACCAAACAAAGCAAAAAGTGTGAAAGATCCTATTATGTGATGAGGAGTTCATGGTTCTTAAAGTTTTTTTCCCGACGGAATGTTGGCTCAAACTTGTGTTGCATACACACGGTCACACAAATCTTGTCGGAAATTCCGACCGTCAAGAACGCGGTGACGTACAACACGCGTGACGAGCCGAGACCAATGAAGTTCAAAAGACAGTTCGACTCTTCTGCTTGATTCTGATCATGCCTGTTTTTTTCACGTTGGAATTGCGTTGGTATTTCGGATAGGAACTTTTTCCGTTGGAAAAATAGAGAACCTGCTCTCAATCTTTTGTTGGCGGAAATTCCGACAGCAAAAGTCCGATGGAGCCTACACATGGTCTGAATTTCTGACCAAAAGCTCACATTGGACTTTTCTGGTCGGAATGTCCGATCGTGTGTACGCGGCATTGAATATAAATCTGCACCTTGCTGAAAATACACAACAAGATGATGACGCTGTATTTGAACACATACAAGTCAAGAGAAAGTGGAGGCCATCTTTATTTAGTTGCAAGTGAGTGAAGGTCAGGAACGTTTCAAAGTTGTGGGTAGTGCAAGTGATCTAGAGACATTTAGGTGTTTAATGATTGTATGGCTGATCCGGTAATGTTCTACCAGTCTTGGCCATGGAGGTCCATAATTCTTCCTGGGTCATGAAGAGTCGTAGTTCACACCGCACACAGGCCACCAGGTATATGGCTCTATCTGTGTAGGTTCTCATCTAGTAGTAGTCAATCATATTCATCTGAACTTGTTTTGTAATATTAAAGTTGTTTCACCTCTCGGTCAGCATGCCAGGGATGTTCCACACACTCAACAGAACTAAAAAAGCTTCTTGGATGAAAGGTGAAACATCCTAAGTATTACAGGTCAATTGAACACTAACCACTATTAGCCAAGTCTTTGGCAAATTAAATCACAAAATATCTAATGAAAAAATATTTAAGCTGCATCCACTGGCTTAAATAAAATGTATGAGGTCATCATAGGACTGTGTGTGAGGTCATCATAGGACTGTGTATGAGGTCATCATAGGACTCTGTGTGAGGTCATCATAGGCATAGGACTGTGTGTGAGATCATCATAGGACTGTGTATGAGGTCATCATAGGACTGTGTGTGAGATCATCATAGGACTGTGTATGAGGTCATCATAGGACTGTGTGTGAGGTCATCATAAGACTGTGTGTGAGGTCATCATAAGACTGTGTGTGAGGTCATCTTAGGACTGTGTGTAAGGTCATCTTAGGACTATGTATGATGTCATCACAGGACTGTTTGGATGGTCATTATAGAACTATCTAAGAGTTCGTCATAGATGAGGCTGTGTGCGAGGTCATCTTAGGACTATGTATGAGGTCATCACAGGACTGTGCATGAGGTCATCATAGGATGTGAATGAAGTTATCATAGGACTATGTATGGGGTCATCACAGGACTGTGCATGAGGTCATCATATGACTATGTATGAGGTCTTTGTAGGACTATGCACAATGCCATCATAAGATTGTGTATAAATGTTGTCATAGAACTATGTATGAGGTCATCACAGGACTGTGTATGGAGTCATCATAGAACTATGTATAAGGTTGTCTCAGGACTGTGAGTGAGGTCATCATGGGTCTATGTTTGAGGTCTTTGTAGGACTATGTTATCAGGTCATCACAGGACTGTGCATGGGGTCATAATGGGACTATGTATGAGGTCATCATAGGATGTGAATGAAGTTATCATAGGACAATGTATGAGGTCATCACAGGACTGTGCATGGGGACATAATGGGACTATGTATGAGGTCATCATAGGATGTGTATGAAGTTATCATAGGACAATGTATGAGGTCATCACAGGACTGTGCGTGAGGTCACCGTAGGACTATGTATGAGGTCATTATATTATTGTATAGGAAGTTGTCATAGAACTATGTATGAGGTCATCACAGGACTGTGTGTGAGGTCATCATAGGACTATGTATGAAGTAATCCTAGGACCACTTCCATCATTACTTACATAACATAGAATTTTAGTACACATGCCTAACAGTAGTTTGTACAGATCAGGCCATATACACAAGTGGCCAAGTTTGTGATGCCCAATGTGATAGCCTTATATATTTGGGGTCTGATCTATTTAAAACCAAACCTTTTGTTATACTTAAGAAGACCTTATTTAGATCCCAGGGCTAATAAAATAAAAAATCAGTCTCTATGAAAATGGGATATAATCTGTTTCCAGTATTAATAGCAAAGGAATCTATATGGCTTGTAGGGGACCCGGGGAAGCTTCAAGTATCAAGGAATTAAAGTTAGATCAGAAATAACCAAATTGTTGGCCAATGGTTTGGTAGGCCAGTTGTGAGGATTGAACCCTGGTGACCTGGAAGTTTGAGAGATTGGTCCTCTGGTGATGAGGAAAATTGGAAGATAAAGATTCAAGTGACCAGAAAGATTGGGAGATTAGGACTCAATTGACCAGAAAGATTGGGACTTTGATGGCCTGGAAGATTTGGAGATTAAGACTCTGGTGGCCTGCAAGATGGGAGAATAGGATGTTGGTGACTGGGAAGATTGGGCGTTTTGTGAACAGGAAGATTGGGCGTTGTGTGACCGGGAAGATTGGGCGTTGAGTGACCAGGAAGATTGGGCGTTGTGTGACCAGGAAGATTGGACATTGTGTAACCAGGAAGATTGGGCATTGTGTGACCAGCAAGATTGGGCGTTGTGTGACCAGGAAGATTGGGCGTTATGTGACCAGGTAGATTGGGCGTTATGTGACCGGGAAGATTGGGTGTTGTATGACCGGGAAGATTGGGCGTTGAGTGACCAGGAAGATTGAGTGTTGAGTGACCGGGAAGATTGGGCGTTGTATGACCGGGAAGATTGGGCGTTGTATGACTGGGAGGAAGATTGGGTATTGAGTGACCAGGAAGATTGGGCGTTGTATGACCGGGAAGATTGGGCGTTGAGTGACCAGTAAGATTGGGCGTTGAGTGACCAGGAAGATTGGGCATTGAGTGACCAGGAAGATTGGGCATTGAGTGACCAGGAAGATTGGGCGTTGTATGAACGGGAAGATTGGCTGTTGAGTGACCAGGAAGATTGGGTGTTAAGAGACCGGGAATATTGGGCGTTGTATGACTGGGAAGATTGGGCGTTGAGTGACCAGGAAGATTGGGCGTTGAGTGACAAGGAAGATTGGGCATTGTATGAACGGGAAGATTGGGTGTTGTGTGACCAGGAAGATTGGGCATTGTGTAACCGGGAAGATTGGGTGTAGTGTGACCGGGAAGATTGGGTGTTGAGTGACCAGGAAGATTGGGCGTTGTGTGACCAGGAAGATTGGGCGTTGTGTGACCAGGAAGCTTAGTACACTTCTGGTGTGTTTGGAGAGTCTGGAGATCCTAGCGCATGGCAAATGGGTGTTGGGTTTGGTTACAGGCTGTGTTAGAAGATAACCAGGCGGTGCACTGATGGAGGAACCAATGATGGCTCTTGTAAGGTTTAGTGTATGATTTCAGATCTGGGCATATACAGGGCTCCAAGAATTCATTGACAGTTTTCGGACCCCAAATCACTAAGAAACGAACACAGTCCTGAGAAAACGATTTGCTGTAAAAGAAGCAGGTTAAGAAAGTCGGAATTGTCTTTATTTTTATTTATGAAGGCTTTAAAGCTGAACTCCAGCCAAATGCAACATAATATTTAAATCTATTAATGTAATAATTAAAATTATTATTACATTTGATTTACTTAGAATGATGTCAGCTTCCTATGATCTTCTGCATAGCAGCGCTCACAGGGAGAGGGTCGATGGTCTAAAGTCCAATTGGAGCCTTAATATTATATACAGTGCTATCAGTCAATAGTCTGAACAGGTTTACAGGAGGTGAGATTAGCGTGATGACGTCATCAGTATGCGCATCTCCTTCATGGTCCAATCAATCACTAAGGGAGGGTCAGGAACGATAATCTATTACTTAACCCCGGTGGAGAAAATGGAGGTCACTGACCTGTTTTTTCAGGGGGAACTTGGTGGAACTGAGTTCCACCACCTCTGGCTTAGACCCTTGGGGGGCCTGCTCACCACAATCACTTGTAAACACAGAATTTCGGTTTCTGTGTTTACAAGAGACAGCTCTTGACTAATTAAAGAGCCATCTCTGACCGCGTATACTTAAAAGACTTATTTTGTTATTTGCCTGGAGTTCAGCTTTAACTGATTTTGTAAGGGTGATATCAGGTCATGCTTCTCGCACAGGATAAGCCCATCCCCTTCTCCATCACTGGTCCTACTTGTGCATGACTTACATGACATGGCTGTGACAGTGTCGAGGCTGACCCCTGGCACTGCAATGGCAGGATAGAGGCACTCCACACTTGAGTGGGCCTGAAATACGAGACTTCTAATTAAACTTTCATTGCTGAGAATATAAGCAATGAGGCATCTACCTCTCTGTGCACCATATTAAAAAAACTGAACACCACTATTCACCACAATCTAATGACATGACCGTGCATCTCTTTCTGAGGTCATCTTGTCTATGTATTGTCAATGGCAGTTTTAATATGGAAATCATCAGTCACAGATTGAGCAGCCTCCATTGAGTAAGTATATGACCTGTACGACGTTCCTGGTGGGAGGGTAATTCCAACCATGTGCCGCCCATGATTCACAAGTCCCGCCCTGGCGGAGCTCTGTATGACTAAATGCTAGATTTAACAGGACCTCTGCCCTCCCCATGGGAGTGTCACTGTTTCACTAGTCGAGAATAACACTGGCTTTAAAGGGGAAATCTTTGACCAGTTTGGGAACCACGTAAAGCGTTAAAACCAATAATACCAGTAGATAAGCTATGTTAACCAGTTTTACCAAGAGCTATGCATTACACAAGAGCGGGATGGAGTACCCCCCTTGGTGATAGGTAGGATACCAAGGAAAGGCTAATGCAAGCACAATACACTCCCCTCGCCCTGTCCTCTCTCCGCCTCTCTCTTTTCTTATCTGGCATTGTGTGGGAAGGCTAGGAATCCCATTTCCTTTCTATTAGCTCCCTCTGTGTGTGTCTAGTACACAAAGCACTGTTGTCGTTGTACAGAGAAGCCCTATTTACACTGGATATGTGTGTCTACGTTTGTGTGTGTAACTTTCACATGCCTATATCTCTAACCTATCTGGCTAGATGCCGCCGTTTACTTACTTTCCATGTTTTTTGCCTCATTTTTGTATGATGTAAGGGGGGCTCCCGCCTCCACCACCAACTGACGTCTCACTGTGTCTTTCAGATGTGCAAATGTTTTTTCTGCTCTTGCCGTTTACTGTTTTTTCTACTTTTTTTAAGTTATTTTTGAGTTACGTTCTCTTCCTCACTCATGCCTTTTTTCTTTTACTTTTTTATTAATTTAAAAGCCAAATGATTCTTTTTTATAGTCATCCCTATTTTTCACTCACAATCACGCTGATTGGTAACTCCGCACTGTGAAGATCCAGTATTAATAAAACTTGTACTGTAATAAGCCGTCTCTGTGATTTTTGTGGTGGGGGGGGGGGGGGGGTATGGGAGAACCTTAGAGGAGATGTAGACTTATTTAGGAAGGGTCAACTTCCACAACAAGTTTAATCTTCTGGGCTCTCGTGAGATTTTTGCCACAATGTTGTACTGACCCAGGGGCGGATCCAGAGTCTAATCTCGGGAGGGGGCACTGCCAAAATTTCTTTGGGCAATTTGTAGGGGCAATGGCTGGTGTTGGCGCTTCAATCATCACGGCACCATGGTTAATATGGTGTCAGGATGATTGAAGAGCATTATTTCAATGCCAGGTGGAGGGAGGAAAGTGTGGATGCAACCAAGTGGAGGGGAGAACAGGGTGGCTGCAGCCAGGTGGAGGGGAGGACAGGGTGGTTGCAGCCAGGTGGAGGGGAGGACAGGGTGGCTGCAGCCAGGTGGAGGGGAGGACGGGGTGGTTGCAGCCAGGTGTAGGGGAGGACAGGGGGGTTGCAGCCAGGTGGAGGGAAGGACAGGGGGGTTGCAGCCAGGTGGAGGGGAGGACAGGGGGGTTGCAGGCTGACCAAATAAAGTGATCCTCAGCAGTGCTGAGATGTCCTCCCAGTTCTCCACGGCTGGCGCTTCCAACTTGATCAGATCTTCTTCCAATTTCAAAGTCGTTGGCCACCTTGGTTGGATGGGTCAGGATGCACATGGGAACAATTTACTTTGTCTTGGTACAGATTTATGGTGAGGTTGTACACAGAGCATAGCATGTACGTGGGAGTTACTTTATTACGCCACAGAATTGTGACAAAAGTGTAGACAGAGCTGCTCATGCACATGGTAATTACGTTTTTCTGGTACAGAATCATGCGAAGACTGTACACTGAGCTGTGCATTCACGTGGGACTTACTTCCTCCAAGTACAGAATCATGCCAAGACTGTACAATGAGCTAAACACGTAATGACACATGTATGTTTATACCTGCTACTCCATAGAGAAGAATGGAGGTTCCGATTGGGTCCGCCTTTCAGTCCTGATCAGAATGTTTGTGTGAAAGAGACTTAAAGCGGAGTTCCACCCAAAAATGGAACTTCCGCTCCCTCCGGTGTGACATTTGGCATCTTTCAGGAAGAGGGGGGAGCAGATACTTGTCTAATACAGGTATTTTGCTCCCACTTCTAGGCATAGATAGCCGAGCCACCCGTGGTTATCTACGCCACTTCCGGCACCTACTCCGTCCCCCCGCTGTTTCTGGGAGACACACAGGTCCCAAAAGACAGCAGGGACCAGTGGGATCACACAGCATGAGTCATGCATGTGCATTAGGGAACCAGGAAGTGAAGCTGAAGATGGCGGCGCCTCCACTCGAGAGCCGAGGGACAGATCGCCTTCAGGTCCCGACATCGTGGGCACCCTGGACAGGTAAGTGTCCTTATTTTAAAAGTCAGCAGCTGCAGTATTTGTAGCTGCTGATTTAAAAAAAAAAATTGGTGAAACTCTGCTTTAAGTCTGCACTCCACCTGTGCATTGGCACAGCAATACAGGACCACCTATAGACTGGTGGATAAATACACCTGCTTACATGAGCCAATATCCGTTTCCTTTGCTGTGCCTTTTTTGCAATTAACAGCAATTAACAGTAGTTAAGTCACCTTTTCTCAGGTGTTTCATTTATAAGTCTCAACTTCTTCTTTTTTAATCAATTACACCTGCTTACGAGTGTATGCATGCAGGAGTTACTTTAACCCAGTACAGAACCATGCCAAGACCATAGGCTTGCACACAGGGTGCGCCAGAAGTGCCTCGGCACACCCTAATCACCTTGTGCGGTGCCGATTCCCCCTGCTTCCCATCTCCCCCTGCAGTGCTGCCAGCTTCCCTCCTCTAAGGAGCGGGGAAGGGGCTGATAAATACGTCATTAACCAGCCTTCCTTTTCTGAATGAACTGTACTGATCGCTCCTGTCTTCATTCTTCACTAAATTGTAGTAAACTATGTTTATTGCAGGCTGCAGAGAAAGGGACTGAGGAATCTTTGTCCTCGGTTTCTTTCTCTGTCTCAAAAGTAAGACATCAGGGGTCTGTTTATATTTTTGATATTTCACCAAAGCCCTATAATGGGGCTTCTTAAAAAAAAAAAAAGTGTTTATAAAAAATAATATTGTAAAAAATAATAAAGATAAAAAAACTACTGACACTGTCCTTCTGGCATCAATCTTTGCTTTACTGACACCGTCCACTGCTCTGCTGATACACACATGTATGGGGTGCACACCCTAATGTAATAGGCTGCACACCAGTGGCCAAGACTGAAAACTGAGCTGTGCCGGTGCATTGGAGTTACTTCTTTCCAGTACAGAAATTGTGCCAAGAGCGTACACTAAGCTGAGCATGTAATGGAAATTGTTAACCCATATAACTCAAACTTTGCCAGACCCGTAGAGCCTGGCAGAGCACAATGCATTAGTCTTTTAGAAAAACAAGCGATGTAAGTATATATTTAGCGCTGTCTTCAGGCTGGTCACATGACTTAAGGCCGCTGTATAGCTGCAATGGATGGATACTGCAGGAGGGGTCGTGATCTCCCTCTGACGTCAGCCGGGGAGACCACATGCTCGCTCAGCTTCTCCTGCAGTTGCCCTGGAAACTGTCTGAGAGTCACGTGAAGACAGCGCTAAAACAATATTTACAGCGCTCATTTTTCTAAAAGATTAATGCAGTGTGCTCTGCCAGGATATGAAAGAGTTGCTGGCAGTGAGCATATAACATTTAAAATTTTACTAGAAGCGGTGGGGGCGGAGATAGCGACACAAGCTGACATGCAGGAAGTCGGTTCCCAGGACACTGTTCCCAGCAGAGAGCGAGGACCAGTGATGGCGTGCCGCGCTACTCGCGCATGCACATTAGGGAACCCGGCAGTGAAGCCGCACCGCTTCACTTCCCGATTCCCTCACCAAGAATGGCAGCGGGGGCAGCCCAGGGACGAGCGATTGCTGGACAGGTGAGTGTACATATTTTAAAAGTCAGCGGCTGCAGTATTTGTAGCTGCTGGCTTTTTAAAAAAAAAAAATCTGCGGAACCTCCGCTTTAACATGAGTTACTTCATCTTGCTACAGAATCATGCAGAGACTGTTCAATAAGCCGTGCACGTGCATGTGAGCTCCAAGTAAAAAAGAATACTTTATATATATAAGCTATTGCTAGACTTGCCAGGCTTCACAAGTTTGTTGCACAATTGCATGAATCCAGATCAAATTTCTTTGAAAATTCTGCAAGTCTGCTACAAGCTCTGGTTCAGTTATGTTGTGTAATAGTCATCCCACCACAGGGGTCACTGTGACTTGCATGAGCTCTTGTTGTAGACTCATCACTGCTCTTGCCCTGGAAGAAGTCCTTTAGTGACGAAACCGGTCGGGCTGAGTTACATATGCACGTCATCACTTCTACTTATTGGATTTGATTTTATGCTGAATTGATTCTCGGAACATGTAAGTGCAATAGTTTTAATAAAGTCAGCTCTTAAAAGGTTTTACACTATTGGTGCTTATCTCTTCATTGGGGTTATATCACCGGCTATGACAGCCTAAGGCAAGAGGTTTGTTGCCACATTCATGGATGGTCTGGAGTGATTCTTGTCTTGTTTTTTTCCCTGTTGGAACAGTAATGGATGGGACACATCAGCCTGTAATAGGAGGTCCATGCTCTATGGTAAGAGTACATCCATATATGTTGTGGTCAGGGCCGCCATCAGATCAGGAATTTTGGGGCCTCTTACACAGCTTTAGGCATGTTTGGCCCTCCTAAAGTCTGAACAACAATAAAGTGGCTCTTTATTTGAAACGTTTTGAGACCCCTGCTCTAGAGCTTAGTAAATGTGCAAGAGCGCTACTGACTTCCATCATCCAATGATGTGCAAGCAAAAATGCACACGATTGGGTATTCTTTGCAAAGTGAAGCTTTTCCTCATTTACTAAACTCTGGAGCAACTGCAGAGAAACAGCCCATCCATTAAGGGCGCACGGGCGCTGCCCCCCCTCCCCATCTATGCACCCCGTCCCTTTCAGGACACCGGGGCATAGGTTCCAATGCGGGGGGGGGGGGGGGGCACTGTTTTTTAAAACACTGATTAGAGCTCTAATAGCCTTCAATATAGGGTGGGATCGGCTCACAGAGAGTGCACTCTGATCCCACCCAGGTGTCATTCGCTGTTGTAACACAGATCCTCCTCCTGGCCAATCAGGAAGACGGTTTTGACACCAGTCACCCGATTGGCTGAAAGGACAGGCGATCCTCTTGGATGCCTAGGAACAGGATGGGAGGACACAAAGCCGCTGCGCCACGCTGCCTGCCACCTACCGCCGCCAATGGGGTAAGTGCTGGACCAACCGGCAAACGGAGGGGTGCTGTTCAGGGGGTGGTTGTTTTCTGCCCCCCCCCCCAAAAAAAAAAAAAAACACCAGCCGCCACTGCCCCATAGTCTCTTCTGCCATAAATATGCAACCTTTCAATGTTTATTCAGCTACAACAGCGACTATGTATCCGGGTTTCCAAAGAAAGCCAGCAGAGATTTGCAGCTGCTACATTGTTGTTTATGGCTTCAAAATCTATTACATTGTTGTTTTTGGGGTTTAGACACTTTCATTAAATCCTATACTCCGAGAAGAAACAAATATCAATGGGTCAAAAAAACAATCTGGGATCACACAGCCTCTCCTTCTTATTTATAAACATAGGAAGTATAAACCACACAAGTTTTATAACTTACCATCTGTTCATAATAACATTTATGTCACTGTAAAATAAACTCCAAACTTCGTAACACTAAACAAAGAAACCTCGTACATACCCGCTGTAATAAATCATACACAGACACAAGCAAGAAAGGTTTCTGAACAGATTTTATATGACAACGCACCTCACACCATTAATCCCCCCTTTACTTGAAAAGAAAATTACGAACCATTTTAAATGTATAATTCATAAAAATATGGTTTTCTTTCTTGTAGCAGGTAAATGAGAACCATTGCATTATTAATATAATTTGTACTTCCCTTTTCAGAGATCAGGTAGAGTTAGGGGGTTGATTTACTAAAGGCAAAAAGCAGTTGCTCCAGAGCTTAGTAAATTAAAGAAAGCTTCATTTTGCAAAGAATACCCATTCACATGCAAAGAACCCCCCCCCCCCCCCCCCAAAAAAAAGTATTTTTACTTGCATGTGATTGGATGATGGAAGTCTGCAGAGCTTCTGCTTATTTACTAAGCTCTGGAGAAACTGCTCTTGCAGAGCGTAACTGTAACTGCACTTTGCAAAGTGCCATTGGCTCATTTTCACATCTATGTCTTTCCTTATGCCAATAGTTGTTTACAGACCTCAAAAGCCCAAGCTGATATTTGAATCGCTTATCATAGTGATTCTAGATTTATCAGAGAGAGTCCCAGGAATTAGGAGGTGATCACTCCTGTGCCACCTTTAAACCAGATAAACCAGTGTGCTCTGAGAATCCCACTCCCCACAGCGGGTGTCTTTCCTCCCATCCTAGGCTCTTCTCGCTTTGCCCTGTTTTTATACCAATATATATATATATATATGCTGACTTGATACCTAAGGCAGGGCTCAAAATTTCAACCCCTGAGCTACTAGCCAGGTCTCAAGAGTTACTCGCCACCAGTTGCCCCACCTAATTCATACACTGCCCCGTGCCTAATTGCGCTTCTAAACACGCCCTTTGTAGATAATCTCATGGAATACTGCTCTGCCTGTGCGCGCCTCACCAGACTACTTTTCCCAAGCATGCACCTTTCCTCTTCGGCCACCAATCGCATCAGGGCTCTAAGTGTAGGCACAGATTGGAGGGAGATTGGTCATGCAGCCCTGTCATCACTCGCCCCCAGCTTAAATCCACTCGCCAAATGCTAGCAGGCGAGTGGAAATTTTGAGGGCTGACCTAAGGCATTGTGTTTTCCTGCGCATTTTTTACTTGTCTATGTGACGTTAGAAGCTGATTGGCTCCCATGCAGAGCTGCACCAGATTCTGAGTGCACCAGGTCTAGTAAATCAACCCGATAATGTCCTTTCCACCCTTGTTCGGGATTCCTGGGAGGACAGCCACCCTTGGATCTCTGATGCATCTGGAATCCACCGAAAATCAGCGATATTAAAACCAAAACCAAAGCTCTTCACTTTGTACACTGTGTACTACAAATCTTCCCCCAGACCGCTGAACTCTGTACAGTGAGCGGTACAATGATCCCACCAGGAATAATCCCTGGAATGTGGAATTTCCTCTATTTCAACCAACTCCACTTGTATGCTAGTTAAATCTAATAAAAAAGAGCCGTGCGGTGCCCAGAATTCTTCCTACTGTCCAACACCTGTTCACTGACTGGCATTGCCTGGGATCCCTCCTACTGACTGGCATTGACTGTATGGGATCCTTTGATTTACTGGCATTGCTCAAGATTCCTGTCACTGATTGGCAGCGTCAGGGAATCCTCTGACTGGTAGTGCACAGAAATTCTTTCAGTGACTGACAGTGCCCAGTATTCCTCTAACTCAGGGGTCTCCAAACTTTCTAAACAAAGGGCCAGTTTATTGTCCTTTAGATTCCGCATCTGATCTTCTGTTCCCCCCATGCTCATCTGGTCCTCCCTGCTCATCTGTACCCTCATGCTCCTCTGGTCCCCCCCATGCTTTTCAATTCCCTCCCTGCTGCTCTGGCCCCCCATGCTTTGCTGGTCCCCCCATGCTCCTCTATTCCCCCCCCCCATGCTACTCTGGTCCCCCATGCTCCTCTATTTCCCCCCCATGCTGCGCTGGTCCTCCATGTACTGCGCTGGTCCCCCATGTGCCTCTATTCCCCCCTCATGATGCTCTGGTCCCCCATGCGCCTCTATTCTCACCCATGATGCTCTGGTCCCCAATGTGCCTCAGCCCCCCCCAATATGCTCTGGTCCCCCATGTGCCTCTACCCCCCCCCCATGATGCTCTGGTCCCCCATGTGCCTCTACCCCCCCCCCCATGATACTCTGGTACCCCATGCGTCTCTATGGTCCCCCATGCGCCTCTATTCCCCCCATGATGCTATTGTCCCCCATGTGCCTCTATCACCCCTAATAATGCTCTGGTCCCTCGCAGCACTCACCTACTCTCCCTGGCTAGTTAACTTCAGCGTGACTGAATACAGACAAGCTCCTCGGGAGTCGCACATTAAGCTCATCATACGATCCGGAAGGACGGCGGCCACACACAGCTGTGACATAAGCATGTATTCAGTAACACGGAAGTTAACTAGCCAGGGAGAGGAGGTGAGCGCTCTGGGAAGGGATAGGAGGTGAGTGCTGTGGAAAGGGAGAGGAGGTGATCGCTGCGGGAAGGGAGAGAAGGTGAGCGCTGCAGGAAGGGAGAGGAGGTGAGCACTGCGGGAAGGGAGAGGAGGTGAGCGCTGCGGGAAGGGAGAGGAGGTGAGCGCTGCGGGAAGGGAGAGGAGGTGAGCGCTGCGGGAAGGGAGAAGAGGTTAGCACTGCGGGAAGGGAGAGGAGGTGAGCACTGCGGGAAGGGAGAGGAGGTGAGCAATTCGGGAAGGGAGAGGAGGTGAGCACTGCGGGAAGGGAGAGGAGGTGAGTGCTGCGGGAAGGGAGAGGAGGTGATCGCTGCGGGAAGGGAGAGAAGGTGAGCGCTGCGGGAAGGGAGAGGAGGTGAGCGCTGCGGGAAGGGAGAGGAGGTGAGCGCTGCGGGAAGGGAGAGGAGGTGAGCGCTGCGGGAAGGGAGAGGAGGTGAGCACTGTGGGAAGGGAGAGGAGGTGAGCACTGCGGGAAGGGAGAGGAGGTGAGTGAGCACTGCTGGAAGGGAGAGGAGGTGATCGCTGCGGGAAGGGAGAGGAGGTGAGTGCTGCGGGAAGGGAGAGGAGGTGAGCACTGCGGGAAGGGAGAGGAGGTGAGTGAGCACTGCTGGAAGGGAGAGGAGGTGATCGCTGCGGGAAGGGAGAGGAGGTGAGAACTGCGGGAGGGAGAGGAGGTGAGCACTGCGGGAAGGGAGAGGAGGTGAGCGCTGCGGGAAGGGAGAGGAGGTGAGCGCTGTGGGAAGGTAGGGGAGGTGAGTGCTGCGGGGAGGGAGAGACAGAGGAGCAGAGGGGGGGGGGGGCAGTCCGCTGTTACTGAAGCTGGACCACAGAGCCATCGGCCCACCAGGAAACTCCCGGTAGCCCCGATTGCCAGTCTATCCCTGGGTGTGAATGGGCATGAATGAAAATGAATACAATACATACTGCAGATGACCAAAGAACAATGACGAGCCAGGAGACTGGAGAGACGCAGCAGTGGATTATCAAAACTTTATTCTGTTATAAAATGTTGTCACACACAAATAATAATAATTGTAACATACAAAAATACATCCCCAAAGTCCGATACATACTCTATAAATATATATTTCTGAGACTTTTTGTTACATTCATTGATTTACAAAAGTTCTCGGGAACGTCTGCTGCAGGAGCGACTCTCACGGTAGACAATGAATCCTACACTGGTGATAGGTTGATGTGACCCTGAAACATGGCAGAACACCAGGAAATCACTGGTGGGCGCAGATACTGCACACAGAGCCTGATTAGAGGGATTTGTCGTTGACTGGCTGGTTCTGTCCATTACTAAGCAGCTGCTGATTCCATAGTGGTGATTGTGTCAGAGGAACCTCTGTAGCATCTCATTCAATGTCCTCCTGGAAGTCGCAGTGCACCCAGGGACAGGGACAGCCGTCACCCCAGCCATTGTGACAGGTCCCCTATAATTCATACAGTGGTTGGCACTTTACCTGCATATCTTCACTTCCACCTACATGTCTCTAACTTTTACCTGCATTCCTCCAATATGAGAATTACGAGGTCAAAAAGAATACCTTCCGATTTGTTTTATATATATAAAAAAAAGCTTTTAAAAAACATTCACAGGTCAATATAAAAAAATGTCAGTAGTCTTCTGGACTGGACAGTGACCTTGTTGGGTCATGGACGGCTCATTGGTCACATGGCCAAGCTTTGGCATGTCCACTCCAGTCTAGATAACACCTTTTTACTGCTAACCCAGAGATTCTGGGGTTGATTTACTAAAGACAAATAGACTGTGCACTTTGCACTCTGCAATTGGAGTTGCTCCAGGACTTAGTAAATAAGGAAAGCTTCAATAGGAAAAAATATCCAATTACGTGCAAGGAAAATAATAAGGACTGAATGTTTGCTTGCACATGATTGGATGATGGAAGTCAGCAGAGCTTCTGCTCATTTACAGGCATACCCCACTTTTAAGTACACAATGGGGTTTATTTATTATCGCTGGAGAGTGCAAAACCAGGCCCACTTCTGCAGAGAAACCAATGAGCTTCTAACCCCAGCTTGTTTAATTAAGCTTTGGTAATAAAACCTGGAAGCTCATTGGTTTCTATGCAGAAGTGAACCTGATTTTGCAGTCTCCAGTGATAGTAAATAAACCCCATCTGTATATATACTGTATAGGGCTGTAGGGCAATGGGCAGTGTTGATAGAGCAGTGGGTGATGTCAGTAGAGCAGAGATTGGTGTCAGTAGCTTATTTTTTACAATTTTTTTTTTTTATTTTTTTTATTACAGTATTTTTTATATATTTTTTTACAATTTAGGAGCCCCATTGGGGGGCTTTGGTGAAATATTAGGGATCTAAACAGCTGTCTCACTTTGGAAACAGAAAGGTACTGAGGACAGAGATTCCCCAGTACCTTTCTCTGCAGCCAAGCAGCAAGGGGAATCTGCTTAGCACAGGGTGATTAGGATGTGTCCAGGCACACCCTGTGCCAGTGGCGTAGCGTGGGGTGTACGAGGGGGCCACTGCCCCGGGCGCTGTCACGAGGGAGTGGAGGGAGCGTCAACAACAGATGGGACATAGGAACACATGCATGATGCCACCACTCCAGGCTTTACCAGTCATTAACAAGCACGCTCTCCTCTTCCCTTCAGCCACCGATCATGTGACCAGACTGAAGCTAGCTGAAAATAGGTAAGTCCATGGGTCAGGAGGGGTGTAAATTACTTGCCCCGCCCCAGGCGCTGACAACCCACGCTACACCACTGCCCTGTGCACACATCTATGAATCAATAACAATTATGAATATGGAGAAGTTAGCAACATGACTGAGCTACTACTAGAAATCACCCCCATATATCTACACCCAGATCTAATATCTTAGGTCCCCTCAGATAGGACTATTCCTCTGATAGGTCCCCTCTGATAGGACTATTCCTCTGATAGGTCCCCTCTGATAGGACCATAGGACCATTCCTCTGATAGGTCCCCTCTGATAGGACCATACCCGCACTGCCCCTCCCCCAATGTGTCTTCTATGGGTTTCTTCTTGTTCCCCCTTCCTATATCTGATACAAATGAATTCTGTAAATGACATTGTTTCTTCCATGATCTTATTTACTCCTCTCCTTTCTGTCCCTTGCTTTGTGTATGGCCAAGGAATTCCCTTATTTGAAGGCGCTGGAAAATAACATCTGGCACTATTGTGAAATCCATTCTCGGGCTGCTCTGCTGTTACATTTGTTCTGCACTAATCTTGGCACAGTGACATAAAAAGACTTTATTGGTGTTTTGAATGTTGTCTGTTCTCTATTAAAATATGCAAATGGAAATCTTGTGGTAAGACAGGAGTGAAATCCAATGGGAGATCTTTCTGATGTTCCACGGAAGGTCTCGGCTCTCCTTTCCGGGATGTGTCAGTAAATTGGGTGTTTAGGGAGACAGATGTTTAACATAAACCAGACAAAGATGTACATATAGATCCCATGAACCCATCCGTACATTCCTATGATGGACGGAATAGTTTAATGCAATGTTTCTCAACTCCAGTCCTCAAGGCGCCCCAGCAGGTCATGTTTTCAGGATTTCCCTCAGATTAAACGGCTGTAGTAATTACTAAGGCAGTGAAACTGATCAAATCACCCATGCAAAATAACGGAGCGATGGAAAACATGACCTGTTGGGGCGCCTTGAGGACTGGAGTTGAGAAACACCGGTTTAATGACACTTATTGCAAAGCAGAGGATGGTGTGTTAGTGGCGTGCAAGACTAAGACCTTCTTTGTGTTGGCTGGACAAGCAATTGGACCTTGGCTAAACGTCATGCAATTCTGGCCATGCAAGCCTTTTAATACAACTCTTGATCATGCAAATTTGGTCATATAATCCTGGTCACGCAATCCTGGACATGTAATGTTGGTCATGCAGTCCTGATCATGCATCCCTGGTCATGCAGACCTGTTCATGCAGTCCTGATCATGTAATCCCGATTATGTAATCTTGGTCATGCAGTCCTAATCATGTAATCCTGGTCACGCAATCCTGATCATGTAATCCCGATTATGTAATCTTGGTCATGCATCCCTGGTCATGCAGTCCTGTTCATGTAGTCCTGTTCATGCAATCCAGGTCATGCAATCCTGATCACGCAATCCTGGGCATGTAATCTTGGTCATGCAGTCCTGGTAACGTAATCCTGATCACGCAATCCTGGTCATGCAATCCTGGTCATGCAATCCTGATCATGTAATCCTGATCACGCAATCCTGGTCATGCAATCCTGGTCATGCAATCCAGATCACGCAATCCTGGTCACGCAATCCTGGTCACGCAATCCTGGTCACGCAATCCTGGTCATGCAATCCTGGTCATGCAATCCTTGGGACGCAACTCTTGATCATGCTATATCGGTCATTCAATCCCGGTTATACAATTCTGGCCATGCAATCCTGGTTATGCAGTCCTGGTCATGCAGTGGTGGGAGCTCACAGAGCCATTATGATGCTGTCATGCAAGTGAAAGACACAAAGAAAGATGTGAGGGACATGTACCTGCACCATATGAACACATACAGCATGTAGACAAACAGATGTAAAGCATAAAGCAGGCTAACCTGGAAACATAGGTGTAGCAAAGGGGTGCCAAAACTTTTGAAGAGTAAGGGCCACTTAAGCAACTTGGTAACCGGTCGCGGGCCACAATGAGCGGTTGGATGAAAGGTCACGGCTACTCTATAGGCCAGTGATGGCTAACTTTGGTACCCCAGATGTTTTGGAACTACATTTCCCATGATGCTCAACTACACTGCAGAGTGCATGAGCATCATGGAAAATGTAGTTCCAAAACATCTGGGGTGCTAAAGTTCACCATCACTGCTATAGGCCATGGGTCTTCAAACTACGACCCTCCAGTTGTTCGGGTACTACAATTCCCATCATGCCAAGTCATGTCTGTGAATGTCAGTGTGTTACAATGCCTCATGGGATGTGTAGTTCCGCAACAGCCGGAGGGCCGTAGTTTGAGGATCCCTGCTATAGGCCCTCAGATCCGCCCAGATGGAAGGGGACAAATCGAATTGGAGGTAGGCGGGGGCGTAAACGGAATGAATCTGCCGCTATGTAGGGTCTGATTGGTTCAGGCCAATCGTCAAATTCACCAAATTCCAACCGTCCAAAACGCAGTGACGTACAACACTACGACAGGCCAAGAAAAATGAAGTTCACTGCTTCCAAGCATGCGTCGACTTGATTCTGAGGATGTGTGTTTTTTCTCCATCAGATGATACAATTTTTTTTAGTTGGAAAAAGAGAGAACATGTTCTCTTTCTAAGTCCATCCGGATTCCCAATGGAAAAAATCAGATGGGGCACACACACGGTCGGAATATCCAATGAAAAAATTCTGTGTGACTTTTTTAATCGGAAATTCTGATCGTGTGTACAAGGCATAAGACTGCTTTCACATTGATGCTCTGCGGTTTACCCACACTGTGGCTGCGATCCCAGAGCAGGAGGTAATGGGCCACGTCAGAGGGCTCCGTGGGTCACATGGGGCCCCCGGGCCACTGGTTGGGCACCCCTGGTGTAGCCAGTTACATGACCAAAAAATTCTTTAGAACTTGGCCTTTGATCCCTATTGTTCGTATAACTCAGACCATGGAGGTCAAAGGCTATGCATATGGCCATGTGACTGACCACTGTGAGATCCCAGATCAGGCTAGTCAGTATTTCAGGGGTTCACTTCCTCCTCTTTTTCTGTGCATTTTGGTGGTAATTTACATTCATTGAATCTGGTGTAATATGGATATTTCAACAAATTTTATAATAGGCCCCCCTATAGCTCCACACTTCATGGAACATCATCTGTAAACATATTATCTGTACCTTTGAATATCATCTCTACTCGTATTATCTGTACCCTAGAACATCACCCGTACTCGTATTATCTGTACCCTAGAACATCACCCGTACTCGTATTATCTGTACCCTAGAACATCACCCGTACTCGTATTATCTGTACCCTAGAACATCACCTGTACTTGTATTATCTGTACCCTAGAACATCACCTGTACTCGTATTATCTGTACCCTAGAACATCACCTGTACTCGTATTATCTGTACCCTAGAACATCACCTGTACTCGTATTATCTGTACCCTAGAACATCACCTGTACTCGTATTATCTGTACTCTAGAACATCATCTGTACTCGTATTATCTGTACCCTAGAACATCATCTGTACTCGTATTATCTGTACCCTAGAACAGGGGTCTCCAAACTTTTCAAACAAAGGACCACCTTATTGTCCTTCAGACATTAGGAGGGCCGGATTGGGGCCAGCAAGGGAAAAAAATGTCACGGGCCCGGCATCAGTGAGAACAAATATGGCCTCAGGGTTGGTGGTCAATAGGAAAAGGAGTATTCCCCCTATTAGTAGGTAGTTATACCATCATTGGTATCAGTGGATAATATAGTGCCCCACTGTTAGTGTCAATGGGAGGAATAGTGCCTCATGTCAATGGAAGGAATAGTGCCCCAAGGGCCGGATAAAGGCTAGCAAAGGGCCACATCTGGCCCTCGGGCCGCAGTTTGGAGAACCATGCCCTAGAACATCATCTATACTCTTATTATCTGTACCCTAGAACATCGTCCATGTTATCTGCATCACCAACTTTGCCAAAATGATTTCCACCTAGACCTGAATAAAGTAAATGACCTAACTCTGAGATTTCTACTGAAATTAGAGAATTTTTGTCCGTCTTTCTGTCCGTTATCCTACATAACATCCAGGTGGAGTTGTGATTT
This sequence comes from Rana kukunoris, assembly GCA_029574335.1. Taxonomy (NCBI): domain Eukaryota; kingdom Metazoa; phylum Chordata; class Amphibia; order Anura; family Ranidae; genus Rana; species Rana kukunoris. The sequence goes on from CM056059.1 coordinate 309,863,692, forward strand.
TTTAACAAGGACATCAACTGAAAATGAAAAGTCTCTGAGTTTTGGACGTGGGTCCATGGACAAAAAAGGGACTCAAGGATCATCTCTGGTTTGGTCCTTGTTGTAAAGAAACAAGTAAAGCAGAGCTCCAGGAAATCCTCTAAATACAGAAGATGAGAACCTAAATAAAGATTTGCAGTCCTGTAAAGATTTACCCCCGTCCCCCTTTTACCAACCAGCAAAGCCAACTCCCTGTCTCCCCTTCTTATCAGTGCTGGTAAAGTAATACAGCTTGGTCATGGACCTTCCCAGGCCTGTTACTGGATGGTACGGGAGCATCAGAATACTGATGAGGTCATTCCCTTTCTCTCTCCTCCTATCAGCAATCCCTGTGTATGACTGACAGCACTGTACAATGCCAAAGAGTATGGTTGGCTCCTTTGCTCCCACACAAGGATTCGCCAGCACAGGGACCAATTAGCACAAGGAAAATTTGAACCGGGACCTACCAACAAAGGGAACGTTCAAAACAGGGATTAACAAGTACAGTTGTCCACCAGCATAGGAATTAACAGGGATAGCCATGACTAAGCACTGATTGTAAGTGCGAAACGCGTCGGCCATACTGTATTTTGTTGGTTGCAGTGACTGTGTGTACAGTTGAAAAATAAAAGACAACTTATTTTAAGTGATTTCGAAGTGCGGCTGTCCAGTTTTCGTCCTTCAATTTGCTAGCATAGGGATTAACCCTCAAAGAATCACACCAGCACATGAACCAACCAGCAGTGGAAAAAACTAAACAGAAACCAACCAGCATAGCATCAACCAGAAAAGGATAACACCACCGGAAGCCAAGGACCAACTGAACAAGGACCATCCAACAAAAGGACCTTTCAGGACAGGGATTAACAAGCAGAGGTGCCAATAAGCAAGGGCATACCATCATAGGAATCCAACAGCACAAGGACCTAACAGCAAAGGAACCCATCAGCAAAGGGGCTCATCAGCACAGGAACACACTAGCATATGAACCTTCCAACACAGGAAACAACCAGCATTGGAGCCCACCAGTACAGGGAGCACCTGAAGAGAAACCAGCCAGCACAGGGAGCAGGGGTCCACCAGCATAGGGATCAACCAGTAAAGGATCACACCAGCAGAGGAACACACTAGCACAAGGATCGACTGAATCAGGACCAACCAACAAGGGGACCTTTCAGCATAGGAAACAACCAGCATTGGGGCCCACCAGTACAGGGAGCACCTGAAGAGAAACCAGCCAGCACAGGGAGCAACCAGAACAGGGGTCCACCAGCATAGGGAACAACGAGTATTGGGACCCACCAGTACAGGGAGCACCTGAAGAGAAACCAGCCATCACAGGGAGCAACCAGAACAGGGGTCCACCAGCACAGGGAGAAACCAGAACAGGGGCCCACCAGCATAGGAATCAACCAGCAAGGGATCACACCAGCACAGGAACACACTAGCACAAGGATCAACTGATTCAGGTACAACCCACAAGGGGACCTTTCCGCATAGGGAACAACCAGCATTGGGGCCCACCAGTACAGGGAGCACTTGAAGAGAAACCAGCCAGCACAGGTAGCAACTGGAACAGGGGCCCACCAGCATAGGGAACAACGAGTATTGGGACCCACCAGTACAGGGAGCACCTGAAGAGAAACCAGCCAGCGCAGGGAGCAACCAGAACAGGGGCCCACCAGCATAGGGAACAACCAGTATTGGGGCCCACCAGTACAGGGAGCACCTGAAGAGAAGCCAGCCAGCACAGGGAGAAACCAGAACAGGGGCCCACCAGCATAGGAATCAACCAGCAAGGGATCACACCAGCACAGGAACACACTAGCACAAGGATCAACTGATTCAGGTACAACCAACAAGGGAACCTTTCCGCATAGGGAACAACCAGCATTGGGGCCCACCAGTACAGGGAGCACTTGAAGAGAAACCAGCCAGCACAGGGAGCAACCGGAACAGGGGCCCACCAGCATAGGGAACAACGAGTATTGGGGCCCACCAGTACAGGGAGCACCTGAAGAGAAACCAGCCATCACAGGGAGCAACCAGAACAGGGGCCCACCAGCATAGAAATCAACCAGCACAGGAACACACCAGCACAAGGATCGACCGAATCCAGACCAACCACCAAAGGAACTTTTCAGCACAGGGAACAACCAGCACAGGGGTCCACCATGGGGTACTATACCAGCATCAGATTTTGTATTGAGATTTGGGGAACTTTTATTTCAGTTATAAGAACCCTAAGATTTTAATTACAGTATTCAGGTAATAAAATAAATACTATATGGCGTCTATCCTCCATCCATCCATCATCTAATCATTCATAGATCCAGTTCACCCATAAGAAAATCAATGTCCCAAATATGAGTCTTAACAAAGCTCTGGCATTTTCTTTACAATCAGACGCAATATAAAATATGAAGAATATTATTATAGTAAGGTGCTTTCCCTGCGTCCTCTTATAAATTAAAATGCCCCCTGGGGGGGGGGGGGGCGGCTCATTGAGTCCATATGAGGTCCATTCATACATCTCTTCCTGTTACATAGAACAGTTGTGGCTTTGGCTTTGTACAATGTGGTGCAGCCCCATCCTCATGCTGGGGACATAATGGGGACATTGTGGTTAGTGGTCACACGGCCTTTCCTGCTAAAATCCTCCGCCGGGGGAAAGCGGCATTTTTTCAGCCTTGACTCATTCCTGAATTCCCCTGATTTGCAGCAGCACAAGACTCCAGCTATTAACTCTTACAAGGTGTTCTCTGATGACTAAAAAGTTCTGGAAGAGTTTCAGGAGGGCAAAGTGTGTCCTCCGCATCTGACCTGGGGTTACACAGCGCACATTCCTCCTCGTACAGGGCGTACAGGACTTTGTAGCAGTTGTCCAGCAAAGCCTTCGGGGCCACCGCTTTCACCTCATCTTTTGATTGGTGCAGCCGTTCCAGAATTTCCAGGATCTGGTTGCTCTCCACCTGCTGCAAGAACAGACAGAAGGGAGGTTATTTACAGAAGGAAAATCCACTTTGTACTACAAGTGCAAAGTACTGTATATACTCGAGTATGAGCCGACCCGAGTATAAGCCACAGCACCTAATTTTACCACCAAAAAAATGGGAAAACGTATTGACTCGGGTATAAGCCTAGGGTGAGAATGCAGCAGCCACTGTTAGTGGAAAAGAGGGTCAACAATGCCCATTTGCACGCCTCAATGTGCCCATTGCAATCTCACTGTGCCCATTCCAATCTCACTGTGCCCATTGCAATCTCACTGCGCCCATTGCAATCTCACTGTGCCCATTGCAATCTCACTGTGCCCATTACCTCACTGTGCCCATTACCTCACTGTGCCCATTACCTCACTGTGCCCATTACCTCACTGTGCCCATTACAACCTCACTGTGCCCATTACAACCTCACTGTGCCCATTACAACCTCACTGTGCCCATTACAACCTCACTTTGCCCATTAAAACCTCACTTTGCCCATTAAAACCTCACTTTGCCCATTACAACCTCACTTTGCCCATTGCAGCATACCTGAAATTATTGACAGGCTGTGATGCGGGTGTCCATTTTTAAAACTCGCAGCTTCCCCCTGGTCCCGTATGGTTCCGTGATAGACGTTTGACACTGTGTTTAGTGTTCCGCCAATCACGGATGTGCTTTTATTCTCTGACTCAGTTCCCCAGCATACACTGTGTTTAGTGTTCCGCCAATCACGGACGTTCTTTCATTCTCTGACTCAGTTCCCCAGCATACACTGTGTTTAGTGTTCCGCCAATCACGGACGTTCTTTCATTCTCTGACTCAGTTCCCCAGCATACACTGTGTTTAGTGTTCCGCCAATCACGGACGTTCTTTCATTCTCTGACTCAGTTCCCCAGCATACACTGTGTTTAGTGTTCCGCCAATCACGGACGTTCTTTCATTCTCTGACTCAGTTCCCCAGCATACACTGTGTTTAGTGTTCCGCCAATCACGGACGTTCTTTCATTCTCTGACTCAGTTCCCCAGCATACACTGTGTTTAGTGTTCCGCCAATCACGGACGTTCTTTCATTCTCTGACTCAGTTCCCCAGCAGACACTGTGTTCAGTGTTCCGCCAATCACGGACGTTCTTTCATTCTCTGACTCAGTTCCCCAGCATACACTGTGTTTAGTGTTCCGCCAATCACGGACGTTCTTTCATTCTCTGACTCAGTTCCCCAGCATACACTGTGTTTAGTGTTCCGCCAATCACGGACGTTCTTTCATTCTCTGACTCAGTTCCCCAGCAGACACTGTGTTCAGTGTTCCGCCAATCACGGACGTTCTTTCATTCTCTGACTCAGTTCCCCAGCAGACACTGTGTTCAGTGTTCCGCCAATCACGGACTTTCTTTCATTCTCTGACTCAGTTCCCCAGCAGACACTGTGTTCAGTGTTCCGCCAATCACGGACTTTCTTTCATTCTCTGACTCAGTTCCCCAGCAGACACTGTGTTCAGTGTTCCGCCAATCACGGACGTTCTTTCATTCTCTGACTCAGTTCCCCAGCAGACACTGTGTTCAGTGTTCCGCCAATCACGGACGTTCTTTCATTCTCTGACTCAGTTCCCCAGCAGACACTGTGTTCAGTGTTCCGCCAATCACGGACGTTCTTTCATTCTCTGACTCAGTTCCCCAGCAGACACTGTGTTCAGTGTTCCGCCAATCACGGACGTTCTTTCATTCTCTGACTCAGTTCCCCAGCAGACACTGTGTTCAGTGTTCCGCCAATCATGGATGTGCTTTCATTCTCTGACTCAGTTCCCCAGCAGACACAATCACGGACTTTCTTTCATCCTTGGACAAGAGAAGTTCCGTGATAGGCAGAATACTGAACACAGTGTCAAACGCCTGTCACGGAACGGGACAGGACCAGGAGGAAGCCGCAAGTTTTAAAAAATGGACGCCCAAGGTACACTGACTCCAGTATAAGCAGAGGGGGGTATTTTCAGCCCTAAAAAAAGGGCTGAAAATCTCGGCTTATACCCGAGTATATACGGTACACTTGAAATTGTACTGAAAGTGCACGTGGAATTGCAGTCGCTGTAAATCTGAGGGGGTAGATGTGAAATGAAGGGAAGCTCTGCTGATTTTATCATCCAATCATGGGCAAGCTAAAATGCTGTTCTTTATTTTCCTTGCATGTCCCCCTCGGAGCTACAGCGACTGCAATTCCAAGTGCACTTTCAAGTGCAATTTGCACTTGTAGTTTGCACTTGTAGTGCAAAGTGGATTTGCCTTTCGTAACTAACCCCCATTTGCACAGGCAAATAGACTGTAAACTTTGCAAAGTGCAATTGTACTCTGCAAGCGCAGTTGCTCCAGAGCTTAGTAAATGAGGCAAAGCTTCACTTTGCAAAGAATACCCAATCGTATGCTAAGAAAAAAAAAATGCATTTTTGCTTGCATATGATTGGATGATGGAATTCGGCTTTTCCTCATTTACTAAGCTCTGGAGCAACTGCTTTCACAGAGCGCAACTGCACTTTGCAAAGCGCACAGGCTATTTTCCTTTAGTAAATTAACCCCAGTGAGTTCAGGAAAGACAAGTGACATGAAAAATGACTGCAATCATTCCAGAACAATGCGCTCATTAATTCCCAACGCCCTGAGCATTTCTAAGGTTACCAAAAGGTTTCCGCAGCAGCTGCTGGGATTGCACTATCATGGACCACATCCGACTAGTCAGCCCGGACTCTCTGCACTGTCTAGGACAGGTGGCTTGGAGTCACCCGATGGCGGTCATCAGGGATATGACACATCTGTCTATTATGGGGATCACCCGGAATGTTACATTTTTTCTGCATTGTGGGAGTTCAGAATGTATCAGATAGAAGGATTATTGGGTGAAAACTGAACAGCTTTAATCATGAAGCATCAATGGGAACCACCACTAAATCCAATGTATTAAAGCAGGGGTGCTAAACTCAATTTCATCGTGGGCCGCATCAGCATTATGATTGTTCTTAAAAGGGCCGATGGTATGTGTAAGATTAGATGTCCAGAGCATCCCCTTCACTTTATATTAGATGTTAAAACCGCACCGCTAGCAGCCGAATACCGCAGCAATTCCGACGGTATAGCGCCGCTAAAAATAGTGGCGCTATACCGCCACCGCACCTCCTGCCCCAGTGTGAAAGGGGCCTTAGGAGCAGTTGTAAAAATGCCCCGTGTACATTACAGCTGGCCATCAGAGCTGCCTACTAGAGCTGAACAATAGATCTGAGCACTAGAACTGATCATTAGTCCTCATTCACACTGAAGGCGGGTTTGAAATCATGCAAGTTCAGCTAAAAATTTCAAATCACACCAATGTGAACGGGGGCTTAGGGCAGATCAATAGTTGACCATTTCAGCTGACAATTAAAACTGGTCATGCGTTTTTTCATGTTTTTTTGCAGAAACGCAGGATATTCTTAACATGGGTTCCTATGGAATACATTCACATCAATGCATTTTTGGAAAGGGTCTGGGGCTTCTTTAATGCAAAACTGTGCTTTTTTTGCTTTTTTGGTTTAATAGACTTCAATGGAGAAGCCGCAGAAAAGCATGAAGTGCATTTTTACTGCGATTTTGCCACAATTTGTGTTTTTTAATCTGCCCAACAAATTTGCCCCAAAGAAAAATAATAAAATGCAAAACCGCCGTAAAATTGCGGTAAGAAAAACGCAAAAAGCTCAGCGGAAATGCTCAAAAGCAAACTGCATAGGTGTGAATGGAGCCTTAGCGCTGACTACTAGAGCAGACCATCTGAGCTGACCATTCTTATATTTTAAGTACATAGTTTCTGGTTGAAGCCGCATATTCACATTACCTGCTCCTCGTTTGTGTCTCGCAGCAAGGCTTCAAATATATTCTGCAGTTCGGTGATGTATGGGCGAGTCGGGTGTCGCAGCGGCAGTGCCCTCTGTATTGTCTGCAGGATATTCTCATTGACGATCCCCCATAGATAGCGCAGTTCCTTCACTGTGATCCCTTTATTGATCTGCAGAAAACAGACATCTCTAGTTACTGCTTAGAAGACCAAATCCAGACACAATCTGACTGTATCTACAGACAAAATCTTTCCTTGTAGATAGTGTAGGGATGGGTTAAGACTAGGGTGACCACGTGTCCCGGATTGCCCAGGACAGTCCCGCATTTTTCAGGCACCTTCATTCCAGGACCATACAGTGTCCCAGAATGAAACTGACCCAGCCCCCCCCCCCCCCCTGGGCCAATCTGATGCCCCCAAAAAAGGCCGCCACATCACCGCTTTACTCACTGACAGTACTTGTCCTGGCTGGGAATGCCTGGAGGAGCACAATCATCGCCCCCTGCTTGTGATTGGAGAAATCATAAATCCCGCCTCTTGTGTCCAAAATGTGGGATTGTTATATCTACCTGGAGTTTGGCTTTAAAGAGAGGTATATAGATTGTAAACACCACTTGTAGAGCAGAGTAGAGAAATGCAGAGCAGAGTGAAGAAGAGCAGAGTGGAGAAGAGCAGAGTGGAGAAGAGCAGGGAGAAGAGGAAAACAGCAGAGAGGAGCAGGGCAGAGAAGACTAGCACGGCGGAGAAAAACAGCGTAAAGATAAGCAAAGAGATGTGGAACTGTGGCTATGAATGGAGCAGGGCAGAGAAGAGAAAAACAGGTGGAGAAGAGAAGAGCAAGACAGATCGGAGAGACGCAGAATGGAGTTGAGCAGGGTAGAGAAAAGAAGAGCAGAGTAGAGAAGAGCAGGCAGAAGTAGAAAAGGGCAGAGAGGAGTAGAGAAGAGAAAAACAGGTAGAGAATAGAAGAGCAAGACAGAGTGGAGAGAAGCAAGATGGAGTTGAGCAGGGTAGAGAAAAGAAGAGCAGAGAAGAGCAGGCAGAAGTGGAAAAGAGCAGAGAGGGGCAGAGCAGAGCAAAACAGGTGGAAAAGAGCAGAGTAGAGCAAGGCAGAGTGGAGAGACATGGGATGGGGCGAAGTAGAGCAGAGCAAAGAAGAGCAGAGTAGAGAAGAACAGGCAGAAGTGGAAAAGGGCAGAGAGGAGTAGAAAAGAGAAAAACAGGTGGAGAAGAGAAGAGCAAGACAGAGTGGAGAGAAGCAGGGTGAAGTGGAGCAGGGTAGAGAAAAGAAGAGCAGATTCGAGAAGATAAATATAAAATGTAGCGCTGGTGATTGAGGAGAGACTTGAGTACATATGTGGTCACTGGATGTGAAACAATGATAATATATATACAAAACAACCAAAAAAATATAAGTAAAGTGAATGAGCTAATGTGTCCACATGTAAAAAAAAAGAAAAATGAATGTCCATCAATAAAACACGTAGATCATCATGGGGAAATTTCTTCCGACTAAATGAAAATAGATGGAATACTCTTACCAGACCCAGTGGATCTACCCGTCAGCGACAGCAGATCATGTAGGCTTTGGAAATCTCAGAGCGAATCGGCTCAACTTGACTGGAAACTCTGCATGGTTGGAACCTCGAACTTGGCTGTTGGGACCCAGCCGGCATGTAGCTGGCCAGCTAGAACCTGTCCTAGGTAGCTAATATAACCTACATGTATATACAGCTAAACCTGCTAAGAACCTAAATGTAGTGCACATGTTTATATGTGAGAGACAAAAGCAGAGTTATTCACTGTGATTTTATGCTTGGATGTCATATAACAGTTGTATGTTGTGTTCACAGAAGCAAAAGAAAAAATATGCCTTTAAGAATCGTTTATTTATATGACAGTGAAGAGGTAAGCAATAACACAGTAGAATTCATACCAGAAAGCATAGAGTAAAGCTTTTGTGACTCATCAGGAGCCTTGGCCAATCACAGCCAATCTCACATTGAGCAGAGTCTTGACCAGTCACAGCCAGCTTTGCATCTTTCTGTCTGGAAAGTTCCCCAGCACATGGTCTGCAAATTCTTTTCCAGCACAGACAGAGAGCAGAGCAGACACACAAGCCAGAGTTCTGTTTTATGGAAGCAAAGTGGGCCAAATAGGTATGTCATACATTTATATAAATGTTCCTATTGTAAATAATGTGATTATAACTGTATACTGAACTGGTTGTGTGTTCAATTGTAGTTCCACCTAACGAACAAACCTAACTCAAACCGAACCAAACCGAACAAACTAATTCACAAACCGAACTAATTCATGAACTAAAGCAACCTCACCAAACCTTGCAAACCACAGAGTTATACCTTTCAGAGAAATCAGAGAATGCTTTAATAACTTACAGAGAGAGAGAGAGAGAGAGAGAGAGAGAGAGAGAGAGTAAATACTGAAGAAAGAAATATATCCACCATCTTATGTGTAAATGACAAGATTGAATATTTGAACCACCATTTTCTGTTATACTTTATTCTACACGTGTGTTTGTACATGGACTGTCTGCTGCAAAGCAGCAGCATTATATATGAAGAAAATTGAAGTTAATAAAGAAGTTATTTTAAGCATTTGGTGTGCTCTTTAAACCTACTGCTTCCATAGAACGGCAATAGAGGAATTTCAGAGTAATAGACAGTCTTGTTGGACTGAAAAGTCAGAGATATCACAATTCTTCTAATGCCACAGCGCATGAGGCACTTCATAGTGCTGCACCTGCCACACGGCAGTCCTTGGCAGAAGACCCTGGATGGATGGTGTCCTGGATCGGTAGAACAGACCAGAGCTCACAGGGTGTCCATCCAGCCAACGAATTGCTGAGATGATTTGGGATGGGAAGGATCCCCGAAGGGGTTGGAAGGCCCAATGGAACCACTCCAAAAACTTTGATCCAGAAGAATACAGAGAGCTCTCTCCACCATGCTTTCCTTTCAGAGACCTCTAAAAAAGGAAAGCATGGCGGAGAGAGAGCGCTCTGTATTCTTCTGTAGCCTTCCAACCCCTTCGGGGATCCTTCCCATCCTAAATCATCTCAGCAACTCGTTGGAAACAGGGTGGACACCCTATAAGCTCTGGTCTGTTCTACTAATCCAGGACACCATCCATCCAGGGTCTTCTGCCAAAGACTGCCGGGTCCCAACAGCCAAGTTCGAGGTTCCAACCACGCAGAGTTTCCAGTCAAGTTGAGCCAATGATGATCTACGTGGTTGCACATTTATTTTCTTCGCCGTTAATCCACATGTTTTATTGATGGATATAAATTTTTCTTTCTTTTTACATGTGGACTCATTAGCTCATTCACTTTACTTATATTTTTTAGGTTGTTTTGTATATATATATTATCACTGTTTCACATTCAGTGACCACATATGTACTCAAGTGAGATACTATTGTCTCTCCTCATTCACCAGAGCTACATTTTATATTTATCACCTTTATAATCTTTGTCACATTGTTGTGTAGCAGCTCTCTTTCTTGGTTTTCCTTTAGATGAGTGCAATATTTTTTCTTTTTACACAGATTGGAGAAGAGCAGGGAGACTTGGAAAAGAGCACAATGGAGCAGGGCAGACCAGAGAAAAGCAGGTGGAGGAACACAGAGTAGTAGAGGGCAGAGTGGAAAGGAGCAGGGTGGAGAAGAGGAGTGCAGAGCAGGGTAGAGAAGAGGAGTGCAGAGCAGGGTAGAGAAGAGGGGTGAAGAGCAGGGTGGAGAAGAGGAGTGCAGAGCAGGGTGGAGAAGAGGAGTGCAAAGCAGGGTGGAGAGGAGGAGTGCAAAGCAGGGTGGAGAAGAGGAGTGCAGAGCAGGGTGGAAAAGAGGAGTGCAAAGCAGGGTGAAGAAGAGCAGGTGCAAAACAGGGTGGAGAAGAGCGAGTGCAGAGCAGGGTGGAGAAGAGCAAGTTCAGAGCAGGGTGGAGAAGAGGAGTGCAGAGCAGGGTGGAGAAGAGGAGTGCAGAGCAGTGTGGAGAAGAGGGGTGCAGAGCAGTGTGGAGAAGAGGAGTGCAGAGCAGGGTGGAGAAGAGGAGTGCAGAGCAGGGTGAAGAAGAGGAGTGAAGAGCAGGGTGGAGAAGAGTAGTGCAGAGCAGGGTGGAGAAGAGCAAGTGCAGAGCAGGGTGTAAAAGAGGAGTGCAGAACAGGGTGGAGAAGAGGAGTGCAGAGCAGGGTGGAGAAGAGGAGTGCAGAGCAGGGTGGAGAAAAGGAGTGCAGAGCAGGGTGGAGAAGAGCAAGTGCAAAGCAGGGTGGAGAAGAGCAAGTGCAGAGCAGGGTAGAGAAGAGGAGTGCAGAGCAGGGTGGAGTAGAGCAAGTGCAGAGCATGGTAGAGAAGAGGAGTGAAGAGCAGGGTGGAGAAGAGGAGTGCAGAGCAGGGTGGAGAAGAGGATAGCAGAGCAGGGTGGAGAAGAGGAGTGCAGAGCAGGGTGGAGAAGAGAAAGTGCAAAACACAGTAGAGCAGAGTCAATTGTAGAAGAGCAGGGAGGAGCAGAGAAGGATGGAGAAGGGCTTAGAAGGGAAGAGTCAGGTGGGATGGAGAAGAGCAGGGCAATGAGAAGCATGGTGGAAAAAAGCAGGGCAGTGTGGAACAGAGCAGGGTCAGCATTGCACATAATGACAATAAAGGTTCTGCAGCATGCACAGTACATATCCAGGCTCAGCATACCAAAGTGGTGATGTTCTGACATCGGAGAACCTCTTCATACTTTACATAAAGCTTGTAGTCGATAGGAAAATATTCCCGCTGCCAGGGAGAAAACATTCTGTTAGTTACATCTTCTGATGGCTCCTTCCAGCAGGATATTGCACCATGTCACAAAGCTCCAATCATCTCATCACTGGACAATGAGGTCACTGTACTCCAATGGCCTCCACACTCACCAGATGTGGTGGAACGGGAGATTCGCATTCAGGGCCACCATCAGGAATTTTGGGGCGGGCCCCTTACACAGCTTATGGCATGGGCCCCCTGGAGCAGAGACCCGGGGGAGGGGGGGGTGCTGCCACCTGAAATTGAGAAGCGGGGGGGCTGCCACAAATTGAGAAGTGGAAGGGGGCCATTACAAAAAAAATAAGTAATAAAAAAATAAATATGTATAAAATTAATTATAAAAAAATGGGGGGTAGCCATCCGGGGGCCTGGGGACCTCTGGGCCCTTAAATAATAATAATTAATATATATATATATATATATTCCAACACCCTTGTAGAATCTATGCCACAAAGAACGAAGGCAAAAGGGGTCCAACCTGGGACTAGCAAGGTGTACCTAATAAAGTGGCCGGTGGGTGTAACTCTTTCCATTGGGGGAAATATCAGGCCTCAGCCCCTGAATTATGTATCGGCTCATCCCAGCGATTTAGTTGTGGTATTATCCCTCCAGCACATCCGGCTCATGGATGAGGAGTCGGAGTCTCTCCATAGATGGAACAGTTTATAACATTTTGTAAGTTTGTCTGTAAATATTAATATAAAATCTCATTGGCCCGCTCAGCGTCTGGACAGATAGGGGTTAGTCTGCGATCATGAGATGATACTTACCATGTATGTGACTCGGTTATCATAGAGTAACTTTCCGTGTAAAGTCTGTATGATCTGACAGTCATTGAGAATGACGGCGGCTCTGCCCAGGGCCAGAACACCTACAAAACACAACCAGAAGATAATCACCACTATGGTCAATAATGTTCTTCAGTAACTTATAACTCTGTCCTATGGATTATTACTAAAACATCTTCATTTATTAAACAGAAATATATTTATAAGGACTGGATACATTGTGGACTTGTGTAGCTGGAGAAGTATCCGCTTTAAAGTGAACCTGTCATACAATTCAAAACTGCACAGTGACATCAGTGCTACAAAGCGGGGTCTCTGTGTATCTTCAGGTATGTCCCACCGGTGCCACAGTGACATCAGTGCTACAAAGCGGGGTCTCTGTGTATCTTCAGGTATGTCCCACCTGTGGCAAACAAGCATGACTCTACAACCAGAGCGTCCAATCTGTCCACTGCCACACCGAATGCCATTCCACCAGCCAGCCAACCAACCAATAAAGAGGCGCCATGTTGGACAGTGGAATGATAGAGAGCACTAATGCTTAGTTTGTAAGAGGGAGAAAACCAAAGGTACACATTGCCCTGAATCTCAGAGTGCTATCCAAATCCATGACAGGTTTGGTCCTTCATAAAGGGCATGGATGGATGGAAGATGGATGGATGGAAGATGAATGGATTGATAGATGATGGATGGATGGTACATGGATGGGTGGATGGGTAGGTGGATGATAGATGGGCAAATAGATGGATGGATGGATGGATAATAGATGGGCAGATGAATGGGTACATATATAGATTGTTGATACATAGATAGGTCGATGGAGAATGGTAATGGATAGATGATGGATGGATGATAGATGGACTAATGGATGGAGAAGTGGATGGATTGTTGAAAAATGGATAGATGGAGGGATGATACATGGATTGGGGATACATGTGTTGATGGATGAATGATGGATGGGTGGGTCAATGGATGGTTGGCAATTGGATTGACGGATAAATAAACAAATTGCTAGATGGATAGATGGATAGCTAGGTGGATGTAGAAGGATGTATAAATGGATGGGTGATGAATATGGATGGAGTAAGAAATGTGGGATGGGATGGATGAGTGAATGGTTAAATGATGAATCCGGATGGATGATACATAATATATAGTTGGATGATAACTGGATTTATTGATTGATTGATGGATAGATGGAGGATGGATGAAAAATGAATGGATATAGGATAGAAGACAGATAGATAGATAGATAGATAGATAGATAGATAGATAGATAGATAGATAGATAGATAGATAGATAGATAGATAGATAGATAGATAGATAGATAGATAGATAGATAGATAGCGGGGATAGTTTTTGCCTCTCCAAAGACATATTGATGTTTTACAATGTTATTCTATGGACTGGTGTTGTAAATAGGTGTTTGGCACCATCTAGTGGTGAAAATGTGGAATGGACTGCACCATCTTTTGTTTTTCCAAGAAGCATGGGAGGAGTGATGTGAAGGACTTACCCATGAACACTCGGGGCTGCAAGGCATGCTGGGAAGGTGATAAAAGGTTTGGTGGTGGCCATTTTAGCTCTCTCTGGTTCCTGGGACATACGCCCTGGAGGAGCTCTCTCTCTCTCTCTCTCTCTTTCGGTGCGATCTACGGAATTCCGGCCTACTTTCTGCAGAAGCAAGCCATCGATCTCAAGAAGGGTGACGGAGGACTTCCGATCGGCTCTGGAGGAGAATCAGACAACCGGATGATTGCTAGAGACCGGACTGAGGCCGTGAGGAGTGAAGGCATCCATCCGTCTGGACCTCGTATGGAGTGAAGACATCCATCCGCCTGGACCTCGTGTGGTGAGAGGGCTCATGCCCAAAGTCTTGTACTGTTTGACACACATCTAGGCTGCCTTGGTAGTGTTGCTGGGACTGATAGTTCCACGCTGTCGCGGTGTGCCATAAAGCCACACGTGCAAAGGCCTCAAGCCTAAACCAACTGTTGGTGCCGGTCATTGGAGTTGTGCTCCCAGGAGAGAGTGTACATGTACCTCTCACAGTTAGACTACAGTTTCAGTTTATTTCACACCACTCATTAACCAGAGAGCCCTTGGATTACAAATCTTTCTCTTAAATTGCTAGCAGAAGAAAAGAAGATCAGAGACTAGACTGTTCTCATTGCAAGGCCTTGCAGTACTGCTACCATTTACCAGACACTGTCTGAGGTGGGAACATTAAGTCCATTACACGCTGTGATCTTATTCTTGTTAGATGTTGTACGTTGCATAGCGTGTTTACTGATTTTTGTATGGTGTGCTGGAAGTGGGAAGGTGCGCAGTGTTGAGTTGTGGCCTGCGCACTAGTCCCACTTGGAGACGCCAAAGTCCTGCTGATAGGGGAGGACATTAGGGGATTGCTGCCTATAATTTCCTGTAATATTTGTTGCCCACCAAATGTGTTCTCATGGTTAAGTACAGAATCTATTTCAGTAAAACTAACTGTTGTTTCAGCACAGCCTGTGTATGATTACTTTCCCCTTCAACACCAAAGCTTTATATCTGTATTGCACCACAGCTGTGTCAAGGGGAGTGAGACCAAAAATACTCGGGGGTGTCAAGGCAGAGTACAGGCCCAAATTTACAATCAGCCGCTCCTTCGGGGGTCAGCGCTACAGATAGATAGATAGACAGACAGACAGATAGATGGAGGATGAATGAGACAGATAGATAGATAGATAGATAGATAGATAGATAGATAGACAGACAGACAGACAGACAGACAGACAGACAGACAGACAGACAGACAGATAGCTTTATTATAGAAGGTGGAAGGGCCATCCATAGCTCCGGTAGGATGAAGGTAAGCGGGATCTAGCCAGACACTTCGGCCCGGATTCACAAACGTTTTACGTCGTCTCCAGATATGCTTCCTCCACCCGACGTAACTTGCTTACGCCGGCGTATCATGGGCGCATAGTTACGCTGGACGCATTCGGCGTTCCCATTATAAATATGCAAATGAGTAAGATACGCCGATTCACGAATGTAGATGACGCCCACCTCCTTCCTACTTTGAATTAGGCGGGCTTACGCTGGCAAATTTACGCTACACCACCGAAACTGCACTTGCCTCTCTAAGTTGCAGCGACGTAGCGTAAAGAAGATACGCTACACCCGCACAAAGATACGCCAATGTCTGTGAATCCGGGCCATCATCTCAGCCCCGGTACTGCTGTCTTCACACTTTAAGGCAGGTGATGGCTCCTGGCACTTTGTACTTACACAGAAGGAGTAGAAGTCGTGTCTCCATGGCTTCTTGTTTGTGGGACCCCCGAGGAGCTGCTACAAAGGACCAATTTGTGGAGTTGATTTTCTTCTCTCTGAAAAAAGGATAAAAAAGTTGAAAGATGATGTCCCACGCTACCCTGCAACAAATACAGAGGAAACTCTTAGATAGATAGATAGATAGATAGATAGATAGATAGATAGATAGATAGATAGATAGATAGATAGATAGATGGCGAGAAAAATGCAATTTTTAAAACTGGTGGTGAAAGACAATCGTGTGTAGGCCCCAGAGCATTTTTCTCGATGGGAAAAATTAGCATTAAAAATTTAGAACCTGCTCTATTTTTTCTCGTCGTTTTTCTCGTTGTGTGTGGGCAGGGCCGCCATCAGGGGGGTACAGGCAGTACACCTGTAAGGGGCCCGAATGGGAACCCCCCCCTTTTTTTTTAGGGGTCCGGAGGCCACCAGGGCCCCAGATGGCAACCCCCTCTTTTTTAAAAAAAATTTTATAAACAAATTTTTTAATATATTTTTATTTTATTTTTTATTAAAGGGACATTTTTTTCTAGGGGTCTGGAGATCCCCAGGGGCCCAGAGATCCCCAGGGCCCCAGATAACGAGCCCCCTTTTTTATAAATATATATATATATATATATATATATAATATTATTATTATTAAAGGGCCAAGAGGTCCCCAGGGCCCCCGGATGACAACCCTCCTTTTTTTTATAAAAATGTTTTATTTTTTATATTATTGTCTTTCTTTTTTTTTATATATAGATATATTTTTATTAAAGGGCTCAGAGGTCCCCAGGGCCCCATGTGTCAAACCCCCTTTTTTTATTTTTGTTTATTTTTCTATTTTTTTTATTAAAGGGCCCAAAGGTCCCCAGGGCCCTGGAAGGCAACCCCTTGTTTTTTTTATAAATGTTTATTTCTTTTTTATATATATATATTTTATTTCTTTTTTACTAAAGGGCCCAGAGGTTTATTTTTATTAAAGGGCCATCCAGGGCCCAGGTCCCCAGGGTCCTGGATGGTTACCCCCCTTTTTTATATTTTTCTTTATTTCTTATTTTTGTAAAGGTCCTCCCCGTTTCTCAATTGGCGGCAACACCCCCCGCTTCTCAATTTCAGGCGGCAGCACCCCCCCCCCCCAGTTCTCTGCTCCAGGGGGCCCATGCCTGAAGCTGTGTAAGGGGCCCCAAAATTTCTGATGGCGGCCCTGTGTGTGGGCTTCATCGAGGGGTAAAAAAACGTGCATGCTCAGAAGCAAGTCATGAGAAGGGAAATTTGCATAATCAGCCCAAAGGGTGGCGCCATTCGAATGGAACGTCCCCTTTATAGTGCCCTTGTACGTCACGTTTGCTTGAGCATTTTTTATCACGATCGTGTGTAGGCAAGGCAGGCTTGACAAGAATCACGTCAAGAAAAACTTTGTTTTTTTTCAATGACATGAATAAGGCCCCGTACACACGGCAGAGAACCTCGACGGGCGGAACACATCGTTCCGCTTGTCGAGGTTCTCGGACGGCCGTCAGATTCGGTGACCAGCCCGTCAGGAAAGGCGACCAGCCATTCATTCCGACGGGCCGTTGAGCAAATAGAGAACCTGCTCTCTATTTCGGCTCGATGGCATTCCCGAAGGGATGCTCGCCGAATCCGTACACACGGCCGAGGTCCTCGGCAGAATGAGGATCCCAGCGAGGTTCTCGCTGGTTTCTGCCGAGTACATCGGCCGTGTGTACGGGGCTTCATGTGTACAAAGCATGAAACTCTTCTCTATAGGAAATAGATTGACAGGAAAACTAAGGTGAGAATAAATGAATATATACATGAAGTAAGGCACTGTATACAGATAAAATGCAACCAGGGCAATAGCAGACATTGAACTGATTTGGGAAAGTGACCCGGTTCGGAGGGTAAGTCATTAGCAGTGTGAAAAGTCAGACCATCTGATTCCATAGAGACCCTCTCAGCAATTAGTTTACTGTGACTCAGATATCATCACCCAGCTTCTTGTGACAAAGGCTGACCCCAGGGTGAGGGCACACGGCTGGGACACAACACCCGTCATCAGCACCCTCCCCGTCTGCACAACCCCCCGATGACTCCTCATGTACTGACAACACCTGTCCTCCCTGGAATATCCCAGCCGGTGGAACTTTACACATCAATGTGTTTTTTCCGTGTGAAATTCCCCATAATCTACCTAACCAATGTTTTTTTTTTCCAAAAAATTGATATTTTTCGAACAGCTGAATTAAATAATATTCCTCCTCCGCAAACATTATTGGCGGTGCCAAGGTCTGCCCGATGTGTCTTTGTGGCACAGAGAGAGGCAAGTGTGTAACCCCTCACCTGCCATAAGCCCAATGCCAGAGATCAATGCCCCTTTCACACTACCGCGATTTTGCAGCGATTTTACAGCCACATTTCATCCAATAGAGCACCTTTGCGATGTGGTGGAACGGGAGATTGGCATCATGGCTGTGAAGCCGACAAATCTGCAGCAACTGTGCGATGCTATCATGTCACTCTGGACCAAAATCTCTAAGGCCGCATACAAATGATCAGACTGGTCCGATGAAACTGGCCTTAATTGATCGTGTGTACGGCCCATCGGACCGTTGTCCATCGGACCAAAGTTTTAAAACTTGCTTTCCGTCAGACAGATTTTAAAGCAAGTTTTAAAACGATGGTTAATACACAAGTAACACACAGCTACTTTCTCTATCTGCAACGTAGAGGACGTCCTGACTCTCCTGTAGTCCAAGGAAGGGGGCGAGCACGACACTCCACACCAGGGAGAAAGTGTCCCATTACTGTGTGGAGTTACAGACAGAAGAACAGGAAGTGAGGATTTCTCAGCAGAAATAAGGACATTTAAAAGCAAAATGGAAGGATGAGGTAAGTGAAGGAGGACTGCACTAAGATAAAGGAAGCTATTTAGGGAAAAAAATTGTACCTTTACAACCCCTTTAAGAATTAAGGCCGTTCTGAAGGCAAAAGGGGGGTCCAACCCGGTACTAGCAAGGTGTACCTAATAAAGTGGTCGGTAAGTGTATTACATAATTGAAGAGCCTCAGTAAATGTCTGTCTTCTGTCTCCTAATCCTCTGTATGCAGCTGGAGGGGGATCTGTTTGGTTAAGCTGCTCTTCTATCTCTTTGATATATAGGAAGTCTCAGGTTCATCTTGTATTGGAATGTTACCCTCATGTAAGGTGTAGTGGGGTCACCGACCTCTCTGACTATCATGGAAAAATCATAAGAAATGTTCCCGGATCTCCTCTTTATCTATATCAATTGAAAACAGTTGTACAAGGCCGCACATGCGTTAAAATTCAAATGCATAAAACAAGAAATACAGTATATTACCGAAAGTATTGGGACGCCTGCCTTTACACAAACTTTAATGGCCTCCCAGTCTTAGTCTGTAGGGTTCAATATTAAGTTGGCCCGCCCTTTGCAGCTATAATACCTTTAACTCTTCTGGGAAGGCCGTCCACAAGGTTTAGGAGTGTCTATGGGAATGTTTGACCATTCTTCCAGAAGAGCATTTGTGAGGTCAGGCACTGATGTGAAAGAGAATGCCTGGCTCTCTGTCTCCACTTTAATTCATCTTAAAGGTGTTCTATCTGGTTGAGGTCAGGACTCTGTGCAGGCCAGGCAAGTTCCTCCAGCCCATACTCGCTCATCCGTGTCTTTATGGATCTTGCTTTGTGCACTGGTCCAAATCATTTGGTGGAGGGGGGATTATGGTGTGGGATTGTTCCTCAGGGGTTGGGCTTGGCCCCTTAGTTCCAGTGAAGGGAACTCTTAATGCATCAACATACCAAGACATTTTGGACAATTGTTCCCAACTTTGTGGGAACAGTTTTGGGATGGTCCCTTCCTGTTCCAATATGACTGCCCACCAGTGCACAAAGCAAGGTCCATCAAGACATGGATGAGTGAGTTTGGGATGAAGGAACTTGACCTCAACCCGATAGAACACCTTTGGGATGAATTATCCAACATCAGTGCCTGACCTCACAAATGCTCTTCTGGAAGAATGGTCAAACATTCCCATAGACACTCCTAAACCTTGTGGACGGCCTTCCCAGAAGAGTTGAAGCTGTTATAGCTGCAAAGGGTGGGCCAACTCAATATTGAACCCTACGGACTAAGACTGGGGTACCATTAAAGTTCCTGTGCGTGTAAAGGCAGGTGTCCCAATACTTTTGGTAATATAATGTACAGGGTATAAATCTGGTCAATTTTTAATCCACTCAGCACAATGCAATCTACAAAAGACCGGACTGAAAACGAGGGGTTGGATTGACGTGTGTGTGGAGGTCTCGTTATAACGATAGAATTGAATAATGGTTTTATACTGGAAGTCTGTGCAGATTCACATTTCTGTATTTCTTCTACAGTGGGAACCGAATGGTGAAAACTGATCACGAGGCAGACGAGAAAAACAATACATTGTATTGTTAATTGAATTTATAAAATGAGGCCTCGTGCCAGCTAGGAACATTATACATAAATTGTGAGCCAAAGGAGAAAGCCTCAAGGGTTAATGTAAGAACGTTTGTTAACCACTTCAGCCCCGGACCATTTTGCTGGTCAATGACCGGGCCACTTTTTGTGATTCGGCACTGTGTCGCTTTAACTGACAATGTGTGACGTGGCTCCCAAACAAAATCGGTGTCTTTTTTTCCCACAAATAGAGCTTTCTTTTGGTGGTATTTGATCACCTCTGCGGTTTTTATTTTTTGCGCTACGAACAAAAATAGAGCGAAATTTTGAAAAAAAAAATATATTTTTTACTTTTTGCTGTAATAAATATCCCCCAAAAATATATATATATATATATAAAAAAAAAATTCCTCAGTTTAGGCCGATATGTATTCTTCTATTCGTATACGTATTCTTCGTAAAAAAAATCGCAATAAGCGTTTGATTGGTTTGCGCAAAAGTTAGAGCGTCTAGAAAATAGGGCAAAGTTTTATGGCATTTTTATTAATATTTTTTTTTACTGCGATTTTTATCGGTTCTGCAACCTTATGGCGGACACTTCGGACACTTTTGACACATTTTTGGGACCATTGGCATTTTTATAGTGATCAGTGCTATAAAAATGCATTGATTACTGTAAAAATGTCATGGGGTTAACAAAGGGGTTAACACTAGGGGGCCAGGGAGGGGTTAATTTTGTTCCCTAGGTGTGTTCTAACTGAAGAGGGGGTGGGACTGACTAGGGGAAATGACTGATCGCTGTTTATACATTGTATGTACAGACGACATTTCTCCCCCTGACAGGACCGGGAGCTATGTGTTCGCGGTTGGCAGATGTCGATTGCACACGCGTTGAGACCTGGGGCGCGCCCCTAGTGGCTGTAATGCAAAATCACGTTATATTATGTGATTTTGCGCAGCCGAGCTGACCTGCCGTCGTAAAACTGCAGCGGCTGGTCAGCAAGCGGTTAACATCTTAAACTTCATAAAAGCAAACAAGAAAGGTGATAGAAAAAGCATTCAATATACTGGATATAATGAGCATTGATACAGTATATATATATATATATATATGAGAGAGAGAGAGAGAGAGAGAGAGATTTTTATATATATATTCAAAGGGTAGACAGCACCTGCGACTACCATAGTTGATGTACACCACCAGGGGCCCTGCCTTCCAGGCTCATTATATAGCAACATTTAAAAAAATGCAGATTGCAGTATACATACAATTTATGTAAATAACCATTAGACAAAAATATTTACAGTTTGCCTAGAGTTTTGAGCAACGAACCCTTCATCAGGCCGAGAAAGTCCAAGCCTGACGAAGAGCTTGTGCCCGAAACTAGCCAATCTAAAACTTTATCTTCTGATGGACATTCAAATAAACTTTATGTATGCTGCAACCCCCCCCCCCCCCCCCCCAGTTTTCAAATTCTGGTAGAGATATTTTTACATACAGTATACTGTATATTATGTGTTCCTTTTTGTATATGTGCACCTGACCTTGCTTTTGCATGCCCCTCCATGTGTACAGGGGAATTCAGATTCAGAACACCACCAGTGCCTGCAAAAGTGAAGTGTATGGAGATTGTGTACAGGCAACATAGGTATTTCTGTGTGATGAAACCTCCATCAATCATCAGGTGTGGCTGGCGGGTTTAATGGTCTGTCTACATACTTGTAATATATACATTGCAAGTATGCAGACAGACCAGTAAACTATAGGCAGCAATACAGGCATTGCTGCCTATTGCAATATTCCTATAAGCAGCAATGGCTGAGAACACGTATACATGAGTCACATGTTCTCAGCCATTGCCACCTATAGGGAGGTGGATGAGAAGTCTCATTTTTTAAGAAACTAGAAAAACTGTCAGTCCAAGAGAAGGGTGAGGATATCAGAAACCATCCCGAAGAAGTGCTTTATATACAGAAAAATCAACAAGAAGTAGAAGCTATGTGTACAGATTTGTGGTATATCTTGAGATTAAAGAGTACCATAATCAGGAGGAGGGTGTGGAAGGTAAAGCAGGGGGCAGTATGTACAGCAGAGGATTGTAGAGGGTATGACGGTGGGCTTTATGAGTGAGTGAGAAACTTATATAGTGCAACACATGCAAACTGAATCGCCTCTGGGTGCTTGGTATCCATTCCCTGGGCCCTCAGGAGAGAAGTGTACAGTAGGGAAGTGTGGAGGGTATGACAGAGGCCAGTATGTATAGGAGAGGGGTATGGAGGGTATGACAGAGGGCAGTATGTACAGGAGAGGAGTGTGGAGGGTATGCCAGAGGGCAGTATGTACAGGACAGGAGTGTGAGGGGTATGACAGAGGGCAGTATGTACAGGAGAGGAGTGTGGAGGGTATAACAATGGGCAGTATGTACAAGAGAGGAGTGTGGAGGGTATGACAGAGGGCAGTATGTACAGGAGAGGAGTGTGGAGAGTATGACAGAGGGCAGTATGTACAGGAGAGGAGTGTGGAGGGTATGATAGAGGGCAGTATGTACAGGAGAGGAGTGTGGAGGTTATAACAATGGGCAGTATGTACAAGAGAGGAGTGTGGAGGGTATGACAGAGGGCAGTATGTACAGGAGAGGAGTGTGGAGGGTATGACAAAGGGCAGTATGTACAGGAGAGGAGTGTGGAGGGTATGACAGAGGGCAGTATGTACAGGAGAGGAGTGTGGAGGGTATGACAGAGGGCAGTATGTACAGGAGAGGAGTGTGGAGGGTATGACAAAGGGCAGTATGTACAGGAGAGGAGTGTGGAGGGTATCACAGAGGGTAATATGTACAGGAGAGGAGTGTGGAGGGTATGACAGTGGGCAGTATGTACAGGAGAGGAGTGTGGAGGGTATGACAAAGGGCAGTATGTACAGGAGAGGAGTGTGGAGGGTATGACAAAGGGCAGTATGTACAGGAGAGGAGTGTGGAGGGTATGACAGAGGGCAGTATGTACAGGAGAGGAGTGTGGAGGGTATGACAAAGGGCAGTATGTACAGGAGAGGAGTGTGGAGGGTATGACAAAGGGCAGTATGTACAAGAGAGGAGTGTGGAGGGTATCACAGAGGGTAATATGTACAGGAGAGGAGTGCGGAGGGTATGACAAAGGGCAGTATGTACAGGAGAGGAGTGTGGAGGGTATGACAGAGGGCAGTATGTACAGGAGAGGAGTGTGGAGGGTATGACAAAGGGCAGTATGTACAGGAGAGGAGTGTGGAGGGTATGACAGAAGGTTTTAGGATTTATAAAATGACACACTGAAAATGAAACAGTTCAGAATTCAGAATTTGTTCACCAAGCTGGAGTTCTCTTTCAGATGCATATTCACACTGGGATCTGGGCCCGTCCCACATGGAATCAACACACAGCATGCAAAGCTCATGTTGTGCAATGCTGTGGTGGGGCATGGTAAGTAATAAAGATTGGGACTTTCCCTTTCCAAAGAAAACATGTAAATATCTTCCCAGATTGTTTAGACTCCCCACAGAGAGGACTGAACTCGCACAGTCGCTTCCTCCCACTTTTACTTCTCTTCAGATCGCACTGCAGAATGAATGACCATTTAAAAGTGAATGATCGTTAAAATAATATACAGTTAAGTCACCCATCCTCTTCCAATCTTAGTTCAGACTTCCTAGATGAGATCTGGGACAGCTGCGCTCCGCATCCTTTTTGCTCCCCGGAGAACAATCTCACTGCTTGACCTGCAGCATCTTTGCTAAATGTAGATCAGCCACTGAGAATAATAAATGAATACATGAGAATCAATCCTATATATCCAACCAGGTGGTTGTTGGTGGATCTATTGCCAGGGCCGGTGCTACCACTAGGCAAGCTAGGCAGCCGCCTAGGGCGCCCTGCTGCCTAGGGCACCTGGCCACTGGTGTTCCTACTCTCTTCTCTCTGCATCAAGTAACTAAGTCTCAGCATCAGCAGGCAGCAGGCAGCAGCCGCTTCTCCATTCGCACATAGTGTCAGAGGCGCAGTGGCGGCAGAGGACTTTGTCCTGACTCCCGAATGAATGGAGGCAAGCAAACATTCATTGATAGGCATTGGTAGGCTGCATTTGATGGGCACTGGTGAGACTACATTTTATGGGTGCTGGTGAGGCTGCATTGATGGGTGCTGGTGAGGCGCATTTGATGGGCACTGGTGTGGCTGCATTTGATGGGCGCTGTTGAGGCTTCATTTTATGGGCGCTGGTGAGACTGCATTGATGGGTGCTGGTGTGGCTGCATTTGATGGGCGCTGTTGAGGCTTCATTTGATGGGCGCTGTTGAGGCTTCATTTCATAGGTGCTGGTGAGGCTTTTATTTGATGGGCGCTGGTGAGACTGCATTAATGAGCACTGGTAGGCTGCATTTGATGGGCGCTGGTGAGGCTGCCAGAGGCAACTCTAGGCTTTGTGAGGCTTTAGGCAAAACTTGACATGGGGCCCCACTCACGCCCATGATGGGAAAAATAATTAGGCGGAGGACAAGAGCCTCTTCCCCACAACCCTGGCCGGTGGTTGTGGGGGTCTGTGGGCAGGGGGCTTATCGGAATATGGAAGCCCCCTTTAACAAGGCAGCCCCCAGATGCGGCCCCCAGATCCTGCTCTTTAATAACTAAGGGGCGGGGGCCACCTGGTGATGTCACCTGGTGAATCCACTCCTTGTGATAACATTGACTGAGGGCATGCTGGGTCATTAATGTCACAAGGGGTGGTGTCACTGATATTCACTGGTTGTTAGGGCTCTTAACGCTGCCTGAGCACAGCAAGTTAGCTTGCCGTGAGGGCCCTGTGAGTGTGAGGCCTTAGGCGACCACCTAATTTGCCTAATTAAAAAGCCGCCTCTGGAGGCTGCATTTGATGGGCGCTAGTGAGGCTGCATTTGATGGGCGCTAGTGAGGCTGCATTTGATAGACGCTTCAAGGTGGGGTTTACATGGGCAGGGAAAAGGGGGTGGAGCCAGGGGGTGGCAATATTAGGTTTCGTCTAGGGTGCCAAAAATCCTTGCATCAGCCCTGTCTATTGCAGATTGTACAATCACATTGTAAAGTGTGCAGTCAGCTTTATACTGCAATAAAAGATGATTAAATGTAAAACCTAACATCTGGCTAAATTCACGTATAAAATACATATAGGGGGGCTGTTTTACCTGCAAACAAATCTGTATTTTTGTAGATCCAGTCCTGAGATTTACACAGCTCTGCCACACAGCACAGGGTAGGAGACCTGGTTTTTCACTGCTGTGCTTTAGTAACATTTACAGGTCTTGTCCCTCCCCCAGCCTGTCATTGGACAGTGCAAGGAGAAGTAACAGACTAATGAGCTCATCTCTCCGCCTTCTCAGCATGCTTCTTGCACTCCAGCACAACGTTATAGATCCCCCAATGTGAGCCCTGCAATACTGATTATTGATTATTGATACTAGATATAATTCAGGTACTTAAGATGGGCACACACATTTGGATTTTTTTATCTGATCGATGTGCAATTTGATCAAAATTGATCCAAAAATTCATCGAATCGTCAAAACTTCCCTTCCGAGCGATTTAGATTACATTTTGATTTGATCAAGCTTGTTTGGCCAGGGCAGAATCTTATTGATTGATTTTCATTGATCGGCATCACCATGATCACTGATCATATTTCTATTGGTCAGATTATGAGATCGCATGTTGGAAACAGAGATACTGACAATCGTCTCTTACGATCTTAAGAGTGCAATCATTTTTTATCTGCCCAGAGTTCTGCTTTAATATCGTCTTCTGGTACTATTGAGTCTGGCAGAGAGGGTTTGGGGATATACAGGCTGATCTTATGTCCCCGGGGAGATCCGAGAGCCGGAAATGTCTAACGGCGACTTTAATCAATTTTAGTCTCTCTTATTGGAATTTTGGCACTTTGTCTTCTCCCCGCTGTATTCTTCTAATTGGATTTATCCGGAAGCAGCCAACAGATTCTGGTGAAGGGAATCAGAGGCTTTGGCAGAGCCGGTGTTATGATAGGGAAAAACAATGAATGGGCTGGTCCACTCCAAACTGAGGATTCTGTGTTTTCTGGATGCTGAGGAGTTGACCCCCCGACTATGTTTTTAAATTCCCACGGACTTCACTTGTGAGACCGCTGTACTGAACTCCTGCTGTACCCATTGTGAGGGGTTCCCACCATTCCTGTTCTGGGCTCCCGGATCTGTACACCTATTGTACCCATTATGAGGGGTTCCCACCATCCCTGTTCTGGGCTCCCGGCTCTGTACACCTATTGTACCTATTATGAGGGGTTCCCACCATCCCTGTTCTGGGCTCCCAGATCTGTACACCTATTGTACCCATTGTGAGGGGTTCCCACCATCCCTGTTCTGGGCTCCCGGATCTGTACACCTATTGTACCCATTGTGAGGGGTTCCCACCATCCCTGTTCTGGGCTCCCGCCTCTGTACATCTATTGTACCCATTATGAGGGGTTCCCACCATCCCTGTTCTGGGCTCCCGGCTCTGTACACCTATTGTACCTATTATGAGGGGTTCCCACCATCCCTGTTCTGGGCTCCCGGCTCTGTACACCTATTGTACCCATTATGAGGGGTTCCCACCATCCCTGTTCTGGGATCCCGGTTCTGTACACCTATTGTACCCATTATTAGGGGTTCCCACCATCTCTGTTCTGACTTCCTGGGTCTGTACACATGCTGCTCCTATTACAGGGGGTTTCCACTATCCCAGAGCTGAGTTCCCAGGGATAAAAACCTGTTTTGTCTATTATAAGAGGTTCCGAGCATCCCTGTGCTGAGTTCAGGGCCGATCCTGGGCAGGTGCATGGGGTGCAGCGCACCCAGGCGCCACAGAGGTGGGGACGCTGAAGTACCAGAGTGCTTCCCTTCCGCCCTCTCCTCCTCTTCTTGTCTGTGTCCAGAGGCAGCTCTCTCCGCCGGCAACTGACACTGCTTTCCTGCCCAAGTACATCCTCTCTCCCTCCCTACTCCTGTCAGAGGAGAGCAAAGCAGCCGAAGACCATAGCGGCAGTCTCTGAGCATCTCCTGTATTAGATCTGCAGTCTCTGAGCATCTCCTTGACGAGAGGATATTTTGAAATTTAATGTATACACTGTGTAGTTTTAATGTATCTTATTTTTTGTATTAAAGTATATTTTTTCTTAAATTACTTTTCCCGTCTTTGCTTTTAAAGTCCACCCTGTTACTGCTTTTTTAGCAGTCAAAAAGCTTTTTCTATTGAGCATCTCCTGTAGTATGTCTGCAGTCTGAGCATCTTCTGTACTATGTCCCATTTTGAAGTTTGTTGTCAAAAAGTCTGAACCTGTGTATAGGCCTTTAGCAGAAAACCCGTAATGCCGCGTACACACAATCGGAATTTCCGACAACAAAAACGTGTTTGTTTTTTTCAGACAGAATGTTGGCTCAAACTTGTCTTGCATACACACGATCACACAAATGTTGTCAGAAATTTCGAACGTCAAGTACGCGGTGACGTACAACACTACGACGAGAGGAGAAAAATGATTCCGAGCATGCGTAGGATTTTTGTGTGTCGAAATTGCATACAGACGATAGGAATTTCCGACAAAAAAACGGAAAAATTGAGAACCAGCTCTCAAACACTTTCCAACAGCAAACGTCCAGTGGAGCCTACACACAGTAGGAATATCCAACCAAAAGCTCACATTAAACATTTGTTGTCGGAAATTCTGATCGTGTGTACGTGGCATTAGAGTCTGCAAAAGACTTGAGACTGGCGGGGGTCACCTTCCAGCAGGACAACGACCCTAAACATACAACCAGAGCTACACTGCAATGCTTTAGATCAAAAGCATATTCATGTTAGAATCAGTCAAAGTCCAGACCTAAATCCAACCGAGACTCTGTGACAAGACTTAAACATTGCTGCTCACAGATGCTCTCCATCCAATCTGACAGAGCTTGAGATAATTTGCAAAGAAGAATGAGCAAAAATGTCCCTCTCTAGATGTGCAAAGCTGGTAGAGACATCCGCAAAAAGACTTGCAGCTGTTATTTGAAGAGAAAGGAGGTTCTACAAGGTATTGACTCCGGGGGGCGCCATTCAAATGCACACCACACTTTTCACATATTTTTTTTTTTTAAATGTTGAAAAATATAATTTTCCTTCCAATTCACAATTATGTGCCACTTTGTGTTAGTCTATCACAGGGGTAGGCAACCTCGGCTCTCCAGCTGTTTTGAAACTACAAGTCCCATGAGACATTGCAAGACCCCGACAATCACAGGCATGACTCCTAGAGGCAGAGGCATGATGGGATTTGTAGTTTCACCACAGCTGGAGAGCCAAGGTTGCCTACCTCTGGTCTATCACATAAAATCCCAATAAAATACATCTAAATTTTTGCTTGTAACATGACAAAATGTGGAATATTTCAAGGGGTATGAATACTTTTTCAAGACACTGTAGAAGACTTACCATAGAGCTATCTATTTACAAGGGACTTCTTGCCAAAGTCCTAGCCAAGGTCCAGAGTAAGGTGACCACATTTCCAAACTACCATTCAGGGACAACCCCCCCCCCCCCCCCCCGGTTAACAAATATCTGCCGACATTGTGTCAGTGCTACTCAAGTACCCATAAGGTTCATTCTCCTATACCCTACATAGGTTTACCCTTCCTAAGGATATCACAACCTCCACTCATCATCACAGATCAATTATTCGGTTCGCTTCGCATTAGATAACTGACAGGGATAACATGCCAGGATAAGGATCCTTATTACAGATAAGTGACAGTTATTTTCAGCTGATGACGGCCACGTGACTGTAGACAGCTATCTCCATCTGTCTACTTGAATTGAACCAAGACTTCATTCATATAAATGCATTTTTTAATTACGGACGTGAAGGCGGCAGCTGCATTGTTTTCAATGGAGTCATTCATACAGGTGTGTGAGCTGCCTTCACTTTCATTTATTCTGCGTCATTCATGCATTTATACACATATACATGCAGGGCCGTTTGAAGACATTTGGGGGCCCCAGACAAAAAAAATAAGTGACATTTCAAGTTGAGAAGCGAGGGGGGGGGGGTTGTCTTACCATAACCGCAGGGTACAGAAGATTCAGTTTGCTGTTCCCAGGGCCGGACTGAAAGGAAGTGAACACTCAGTGTGTGCACTTCCTGTCAGTCCGGCCGGGAACAGGAACCTGATTCTCCTGTACCACGCGGTTATGGTACAACGGGCTGCAGGAGGACGCAGCGGTGTGGCAAGGGCCCTCCCTGCTGGGGCCCCTGGCAAGCTCGGGGCCCCAGGAAAATGTTTTCTTTGCCTGTTGGGTTCCGACGGGCCTGTATACATGCATTAGCATGTAAGTAAATAACATAGAAACAAGGGGAAAGAATTTACGCATTTATACTCATACACATTATTACGCATCATTGCGCTTAATAATTACACAAGTATCTTACTGATCATTACGCAAGAGTTTTCTGCTATCAAAAAGTAGCAACATCAGTAACATGTTTGCGGCTGAGTAACTGATGCCGCGTACAAACGCACAACATTTCCGACAAGAAAAGTCCGATGTGAGCTTTTGGTTGGAAATTCCGACCGTGTGTAGGCTCCATCGGACTTTTTCTGTTGGAATTTCCGACAGCAAAGATTCGAGGGCTGGTTCTATGAGTAAACACTGAAGTTAGTGTGAAACGCGTCAGCTGTCCTAGGTTCCATTGCTGTGACTTGTAGTGCCTGTTTCCATTTTTTTTACATTAAAGTTACGTTGGATTGGAGTGCGGCTGTCCTGATCATCTTTTGTTCTTATTTGCCATGTGCATTGCTAGCACCCTCAGTTCCTGAGAAGAAGATTGCACCCAACAAGACCTGCCTGGAGCAGCAATCTCTGTCTCCCCAGAATGTGACTGTGTGTGTGTAATAGGTGGGCATCCCTATCACGGGGGGATTGAAGTATGTAGGATATATAGGGGGACACCAATTATTTTGGGGGGCATTGCAACCCTGATATCTACACTATGCATAGAGGGGCCTCAGACACTGACCCCAGAGGGTGACTATGTGTGTAATGGGTGGGCACCCCTACCATGGAATAAATGATATATGTAGAATCTATAGTGGGTATCAATTATTTTGGGGGGCATTGCAACCTACTGAAATCTTCACTGTGCACAGAGGGGCCTCACACACTGACCCCAGAATGTCACTGACCCCAGAGGGTGACTATGTGTGTAATGGGTGGGCACCCCTACCATGGAATAAATGATATATGTAGAATCTATAGTGGGTATCATTTTGGGGGGCATTGCAACCTACTGAAACCTTCACTGTGCACAGAGGGGCCTCACACACTGACCCCAGAATGTCACTGACCCCAGAATGTCACTATGTGTGTAATGAGTTGGCACCACTACCATGGGGCAAATGATGTTTGTAGGATATATAGTGGGGGGACACCAATTATTTTGGGGGGCATTGCAACCTACTAAAATGTTCACTGTGCATAGAAACTAACCCCAGAGGGTCACTATGTGTGTAATGGGTGGTGGGCACCCCTACCTTGGAAGAAATTATATATGTAGAATATATAGGGGGTATCTTATTTTGGGGGGCATTGCAACTTACTACAATTTTTACTGTGCACAGAGGGGTCTCAGACACTGACCCCCAGAATGTGTGTAATGAGTGGGCACAACTACCTTGGGGCAAGTAATGTATGTAGGATATATAGGGGGGCTTCACTTATTTTGGGGGGCATTGCTACCTAATGAAATATTCAATATGCACAGATTGACCTCAGACACTGACCCCCGAATGTGACTGTGTGTAATGGGTGGGCACCACTACCATGGAGCAAATGATGTATGCAGCAAATATAGGGGGGCTTTACTTATTTGGGGGGGCATTGCTACCTAATGAAATATTCAGTATGCACAGAGGGACCTCAGACACTGACCCCAGAATGTGGTTATGTGTGTAATTGGTGGGCACCACTACAATGGGTTAAATGATATATGTAGGATATATACGGGGGACACCAATTATTTTGGGGGGCATTGCAACCTACTGAAATGTTCACTGTGCACAGAGGGGCCTCAGACACTGACCCCAGAGGGTGACTATGTGTGTAATGGGTGGGCAACATTACCATGGGGCAAATTATGTATGCAGGATATATAGGGGGGCTTCACTTATTTTTGGGGGCATTGAAACCTACTGAAATCGTTACTGTGCATAGAGGAGCCTCAGACACTAACCCCAGAATGTCACTGACCCCAGAATGTGACTATGTGTGTAATGGGTGGGCACACCTACTATGGAAGAAATGATATATGAAGAATATATATCACTTACTGTATTTTGGGGGGTATTGCAACCCACTGAAATCTACACTATGCACAGACGGGCATCAGACACTGACCCCAGAATGCGTGTAATGAGTGGGCACCACTACCATGGGGCAAATGATGTATGAAGGATATATAGGGGACACCTCAACACCTTTGAGGGGGCTTTGCAGCCTACTGATGCTGGCTCTGCACAGTCCCATTCGCAGGCAGCGGGCACCCTGGCACTCAGTGACATTCCTCTATATACAGAGGGGCACAAAAATTGGGCACTCACCGTCAGTCGCTCCACAATTCGCTCTCATCTATCCAGCCATCCCCTTCATCCCTGGAGCCTGATCTCCTCCATGCAGATGGTGTGCAGACCGCCCGCAAAAAGTATGCTGTGTACGCCGCCTCTGTCTGGATCTTTGTGGCTGCCTGGAGGGTGAGATTTGGGGTCAAGGCAGAGGGAGGAGCTGGGAGACAGAAGAAGAGAAGAGTAGTCAGAGAGAGCTGAGGACATCCCTCCCTTCTGGGCAGCAGCCAGGAGCACATGGACAGATCACTTTCATTATTGAAACACTCAGCGCAGAGTCATTGCAGCGAAAGGAGTGAGACATTCCTCCGCAGCCAAGTGTGTCGCCATCCTAGACCGTGACTATGTACTGACAGAGAACTCGACCAGCCAGCGGGGAGACGGCGTCTGCTGTGCACTGCGTCCGTGCCATAGAAAATCAGTACCATCTGGAGAGAGTGTTGCAATAAACGCAGAGGTCTCCGCCGTACGCTGTGCCAGTGCTATAGGCTAGAGCAGGGGTCTCCAAATTGCGGCCCGAGGGCCAGATGTGGCCCTTTGCTAGTCTTTATCTGGCCCTTGGGGTAAAATTACTCCCACTAATATGAGGCACTATTCGTCCCACTGACACCAACAATGGGGCACTATATCTTCCACCATAGGTGTGCGCAGCCTATGGCATTAGGGTGTGCACTCCAAAGCTCAAACACATGGTAGTGATCACTTACTGTGTTCATTCTCAAAGGGAAGGGGTCGGTAAATTATGTATTTACCGGCCCCTTCCCCCACTCCTTTTAAATCTTCCCCAGTGTGTGTCAGCATCAGCAGCCTTTGGGAGAGAAGAGGAAGGAAGCCGTAAGTGCAGGGGCAATCTGCACTGCATAAGGTGATTAGGGTGTGCCCAGGCACACCTGGCACACCCTGTGCGCTCGCCTATCTCTTCAACGATACCAATGATGGGACACTATTCCTCCTACTAATAGGGGTAATAATCCTTCTATTGACTACCAACCCTGAAATATTTATTCTCACTGATGCTGGGCCCATGACATTTTCTGGCCCTGCTAGCTACAATCTGGCCCTCCTAAAGTCTTAAGGGCAATAAAGTGGGCCTTTATTTAAAAGTTTGGTGACCCCTGGACTAGAACATTGTAATAAACGCAGAGGTCTCATGTGTTCGGGTTTCAGTCCACCTGAAACCCAGACACAATATTCAGACAGGAATGTGGTTCAGAATAGGGCCCCATAGGAGGGTGGGGTACTATGTGTGCCACATTACTATTCTCTTTGGGGTGCCCGAAGGTGTCCCAGGTCTGTTACAATCCTATAGTGTAGGGGCAGGAGCGGACTGGCCATTTGGGCACTGCCCAAGGGCCCCATGCCACTAGGGGGCCCCATCAGGGTTGCCAGCCACAGTAAAACCAGGGCCAGAATGTAAAAAAAAAAAAAAATGTTATATCTGTCCCTGAAATGTCCCTTACCGACATCCTTTTGGTCTAAAAATCCCAAGTTTATAGCTTCCCCGCCTCTCCAGTACCTTTTTTAGTGTGTGTGTGTATACTGTGTGGCCCCATAATCTATTAACTGGGGGCCCCTTAATCTCCTATTGCCTGGGGGCCCCATAATCTCCTATTGTACAGGGGCCCCATAATCTCCTATTGCCCAGGGGCCCCATAATCTCCTGTTGCCTGGGAGCCCCATAATCTCCTATTGCCCGGGGGCCCCATAATCTCCTGTTGCCAGGGGGCCCCATAATCTCCTATTGCCTGGGGGCCCCATAATCTCCTATTGCCCTGGGGCCCCATAATCTCCTATTGCCCTGGGGCCCCATAATCTCCTATTGCCCGGGGGCCCCATGAGTTGCCATTCCGCCCCTGTGTTGGGGGTCTCCAAACATTCTAAAGGAAGGTCCAGTTCACTGTCCTTCAGATTTTAGGGGGGCCAGACTGTGCCCAGTGGGAGTAAACAATGCCTAATCTTTGGTATTAGGGGGAGAAATAGTTGGTGTCCATGGGAGGAAATGTGCCCAATTTTTGTTGTCTTTAATAGAAATGATGCCCAAATCGTTCATGTCAGTGGAAGGAATAATGACTCACGGGCCAGTTAAAGGCAAGTAAAGGGCCGCATCTGGCCCCAGGGCCACAGTTTGGGGACCACTGCTATAGTCTTTACTAAAAATATATATATTTTTCTTGTGCACCGCTAAAGTGTTCGGGTTTGGCTTGACGAAAAAGTGGCAACCCTATGTGCCAGTGGTATAGAGCATTGTAATAAATGACACTGCGTTTTTTTTGCTGCGATTTTAAAGCAATTTGCTTTTTGTATTTAATCTTCCCAACAATAAATTGGCAAAAAAAAAAAGGATAAAAAATGGCAAATGCAAATCACGGTAAAGTTGTGTGGAAAAACGCACGGAAAAAAGTACTGCAGAAACGATCGACCATAGTGCCCATTCAACTCACAGAGGATTCTGTCCAGATTCCGCACCACATCCAAATTGCACCCCATTCATGCGAACTGCAGCGGGTGTGTATGTTAGAGCGGAGGTCCACCCAAAGGGGAACTTCTGCTTTAAGGCCTCCTCCCGCGGCTCCAGTTTTTGGGATTTTGGCAGAGACCTGCATTAGGCGTTAGACTGCTGCGCAAACACGGTTTGACATAAAGTATTACAACGATCTCCATTTTATTCTCTAGGGTGTCTGCTAATATATATATATTTATAATGTTTGGGGGTTCTAAGTTATTTTATAGCAAAAAAAAATATTTTAACTTGTAAGCAAGTGTCAGAAATAGGCTAGTAAAACTTATTTTTTTTTTGCCAGTAAATATCTTAAACAGCCCACTTCCTCTTTCTTGTCTAGTAAAAAGCCTAGGCTTATGACATTATGCACAGCCAGGGATGGACTGGCCATCCGGACTAGCGGGAGATTCCCGGTGGGCCGATGGCTCAGTGGGCTGGTCGTGTAGCTCGAGATTCATCGAGCATGCAGAGTAGCGCAGGAAGCGTGTGTCATATGTTCTCTCTCCTGTCACGGCACTCACACTGCTCCCCGGTGGCCCCTCCTCTCTTCTCTTCCATCCTCATTTGCTTGTGACATCATCTGGGATGGACGAGAAGAGAGGAGTGGGTACCGTGACAGGAGAGAGAACATATTACACACGTTTCCTGCGCTACTCTGCATGCTGGCTGGTAAACGATGTGCCCCATAATGTGCCCTAATGTGCTATGTGCCCTGTGTCCTGATGTGCCCCATGTCCTAATGTGCCCTGTGCCCTGATGTGCCCCATGTCCTAATGTGCCATGTGCCCTGATGTGCTGTGTGCCCTAATGTGCCATGTGCCCTGATGTGCCCCAGTCCCCAATGTGCCCTAATGTGCCATGTGCCCTGATGTGCTGTGTGCCCTAATGTGCCATGTGCCCTGATGTGCCCCAGTCCCCAATGTGTCCTAATGTGCCATGTGCCCTGATGTGCTGTGTGCCCTAATGTGCCATGTGCCCTGATGTGCCCCAGTCCCCAATGTGCCCAAATGTGCCATGTGCCCTAATGTGCTGTGTGCCCTGATGTGCTATGTGCCCTGATGTGCTGTGCCCTGTACCCTGATGTGCTGGGCCCTGATGTGCCCCTTGCCTCAATGTGGTGTGCCCTGATGTGCTGTGATGGGCCCTGATGTGATGTGCCCTGTGCGTGTTTTGCCCTGATGTGCCCCGTGCCCTGATGTGCTGTGCCCTGTACCCTGATGTGCCTTGTGCCCTGATGTGCCCCATGCCTCAATGTGGTGTGCCCTGATGTGCTGTGATGGGCCCTGATGTGATGTGCCCTGTGCGTGTTTTGCCCTGATGTGCCCCGTGCCCTGATGTGCTGTGCCCTGTACCCTGATGTGCTATGTGCCCTGATGTGCCCCGTGCCTCAATGTGGTGTGCCCTGATGTGCTGTGATGGGCCCTGATGTGATGTGCCCTGTGCGTGTTTTGCCCTGATGTGCTGTGCCCTGTACCCTTATGTGCTGGGCCCTGATGTGCTGGGCTCTGTACCGTGCCCTGATGTGCACTGTACCCTGATGTGTTGTGCCCTAGGCCAGTCTGGATGAAGTCCAGGGCAACATTTTTGTCCCAGTCCAGCCCTGTGCACAGCTCCCTCTCACTCTCCTGAGAGTTTGCCAGGAAGGGAGGGGGTGAGTCATCAGAGGGCCAATGAGAGCTGCAGAGCTGGAGGTGTGCCTCTGTGTAAATCCAGGAAGTGAACAGGCAGCAGCTTCAGCTGACCATTGGTTAAATTGGATGAAGCCAGACTCTGTGGAGGGAGATTTCTGCAGCATATTTGGATAGCACAGAATCACAGTATATATAAAATATTATATAATATGCAAAGTGGTTGGAGGGAAGCTTCAGAATGACAAAGGTGTTTTTATTACACACTATGTGAGCAGACTGCAGTTCCTTTAAGTTGAAACAAACTTATGTAACCAAACCCATCGGACATTTTCTACTCTTAAAGACAAAAGTACTTTCTAGGAGCCGCTATTACTTACTGAATAGGAATCCCTCCTCTGTGCTCCTCTATGGAACTAGTTTCACTTTCCTACTATACAGCTGACTTCCCTGAATTCAGGGCTAATCCCCGCCAGCGACGCCTCCCTGCAGCCAATTAGAGCGCTTTAGCAGCCAATTAGGACACTCTTATTGGACAGAATGGTAGTTGGTGGGCCTAGTTCCGAATACTTGTGTCTGATCTCAGGCAGAACTTTCATCCTTAAAATAGCGGACAGATTCACTTGGACATGTGACAGTTTATTATCTGTGATGTGTTACATTGTTTCTGATATAAAGAGGACCTGTCCTATGTCGAGACTTGTGCAGGATTACTAATAAAAAGGTTTATACTTCCCCTATTTACTTCTGTTTGAGTTCAGGGATGAGGGGTAGCTGATGCCATAACGTTGTTGTCCTGTGTACCCCTTACATCAGGGTCCCCATCAGAGTACCCCTTACATCAGGGTCCCCATCAGAGTACCCCTTACATCAGGGTACCCATCAGAGTACTCCTTACATCAGGGTCCCCATCAGAGTACCCCTTACATCAGGGTCCCCATCAGAGTACCCCTTACATCAGGGTACCCATCAGAGTACTCCTTACATCAGGGTCCCCATCAGAGTACCCCTTACATCAGGGTCCCCATCAGAGTACTCCTTACATCATCTGTCCCCATCAGAGTACCCCTTACATCATCTGTCCCCATCAGAGTACCCCTTACATCATCTGTCCCCATCAGAGTACCCCTTACACCAGGGTCCCCATCAGAGTACCCCTTACATCAAGGTCCCTATCAGAGTACCCCTTACATCAGGGTCCCAATCAGTGTATCACTTAAATCAGGGTCCCCATCAGAGTACCACTTGCATCATCTGTCCCTATCAGAGTATCCCTTATATCATGGTCCCCATCAGAGTACCCCTTACATCAGGTTCCCCATAAGAGTTTTCCTTACATCATGGTCCCCATCAGAGTACCCCTTACATCAGGGTGCCCATCAGAGTACCCCTTATATCAGGGTCCCCATCAGAGTACCCCTTACATCATCTGTCCCCATCAGAGTACCCCTTACATCAGGGTCCCCATCAGAGTACCACTTGCATCATCTGTCCCTATCAGAGTATCCCTTATATCAGGGTCCCCATCAGAGTACCCCTTACATCAGGTTCCCCATAAGAGTTTTCCTTACATCATGGTCCCCAGAGTACCCCTTACATCAGGGTGCCCATCAGAGTACCCCTTATATCAGGGTCCCCATCAGAGTACCTTCTTACATCATCTGTCCCCATCAGAGTACCCCTTACATCAGGGTCCCCATCAGAGTACCACTTGCATCATCTGTCCCTATCAGAGTATCCCTTATATCAGGGTCCCCATCAGAGTACCCCTTACATCAGGTTCCCCATAAGAGTTTTCCTTACATCATGGTC
This sequence comes from Rana kukunoris, assembly GCA_029574335.1. Lineage (NCBI taxonomy): Eukaryota > Metazoa > Chordata > Amphibia > Anura > Ranidae > Rana > Rana kukunoris. The sequence goes on from CM056059.1 coordinate 309,901,492, forward strand.
CCCATAAGAGTACCCCTTACATCAGGGTGCCCATCAGAGTACCCCTTATATCAGGGTCCCCATCAGAGTACCTTCTTACATCATCTGTCCCCATCAGAGTACCCCTTACATCAGGGTCCCCATCAGAGTACCACTTGCATCATCTGTCCCTATCAGAGTATCCCTTATATCAGGGTCCCCATCAGAGTACCCCTTACATCAGGTTCCCCATAAGAGTTTTCCTTACATCATGGTCCCCATCAGAGTACCCCTTACATCATCTGTCCCCATCAGAGTACCCCTTACATCATCTGTCCCCATCAGAGTATCCCTTACATCATCTGTCCCCATCAGAGTACCCCTTACACCAGGGTCCCCATCAGAGTACCCCTTAAATCACGGTCCCCATCAGAGTACCCCTTAAATCACGGTCCCCATCAGAGTACCCCTTAAATCACGGTCCCCATCAGAGTACCCCTTACATCATCTGTCCCCATCAGAGTACCCCTTACATCAGGGTCCCCATCAGAGTACCCCTTACATCCAATGTTGTATCCTGGCCTAGGCCAACAAGGCCCAGGCCTAGGGCAGCACTTTGCAGGGGGGCAGCACGGACAGTGTCTCCGCCGGCTTGAGCTACACTGTTAGGCAAATTAGTTTAGCGCCCTCATCGCTTCAAATTTTTTACCATCCCTGTCCCATTGCAGATATTTCCGTTCACTTCTTGCCCCATAGCCAAACAGGAAGTAAGAGGAAATCTATGCAAATTAAGGGAATCCATTGCCCCCCCCCCCCCCCAGGCCATCAGAACTAGTGTCTCCACTTGAAAATTTCAGGGTGGATCTTAAACTGCAAGGGATGTGGCCTTGACAAGGGAGGGGTGGGTCATATTTAAATTAGGGGGTGCACAAATTTAGTCAGGCCTAGGGCAGCACAAAACCTAAATACATTCCTGCTTATATCAGGGTCCCCATCAGAGTACCCCTTACATCAGGTCTCCCCATCAGAGTACCCCTTACATCAGGTCTCCCCATCAGAGTACCCCTTACATCAGGTCTCCCCATCAGAGTACCCCTTACATCAGTCTCCCCATCAGAGTACCCTTTACATCAGGTCTCCCCATCAGAGTACCCCTTACATCAGGTCTCCCCATCAGAGTACCCCTTACATCAGGGTCCCCATCAGAGTACCCCTTACATCAGGTCTCCCCATCAGAGTACCCTTTACATCAGGTCTCCCCATCAGAGTACCCTTTACATCAGGTCTCCCCATCAGAGTACCCCTTACATCAGGTCTCCCCATCAGAGTACCCCTTACATCAGGTCTCCCCATCAGAGTACCCCTTACATCAGGTCTCCCCATCAGAGTACCCCTTACATCAGGTCTCCCCATCAGAGTACCCTTTACATCAGGTCTCCCCATCAGAGTACCCCTTACATCAGGTCTCCCCATCAGAGTACCCTTTACATCAGGTCTCCCCATCAGAGTACCCCTTACATCAGGTCTCCCCATCAGAGTACCCCTTACATCAGGTCTCCCCATCAGAGTACCCCTTACATCAGGTCTCCCCATCAGAGTACCCCTTACATCAGGTCTCCCCATCAGAGTACCCCTTACATCAGGTCTCCCCATCAGAGTACCCCTTACATCAGGTCTCCCCATCAGAGTACCCCTTACATCAGGTCTCCACATCAGAGTACCCCTTACATCAGGTCTCCCCATCAGAGTACACCTTACATCAGGTTTCCCCATCAGAGTACACCTTACATCAGGTCTCCCCATCAGAGTACCCCTTACATCAGGTCTCCCCATCAGAGTACCCCTTACATCAGGTCTCCCCATCAGAGTACCCCTTACATCAGGTCTCCCCATCAGAGTACCCCTTACATCAGGTCTCCCCATCAGAGTACCCCTTACATCAGGTCTCCCCATCAGAGTACCCCTTACATCAGGTCTCCCCATCAGAGTACCCCTTACATCAGGTCTCCCCATCAGTAATAAAAACCTGACAGGGGTATCAAATCATCAAAAAAAGGGGGTAAAGTTTAGCTGATTCTATGCTGATTGGTCCTCTATCCTGTGCTCGTGTAACTCTTCTGTAACAATGAATGACACATAAAGCTAGTTTCCAGCAATATCCATCCGTCATCCGGGACCAGAACTGACGGCACTTCTTCCTCCTCTGCCAGTGACAACACTTCCAGAAACAGGAGCCAGGAGCTCTTGGCCACAGATTTCGGAAATACAGTTTCTTGGGATTTCATCTGCAGCAATCATTTCATGAGAAGTCCTCCCATGTCCTGTGGGAAGGTTCCGTCAGATGAAGACGTAGTCGGCTGACCCGACACTGCTAGACCCAGACAAGTCCCTGAAAATAAGAGCCAGGTGCCTTGAACTTTCCTTTTTTTCCATACAACGTCTTTCCTATCGCTGCTGCAAACAGCAGGATACACATGAGAATACACAAGGGTAAAATGACGAAGCTTTAAAAGAAAATAAGTTCGCTATCGTCACTGTACAAATAAAATATCCAACAAAACTCCAAGGAAAAGACTTCCATTATATTGAGGTTCCCAAGCACTTCAAGGGTCAAATGCTGTTTTTTGTCTAGGAGAACAATAACCACTTAGAGTGGAGTTTCCCCCAAAAATGGAACTTCCACTTTTTGGAACCCTTCCCCCCTTCGGTGTCACATTTGGCACCTTTCAGGGGAGAGGAGGGAGCAGATACCTGTCTAATTCAGGTATTTCTTGGCATAGATCACCTCCTTACAAGAGATGGGAGTGCTCTGTAGTACAGTTTGATCTCACCAGACATCCAAATTATACCTCACACCTTCCCTTTGTTTCTAAAGAAATGTCGTGTGCGATGAGCTCACCCGATAGTGGTCAGCTATGGCAGGCTTCCATTCAGCCAGCAGTCCAGTCTCTCCATTCAGCCAGCAATCCAGCCTCTTTTTTTCACCCGGTCTCGTTTAAGATTGTGCTCTCTCTTCCTATCAGTGACCTGCAGACGCTCTTCTCGTTGCTTTGTTGCAGCAGCCAATCACCATTCTCCAGAATCGACCCAGCCAAGATGGTTGCCCCACGTACTGGAGACACTCTAAAGATGAGCATTACAAAGTGATCCCCTTAACCGGTTCCCGACTCCTGTACATATACGTCGGCAGAATGGCACAGCTGCTCAAAGTAACATATCTTTACATCACTTTGAACTTTGCGCCGTGCGGGCGCGAGCTCCATGACCATGCCCGTGGGACCCGTGGAATCAATGTTTGCTGGTGTCCCATGATTGGGTCACAGCGTTGCAGAACGGGGAGAGGCCAGTGTAAACAAGGCTTCTCCCCATTCTGCTAGCTGGTCGGTAAGTAGGCTTGGTTATTCCCTGGGCATTCCCCAGGTTTTTGTTGTTCTCCCCATTCTGCCTAGTGACAGGACTCTGATCGTCTGCTCCCTCTCATCGGGAGCAGTGATCAGTGTTGTGTCACTGTAAGCCATGCCCCCACACAGTTAGAACACATCCCTAGGACACACTTAACCCCTTCCTAGCCCCCTAGTGGTTAATCCCTTCTGGTGCAGCTCTGCATGGTAGCCAATCAGCTTCTAAGTACAGGGGAACCTTGAATTACAAGCATAATTTGTTTCAGGAGAATGCTTGTAATCCCACGTACGTGCATATCAAAGCGAGTTTTCCCATTGAAGTCAATGGAAACTAAAATAATTTGTTCCGCAAGGACTTCAATGGCATGCAATACGGCATGCAATACCGCATGCGGCTAGAGGCGGGGGTGGCGCCGGAGAGCCTGGGGAACGCCTGAAAAGGCCCGAGGACACTTTTCTCAGCTCGTCGTAGTGTTGTACGTCACCGCATTGTTGACAGTCGGAAACCATCTGAGTTTATTCCGACGGAAAAAACGGTCGTGTGCACAGGGCATTAAGGATTACTGACTCTTTGCAGACTCTTCCTTCGTACTGTGCTTGTGTGGTGCTCATACAGCTTGTCTACCACTGTCTGTCAGTTCCAGCAATATCCATCCTCCAACCTAGATTAGAACTGACACCACTTCTTCCTGCTCTACCGGAGACATCACTTCCAGGAAGAGCCGGAGCTCCTGGCCTCAGATTGTGTAGGAAGTCTCACCAGACTGGAAGCAGTTTCTTGAGATTTCATCTGCTGCGGTCATTTCATGTGAAGTCATCTCGTGATCCAGCCAAGTGTGAGTAGGTCTGGCTCATATGAGAATCACAGTACAGGTCCGTCACGATCCAATCAGGAGATATTTGGCACAGTGGCTAAGTGGTTTGCACTTCTGGCACTAGAGCCGTAAGTTTGCATCCCAACCACGGCACTACCTGTCTGGAGTTTGCATGTTCTCCCTGTGCCTGTGTGGCTTTCCTCTGGGAGGTCCGGTTTCCTCCCACACTCCAAAGATATGCTGGTAGGTTACTTGGCTCCTGTCTAGATTGGCCCTAGTGTGTGTGAGAGGTGCACCCCACGTAGGAGCCACACGCGAACTTGGATTCCCCACCCTGCACAGCCAGGCACACCGAATTTTCACAGGCTCCCATAGTCAAGAAATAGTCCAGTACTTGTTTTTGTATTTTCATTGAGGGGATAAAAGTTGGATAGAGAGCAGGGGTATTATGGGATGCCATGAATATATGACAGAGTCTATATAAATGGGGATCCACCAAGTGAGTGTATAAAAGTATCAGAACATCAAACGAGTGACTTCTTCCATGTATAGTATCCCCACCACCGGAAAAAGTGCAGGCTTACCGGACTCTGTCATATATTCATTGCTTTGTCAGTTGAGACAAAATTGATGTATGTTTGTTTACACACTATTTTGTTTATAGTTTTGTCATATATATATATATATATATATTGTAAGCTGGGGATAGGTAGCGGGTACAAAAGCTCCCTGGGATGAGCCAGCACAGATACCAAAGTCCATCGGATCAGTGAACAACAGTGGGATGTTTATTGGTGCTATACAAAGTCTATTTACAGGTGCTGTACAGTGTGCAGAAAACAAAAATAGTCAAACAAACACCTAGCCGTGTCTCGGCTCTAACTACACGTTAAGCAGGTCCTAACTACTAAGCTAAACAAGCCTACCGCTTGTTAGCTCAAACACACACTTCTCACCAGTTTTCCAGCAGCCTCCTTGCTCTCACAGATTCACACTGTTTCCCAGGACAGAGCAATGGCTGTTAGCTCAGGTGAGCTTAAAGGGGTTGTAAAGACAAAAATATTTTCCTCTTAAATTAAAGTCTGACAGTTGCCGATAAAGTAAAAAGTAATGTTTTGCATTATAACTAGTTTGATACCTGTTGAAATCGAGCTGTTTTATTCACCTCTGTCACTCCTGAATCATTATTCTCACTGACTTCCTGGTTTGCGGTGCGTGTTCATTCTTGCTACATCATGACCCAATGGGAACTACATTTCCTATTAGGCTTAGCCTCCATGCCTGTGAGGGATAAGAGAGCATCTTCACGCAGGGCTGTAGTCATGGGGAGGGGGTGAGCACATTCTGCTTTCCACCATGCAGGTGCTGGTGGAAAGCAAGAAGAGGAGAGACAGAAAATGGCATTTTCAAACCTGGATTACTGTATTTTGGAAGTCAAAAGGAAAAATAAGGTAAGTGATATTTAAATGCTCTAGCTTACAGCAATCAATTGATCTAATAAAAAATTAACCTTTAGTGTTGCTTTAAATTGGCCTGGGGGAGAGGGCCAACACCTGACCTGGATCAGGGATCAGAGATCCCTGAACGTGTAAGAGAGGAGCCTGGGAGAGGTATAAACCCCGAACTGGACTTTCCCAGGCTCTCTCTGGGATGCTCTGCTACACACCCTCCCCTCTTGTTTCAACCCCAGGGTTGGAACACCTGTAGCCCAACAGGAGTGAACACGGGACAGGGCATCTACATTTCCCATCTCAACACCTGGCCTGTGTTTTACCGAAAAGGAATAATCCTGGAGGGCCAAAAACCACCGGTTCACCCGCCTATTAGTCTCCTTCTTTTGGGCCATCCATTTCAGGGGAGCATGGTCAGTTATTAGCTCAAACTGGCGCCCTAACAGGTAGTACCTGAGTGAGTCCACGGCCCACTTTATGGCTAAACATTCCTTTTCAATGACTGCATATTTTTTCTCATGATCATTGAGCTTTCTGCTTAGGTAGACCACAGGGTGTTCTTCCCCATTGTATACCTGTGATAGTACTGCCCCGATACCTACATCAGAGGCATCTGTCTGAACCAAAAAATCTTTGGAGAAATCGGGGGAGTATAGCACTGGCTGTGCACAAAGAGCCTTCTTCAGGACTTGGAAAGATTCTTCTGCTACTGGGGACCATTTTATCATTACGGAGTCTTTCCCTTTCGTCAGGTCTGTCAGTGGGGCAGCTATAGTGGCAAAATTTGGAATAAACCTTCTATAATATCCCGCAATGCCAAGAAAGGCCCTGACCTGCTTCTTGTTTGCAGGACGTGGCCACTCCTGGATGGCTTCTACTTTATTCACTTGGGGTTTAATAACTCCACGGCCAATAGTGTAGCCCAAATACTTGGCTTCCTCCAAACCAATGGCACATTTTTTGGGATTTGCCGTAAAACCTTCCTTGAAGAGGGAATCAAGGACAGCTTGGACACGGGGCAAGTGAGACTCCCAGTCAGTGCTATGCACCACTATGTCATCTAAATAAGCTGCAGCATACTGCTGGTGCGGTCTTAGGGTCCTGTCCATGGCCCTCTGAAAGGTTGCAGGGGCATTTTGCAACCCAAAAGGCATTTTCTTATACTGGAATGATCCCTCCGGGGTCACAAACGCAGTCTTTTCTTTGGCACTATTAGTCAGGGGTATTTGCCAATATCCTTTGGTCAAGTCCAAAGTGGTCAGATAACGGGCCTTGCCCAGTCGGTCTATAAGTTCATCTACCCTGGGCATTGGGTACGTGTCAAACTTTGTCACTGCATTAAGCTTCCTGAAGTCATTACAGAACCTCCAGGTGCCATCCGGTTTTGGGACTAACACGATGGGGCTCGACCAATCACTATTGGATTCCTCAATGACATCTAGCTCCAACATTCTTTTAACTTCAGCACTGATGTCCTTTCTCCTCGCTTCAGGAATTCGGTACGGTTTGAGCTTGACACGGACCCCAGGTTCAGTAACAATATCATGCTGAACCGCTGAAGTCGTGCCAGGCAACTCTGAAAATTTCTCTCTATTCCTTATCAGGAACTCTCTAGCTTCCTGTTTTTGGGAAAATGACAGGGTGTCTGGAATCGTGACCTCAGGGATCAGAGGGGATTCAGTACCCTTAGGCGTTACCGGTAGGGACCTTGCAGTTAACGCCAGTCTATCCTTCCAGGGCTTTAACAGGTTTACGTGGTAAATCTGTTCCGGCTTCCTTTTAACCTGGTTGATACACCTTGTAATTGACTTCCCCAACTCTTTCAATTACTTCAAAGGGGCCCTGCCACTTAGCCAGGAACTTGCTCTCAACAGTGGGAACTAATACGAGGACCCTGTCACCCGGTGAGAAAACACGGAGTTGGGCCCCCCGGTTGTATATTCTCTGTTGGGCTGCTTGTGCCTGTAGTAAATGTTCTTTCACCACTGGTATTACTGCTGCAATTCTGTCCTGCATTTGAGCGATATGCTCAATTATGCTTTTGTGAGGTGTCTGTTCCCCCTCCCAAGTTTCCTTGGCTATGTCCAAGAGTCCCCGAGGGTGTCTCCCGTAAAGCAACTCAAATGGAGAGTACCCTGTAGAGGACTGGGGAACCTCCCTGATAGCAAACATCAGGTACGGTATCAGGAAGTCCCAGTCTTTCCCATCTTTGTCAACAACCTTTTTTAACATGCCCTTTAACGTCTTATTAAAACGTTCCACCAAGCCATCTGTTTGCGGATGATACACAGAGGTTCGCAACTGCGTCACCTTAAATAACTTGCACAGCTCCCTAGTTATCCGTGACATAAATGGGGTACCCTGGTCTGTAAGGATTTCTTTAGGGATGCCAACCCGACTGAACACCATAAACAGCTCTTTGGCAATGTTTTTAGCAGACGCGGCGCGTAAGGGAACGGCCTCAGGATAACGGGTAGCGTAATCCATCATCACAAGGATATGCTGATGACCACGGGCGGATTTGGGGAGCGGACCCACAAGGTCCATGGCAATCCTCTCGAAGGGCACTTCAATAATGGGCAAGGGCACTAAAGGACTTCGGAAGTGGGGCTGGGGGGCTGACATCTGACACACCGGACAGGATTGACAATAATTTTCAATATTTTTCTGTATCCCCGGCCAGTAAAACCTGCGCAACACTCTTTCAGTGGTTTTCTCAACCCCTAAATGGCCTCCTAGCAAGTGCCCATGGGCAAGTTCCAACACCACCCTTCTATAAGGCTTAGGGACCACCAACTGTTCAATAACTTCATCATTCTTTTTACATACACGATACAGTAAATCATCATTGCTGCTGAAATAAGGAAAACAGGGCCTATCCCCTGGTTCAACAGGTACATCATTAATCACCATTACATTTTCCCAGGCCCTGGCAAGGGTAGGGTCTTTTCTCTGCTCAGTACCAAAATTTTCCTTGTGCACATTGAGGTCAGTAAACTCCAACGTAGGCTCCGAGTCAGCAGACGGCTGTCCGGCTCTACTCGTTGTGGGGACTTCCTCAGGCTCCTCCAGCTCCCCTGCCATAACCGAGAAAGGAAAACTCGGAGAGCCCTGAGATGAGTCCCCTGAACCCACAATATCGGAAGTAGCCAGGAGCTCTGGCTCTGCGACTGAGTTAGGTACTGCCACCGGGTCGGGACGATCCCACAGCTCCCAAAACTTAGGGAAGTCCCTACCAATGATGGCCTCATGCACCAAGTGGGGCACAAGTCCGACCGCATGGGACACCGTACCTAAGCCAGTTTTAAACTGAACTGTGGCTATAGGATACTCCCGGGTATCCCCATGTACACAGATCACAGCAACTTTTTTTTCATGAAAATTCACAGTTTTAACTATCTCAGCTGTAACCAAAGTAACTAGACTTCCAGAGTCCAGTAAGGCCGTAATAGGCTTATCATTAACAGTCATGTGATACATGTGTTTCCCCACATTTGGCACTGCAGCGCATGAAACAGCAGCAAACATAGACTGCCTTCTAATAGACAGATCACACTGCATTGGTTCATCAGTCAAAGGACAATTTGCTGCAACATGTCCCAGCTCTTGGCAACGAAAACACCTGATGTTTCCCCAAGTTGGTTTGCTGACAGGCAGTGGTTTCCCTTGCTTGGGACGCCAAACTTCAGTCCTGGCACCAAAGATCCTCCCCCCTATTTCCTTGCCATGCTTACCACCCACTTCCCCTGGAACAGTCTTACCGGTTGCCTGGGGAGACCGTGGCTTTGGGTGGAAAGTCCGTGCGGCTTTTGGGGTGGTGACCAGGTTCTCTGCAGCAAAGTACCTTTCGACTAGTTCCACCAAGTTATCTGCCGACTTGGGGTCCCCTTGACTCACCCACCTCTGCAGGGGAATTGGGAGTGACCTCAGGAACTGGTCCATGACCACACGCTCCACTATTTGTGGCGCAGACAGGGACTCCGGCTGTAGCCATTTTCTCACCAGGTGGATTAGGTCGAACATCTGCGATCTTGGGGGCCTCTCAATTTGGAAGAACCAGCTGTGGACCCGTTGGGCTCGAACGGCCAAGGTGACACCGAGTCGCGCCAGAATTTCCTGCTTGACCTTTTCATAGTCTCCCGCTTCTGCCGACTCCAGATCATAGTAGGCCTTCTGCGATTCACCAGAAAGTAAGGGGGCGATCAGTCCTGCCCACTTGGTTTTAGGCCAATCTTCCCTCTCAGCGGTCCGTTCAAATGTTAGCAGGAAGGCCTCTGGATCATCATCCGTAGTCATTTTTGACAGAAAGCGAGCCACATGGATGGCTGAAGGCTTGTCTCTAATATCCTTGATTTCCGCAGGTGCCCACTGTGCTAGCGTTTCTGCAACTTTAGTCAGGGTTTTCCTATCCGCTTCTGCAGCAGTGGCAAGCTGTTCAAACAGCCTCTGCGATTGCTCCTGTACAGCACTAATCTGCCTCTGCGATTGCTCCTGTGCGATAGCGTTGGCTTGCTGCAGCGCAACATTAGTTTGCTGTTGTGCAGCGTTTGCTTGCTGTTGTGCAGCATTGAATAGCACCATTTGTTTGAGGATTTCCTCCATGTTGTCACTTTAGGTACTGGCTTTTTAAATAGTAACTTACTATTGCTGATCGCAGCCTCCACCATATGTAAGCTGGGGATAGGTAGCGGGTACAAAAGCTCCCTGGGATGAGCCAGCACAGATACCAAAGTCCATCGGATCAGTGAACAACAGTGGGATGTTTATTGGTGCTATACAAAGTCTATTTACAGGTGCTGTACAGTGTGCAGAAAACAAAAATAGTCAAACAAACACCTAGCCGTGTCTCGGCTCTAACTACACGTTAAGCAGGTCCTAACTACTAAGCTAAACAAGCCTACCGCTTGTTAGCTCAAACACACACTTCTCACCAGTTTTCCAGCAGCCTCCTTGCTCTCACAGATTCACACTGTTTCCCAGGACAGAGCAATGGCTGTTAGCTCAGGTGAGCTTAAATTGGCCTGGGGGAGAGGGCCAACACCTGACCTGGATCAGGGATCAGAGATCCCTGAACGTGTAAGAGAGGAGCCTGGGAGAGGTATAAACCCCGAACTGGACTTTCCCAGGCTCTCTCTGGGATGCTCTGCTACAATATATATATATATATATATATATATATATATATATATATATATAAATATATTCATATTCAATGTTTTTTCTATCATGATCACCATTGTTTAAGCGCTACACATAACGGCCTGGATTCACAAAGCACTTACGCCGACGTATCTCCAGATACGCCAATGTAAGTACAAATGTGCGCCGTCGTATCTATGCGCCGAAAAACAAACCAAGATACGTTGAAAAATAGGCTTCAGCCGCCCGACGTAACTTTCCTACGGCGGCGTATAGTGGGCTCATATTTACGCTGGACGCATGTGGCGCTCCCATTGATTTTCGATTCAAATATGCAAATGAGTCAAATACGGCGATTCACGAACGTACTTGCGCCCGGCGCATAATATTCGCGGTTTGTGTAAGTCGTACGTCCGGCGTAAAGTTATTCCCCATATTAGAGGCGCAACTCATGCAAAGGTATGGACCGGGAAATGAATGCTGTCAAATTTTACGTAGTTTACGTTGTACCTGATTGGCTGCCTGCCTGTGTACTTGTGGTGTAGATCCGGCCGGCGCTGGTGCCGCCCACTCAGTTCAGTCAGTTCAGACTGAGCCGCAGAGTGATACGCTGCCAGTGCCTTCTCATCATCACATCACAGGAAATCCTGACCTGAAATGAGTGGCATATAGAGTTGCAAGCAGCGGAAGAAGAACCACCACAGGTAACAGCAGTTAGGAAGAGCATTTTGATTTGTTTATTGCTGGAAGGTTGGACAACAATTACTGCACGGCTCCACAAAATCCGGACGCCAGGTCACAATTGCAACAAGAATTTGTGACCTCGCAACCGCCGGTAATTACCGGCCGGCGCAGGCCCGCCGCGATCGCGCGGTGGGGGAGCACAAGGCGCAGGATCCTGTGTCTCCGTGCGCCCCCACCTCCTCCGCCGCGCGATCGCGGCGGGGTCCGCGACGGCCGGTAATTGAGGCCGCGGCTTTGCGGCCTTGTGAAGTCCCAAGCTTCCTTCTGTGACCTGGCGCCATCTGGTGGTGGCCATTGGCATTACAAGTAAAACTGCAGTTCTAATGTGTAATTTTTCACTGTTTTCACTGCCATCTCCTTCCCTCTAATTAGAACCCTCAAACATTATATATAGTTTTTATTCTAACACCTTAGAGAATAAAATGGCGACCGTTGCGATACTTTCTGTCATGCCGTACTAGCGCAGCGGTCTTATAAGCGCACTTTTTTGGGAAAAAAATACACTTTTTTTTAATAAAAAAATAAGACAACAGTAAAGTTATCCCAATTTTTTGTTATATTGCGAAAGATAATGTTACGCCGAGTAAATTGATATCCAACATGTCATGCTTATAAATTGCGTCTGCTCGTGGAATGCCGACAAACTATTACCCTTTAAACTCTCCACAGGCGATGTTTAAAAAATTCTACAGGTTGCATGTTTTGAGTTACAGAGGAAGTCTTACAATCGTGGCGATACCTCACATGTGTGGTTTGAATACCGTTTACATATGTGGGCGCTACTTGCGTATGTGTTCGTTTCTGCTCGCGAGCTCGTTGGGACGGGGTGTGTTTTCTGGCTCCTAACTTTTTTAGCTGGCTCCTAGATTCCAAGCAAATTTGTTAAACCCTGTATTACTGGAAAGATATGTCTATGTACAGGAGCGGACTGACAACTCATGGGCCCCCTGGGCAATAGGAGATTTTGGGGACCCTGGGCAATAGGAGATTATGGGGCCCCCCGGGCAATAGATTATAGGCCAGATTCAGGTAGATGGGCGAATCTTTATTTTGGAGTAACGTTTCTCATTTACGTTACTCCGCCGAAACTTTAGGAGCAAGTACTGTATTCACAAAGCACTTGCTCCTAAAGTTGCGGCGGCGTAGCGAAAATGAGCCGGCGGAATTCAAATTGGGCGGGTAGGGGGCGTGTATTATTTAAACTTGGCGCGATCCCGTGGCGAACGTACTGCGCATGCGTCGACTGTCAGTGCGCATGCTCCAAATTCTGTCAGTGAACGTCAATGACGTCAATCCCCATTCACGGACGTTTTACGCAAACGACGAAAATTTTTAAATTCGACGCGATGACGACGGCCATACTTAACATAGGATACTCCACTAGGGGGCTGTTTTTTCTTTACGCCGCGTATCTCTTACGGAAACGTCGGAAAGTCACTGCGTCGGGCCCGAATACGATCGTGAATTGCCGATTCTCGCTGATTAACATATTCTCGGCGTTAATCAGCGGGAACGCCCCGAGCGCCATTTTTAAAATTGCAGTTCCGATACGACGGCGAAATACAATTACGCCGCTCGTATAGGAACTCCAACCCTTGTTTTCTGCTTACTGAAAACAGAAACGCCGGCTCAAAGTGAGAGTTAGGCTGGAGTATCACTGATACTCCAGAGTAACTCTACCTGAATCTGGCCCTATGGGTCTACACAGTATACACCCACAGTATACATAAACAGTATACACACACAGACACACAGTATACATGCACACAGAATACACATACTGAAAAGGCGGGGCAGCTATAATCCTGGGATTTAAAAAAAAACATAGATTTTTACATACTTTCCCTGGTTTTACTAGTGGCATGGGGCCCTCGGGCAGAGCCCGAATGGTCAGTCCGCCACTGTCTGTGTATGTTAAGAGAAAATTCATCTTCATAACTTTATTTAGGCTGTCTTCATCTAGATCAAAATATGGCCACAACATATGTATTGCAATATATTGCAATATAAAACGATGTACATTCTCTAGGCTATATGTATATGGGCATGGACTGGTGGCATGCCTGGCCTGAGTAATTTCCAATACAAAGTGACGCTGAATTATCTCTTATATAACACATATATTTTTCCACTGGAAAGATAGATGGAAACCATAAAACCATAAAATTAAATAATTAAATCAATTAAAAATATATATATATATTTTGCCCTGACCATTAGAAATAAATAAAAAAATAATATAAAAAAATATATACATTTCTTTTGGGATAAGAATGTCTGTGGACACGTTTTAATGTACAGGTCAGTCACTGGAGACAGCCGTGTGATTGGTTGCTGGGTATATATCACAGACAGAAGTGACATTTAAAGGGGGTGAGAATAAACATAAACATGAAGCCCCAGCAGGGTGAAGTCAGGACATGTTCCCGGCCCTCATGTTTGTGGTTTATTGGAGACATGCTGCTCTTTGATTTCTGAGAAGCTCACAATGACGCAGACCCCCTATAGGCTCCATTCACAAAGCCCTTATACAAGTAGGACTGTCCTTGAAAAAGAAGATCCCCTTAAATGTCCTCCAGCCCCGCCACCTCTATAAAAAATAAGTACATAAACAGTTGGTAAAAATATAGATTTTAATAAAAATGATTTATAAAAATGCTTTCTCAGGGGATTTCAAGCACCTTGCTCTCCCAGATGCAGTAGTGAGGTGCGGTGACATTAGACTTTCTATTTTGAAAGAATTGGCTGAAAATAACTGTCATTTATTTAATAATAGGTATTTTTATGCCAGGTTGGTGAGCTTTGTGAATGTAGCCTCAAAATTCACATTGAAGTCACATTTCCAGGTGGAAAATCACTTTCCGTGAAACCTAATATATGTATATCTCCAATGGGCTAAGACAAAAAAGGGTTCTCAGAGCACCCTTATATAACACTTCCCCTCTACACCAGAGGCTACAGTGTCCCCCCTTACACCAGAGCCCTCTCTGTACATTGGAGTTCTCAGTGTTCCCCCTTTAATCAGAGTTCCCAGAGCAACCCTTATGTTAGAGTCCCCAGAGTTCTCCCTTACATCAGAGTCTGCAGAATAAGGAAAATCTGCAGATTCAGATGTAAAAGGGGAACTCTGCGGATTCAGACGTAAAAGGGGAACTCTGCGGATTCAGGCGTAAAAGGGGAACTCTGCGGATTCAGGCGTAAAAGGGGAACTCTGCGGATTCAGACGTAAAAGGGGAACTCTGCGGATTCAGACGTAAAAGGGGAACTCTGCGGATTCAGACGTAAAAGGGGAACTCTGCGGATTCAGACGTAAAAGGGGAACTCTGCGGATTCAGACGTAAAAGGGGAACTCTGCGGATTCAGACGTAAAAGGGGAACTCTGCGGATTCAGACGTAAAAGGGGAACTCTTGTGATTAAGTTCCTTTGATTAGAAATGTTATCTTATTGCAAAATATATGCATAGTTTATACTATAAAAAAAAAATTGCTGTGAGCCGCTAGTGTTCGGGTTTGACTTGAAGAAAAGGTGCCAACCCTAGGCTAGAGGAGTGCTTGGCTGAGTTCCCCCCCATTCCCCCAGGTAATGTATCTATCCTTCCATGGTAGTCGGGTGTTGTTCAGGCTTGTAGTACACTTGAGATTCTCCCAGCAGACTGATTGGTGATAACAAGCTGGACGTCCCGGAGCTGTCACTGAGCACCTGATATAGACAGCAGATGAACGTCCAGACATGACAATCTCGGGTCAGCGGGATATTTGGCTTAAGGCCTTCATGCAGGGCAGTATTTAGACATTGTGCTACTCTAGGCACCTCTGAATGAAGCTGTTCCTCTGAAAAAAAACTCCACACATTGTGGCCTGGTTTTACACATCTAGAAGGGGCAAGTGGAAACAGCATGGGGTCCACTGTATATGTAGACCCATGAGAAGGACAGTGGTGAATCCCGGCCAGGACACCATCTGCATGGAGTTTGCATGTTCTCCCTGTGCTTGTGTGGGCTTCCTCTGGGTACTCTGGTTTTCTCCCACGCTCCATAGACATGCTGGTAGGTCAATGGGCTCCTTTCTAAAATGGCCCATGTATGGGAGATGGGGAACTTAGATTGTAAGCTTATGCAACTTCATTGTGTGGACATGTGTCCTCTTTAGAGACCTAAGATTAAAAGGTTACCACCCAATGCTAGAGTCCCCATTTAAAGATTTGCATATCGCTATCATGTTCCCTCTTAACCTCCTTTTCTCCAAGGAGAACAAGTTTAATGTGTGTAGTCTTTCCTTATAACAGAGGTTCTCCATTCCACATAACTTAGGTCCTCCAGCCCCCATAACTGAGGTCCTCTATTCTCCAAAATTGAGATCCTACAGCCCAATAATCATAGGCGTGCACACAGGGTGTGCCTGGGCACACCCTAATGACCTTGTGCTGGGCAGATTCCCCCTGCTACTTGGCTACAGAGAAAGGAAGTGGGGAATCTCAGTCCTCAGTCCCTTTATCTGTCTCAAAAGTGAGACATCAGGGGTCTGTTTAGACTCCTGATATCTCACCTAAGCCCCCATGGGGCTCCAAAATTTTTTTTAATTAAAATAATATTGTAAAAAAACTGAATATATTGTAAAAAAATAATAACATTGTAAAAAAGTATTAATTAAAAAATATAAAAAATAAACTGACACCTTTTGACATCGTCCACTTGTCTACCGACACTGTCCATTGCCATATTCCTTGGGGGTGCACACCCTAATGCAATAGGCTGCGCACACCTATGCCAATAACTAAGATCCTCCATCCAGAGCCGCTGATAGTGGGGGGGCACCAGTCCTCCTGTAGGGGGCCCGGGCACACAGGGGGGCCCAAACAGCAGGGGGAATTAGTGTGGTTTGGCGGAGGGGCAGTTACAGAAAGATGTCCTGTGCCCTGATGCCTTCTGCAGCAGCTGAAAGCCAGTTTTCCCCCTCCTTCCGACTTTCAGCTGCTGCAGGGAGAAACACAGACAAAGGGCATTATTACTGTAATTGCTTCTCTGACACTGATAACTGATTCCCTCCCTGTTCTGCCTGCTTCAGATCCCCTCCCCCGTGTGCCCCCCTGTTACTGTGAATTTAATTATTTTTTTAAATGTAAAACACAAATAAAAAAGGGATGATTCACACAGGTTCTCTGTTATGTTTGTGTCCGCTAATAATGATTTTAGTGTATTTTTTGGTGAAAATATGGTCTTGATATATTGGGGGGGCCCTGCCAGGTAGGCTGTACTGGGCCCCATGATTTCTAACAGCCGCCCTGCCTCCATCCCCCATAACTGAGGCTCTCCAGACCCCATAACTGAGTTCCTCCATCCCTCGTAATTGAGGTGCTCCAGCCCCCTTATTAGCTTTCTTATCCTTCTCTGGACCCTCTCCAGTTCAAGCACATCGTTCCCAAGTATCGGTGACCGGTCCAGAACTGGACAGCATGCTCAAGATTTGTCGGAACAAGAGTTTTGAAAAGTGGTATAATTATAGATTTATTTCTTGAGTAAATTTCCATTTTAATGCATGCTGCTAATAGTCTCCTGGTCTGCTTGAAGCAGCTTGACATTGCATGTTGCTACTCTGTCTGTCATCTACTAGAACCCCAAGATCTGATAGGGCTTCGATGAGCCTTTGGTGAGGCTTTGTGGGCCTTGGATTAGGCTTCGGTGGGGCTTTAAGCGAGCTTTGCCATAGACTTTTATGGAGGCTTTGATGCTTCGAAGCACCACTAAAGCTACATGGGGTATCATTTTTGAAACAAAGCCGAAGCAATTCAAAGCAAAAGCAAAGTGTAAACAGGACTGTTATGCCGCGTACACGCGACCCTTTTTCACTGCGTTCTAACACAAAAGTTTTTTTAACTGATGGTGTGTAGGCATGACTGACCATCAGTCAGCTTCATCGGTTAACCGATGAGAACGGTCCGAAGGAAGATGGACTGATCGTGTGTACGCAGCCTAATGGCCCATACACACGATCCGAATATCGGCCGATGGATCGAACGACTTTTTTCGCTTAATAATCGCAAGTAAAATAAAATAGGTTATTAAACTCACAAAAATTCTCGTACGACAGAAAAAATCGATCGGAAGTGATGTCACGTGTTGTAATGTATTTGTATTGTATTGTCGGACGACGGCTGTACTGACTAAACGAAAATCGTACGATCTGACATCGTACGAGGAAAATTTTCGCGCTTGTCCGATCGAAAAATATCGGATGAACGGTCGTGATCGGCTCTCGAAAGTAGTGTACACACGATCCGAAAATCGTACGATACATAATCGGACGATCGTTTTCGTCCGATATTCGGATCGTGTGTATGGGCCATAAGGGTCCTTTCACACGTGCGGACCGTTTTTTAGGTCCGTTTTTTTCATCATTTGATCTGTTTTTTCGTCAGTTTTTTATCCGTTTTTCATCAGTTGTCATCCGTTTTTCATCAGTTTTTTCATCCGTTTTTCATCCGTTTTTTCATCCGTTTTTTTTTTGTTAGAACTTTTTTTTTATTACATATTTTGATGAAAAACGGATGTTATCGGATCGGATGTTAAACGGATCGTCCGCTAACATCCGTTTTTTCGTCCGTTCCGTTTTTTTGACGGAAGAAAAATAGGGTTTGCTTCCGTTCAAAAAAACGGAGCTTAACGGAGACGGATGGAAACGGACGTTAGCGGATGCTCACTTGCTAACGTCCGCTAGCCCATAGGGATGCATTGCGGTCTGTTTTTCACCCGAAAAAAACGGACGAACGTGTGAAAGGCCCCTTAGGGTCCTTTCACACGTGCGGACCGTTTTTTAGGTCCGTTTTTTTCATCAGTTGATCAGTTTTTTCGTCCGTTTTTTATCAGTTTTTCGTCCGTTTTTCATCCGTTTTCATCCGTTTTTCATCCGTTTTTCATCAGTTTTTCCATCCGTTTTTCCATCCGTTTTTTTTTTTTTTTTTTTTTAGAACTTTTTTTTTATTACATATTTTGATGAAAAACGGATGTTAGCGGATCGGATGTTAAACGGATCGTCCGCTAACATCCGTTTTTCGTCCGTTCCGTTTTTTTGACGGAAGAAAAATAGGGTTTTCTTCCGTTCAAAAAAACGGAGCTTAACGGAGACGGATGCAAACGGACGTTAGCGGATGCTCATCCGCTAACGTCCGCTATCCCATAGGGATGCATTGCGGTCCGTTTTTCATCCGTAAAAAAACGGACGAACGGTCCGCACGTGTGAAAGGGCCCTAAGGGTTGGGCATCAATGCCTTGTGCTTGTCCTTTGTCAACAGCCCTGACATCATGACATGGAAAGCTGATGATGATACAATTCTGCTGACTGCTTGTTGTTTACTAGATTCCTGAGTCCTTGTGAGCCACATGCATCTAGTAAACAACAAGCAGTCTGCAGAACTGTAGGAATAGAAGGAGGACCAATGACCAGCCAGCAGTCACTGAAGTAATGCCACGTACACACAATCATTTTTCGGCATGTAGAAAAAACAAAGTTTTTCCAACTTTATCATTAAAACAACGTTGCCCACACACCATCGTTTTAAAAAAATGCACTAGCAAAGCGCGGTGACGTACATCACGTACGACGTCACTATAAAGGGGAAGTTCTATTCGCCGATTCCGTGTCAGTAAAAGACGATTCACGCTTTTCTGTCTGTTACAGCGTGATAAATGTGCTTACTCCATTATGAACAGTAGTTTTACGAGAACGAGCGCTCCCGTCTCATAACTTACTTCTGAGCATGCGCGGGTTTTTAACCACTTGCTTACTGGGCACATAAACCCCCTCCTGCCCAGGTGAAATTTCAGCTTCCGGCACTGCGTCGCTTTAACTGACAATTGCGCAGTTGTGCGACGTGGCTCCCACACAAAATTGATGTCTTTTTTTTCCCCACAAGTAGAGCTTTCTTTTGGTGGTATTTGATCGCCCTGTGCGGTTTTTATTTTTTGCGCTATAAACCAAAATTGCGAAAAAAAATTTTTTCTCAGTTTAGGGCAATGCGTATTCTTCTACATATTTTTGGTAAAAAAAAAAAAAAACGCAATAAGCGACTGGTTTGCGCAAAAGTTATAGCGCCTACAAAATAGAGGACAGAATTTTTTTTTAAATTTTTTTTTTTTTACTAGAAATGGCGGCGATCTGCAATTTTTATTGGGACTGCGACGTTATGGCAGACAAATCGGACACTTTTGACACATTTTTGGCGCCATTCACATTTATACTGCGATCAGTGCTATAAATATGCACTAATTACTGTATAAATGTGACTGGCATTGAAGGGGTTAACACTAGGGGGTGAGGAAGGGGTTAAATGTATTTCCTGGGTGTGTTCTAACTGTGGGGGGGAGGGGGGGTGACTGGGGGAGGTGACCGATGCTGTGTCCCTATGTACAAGGGACACAGATCCGTCTCCTCTCCAGTGACAGGACGATGTCTCTGTGTAAAACGGCAATGAGAGATGATCTCATATGTTTACATATGAGATCATCTCTCATTGGCCGCACAGATTGCATCGCAAACGGCCACTCTGATTGGCCGTTCGCTGCGATCTGTGATTGGCTGTGTCCGAGGGACACGGCCAACACAGGGCTTCCCCGCTGCGAGCTCTGGAGCGCGCGCTGGGAACGCCAAAAGGGGCGGCCGTCAAAAGACGGCATGTTGGATATTTAGATCCGCGCTGAAGCCATCATTCGACTATAGCGCGGATCTCAAGTAGTTAACGTCGTTTTAGCCCACACACGATCATTTTCAACCCGAAAAACGTCATAAAAAAAAATGCAGCATGCTCGGGAAAAAAAATCTCATTTTTCAGAACCCGAAAAATTATGTGAAGCCCCCACACGATCATTTTAAATGACGTTTTTAAAAAACATTTTTTTTTTCATGCCTCCTAGTCTCCAGCCAGCTTGGCCTCGGCACGGCAGTACACCGCCAGCTCTCACCTTGGCTCTTCTTGTCTCCCATGCTGAGTGTGGCGGAGATCCGGGGCCGAAAGTCTGGTGTACATGGGCCGAATGTCGGGAGACATTTGCAGGTTAAAAAAAAAACGGCCAACATTCAGCCCGTGTGTATGCTGGTTTGTCTAACAGGAACCAGCTGTTTGGCCGGCTTCTGTTGGACTTGAAAACCAGCACCTGCCTGACTCCCTATCAACGCTCTCAGCCAATGATCAAAGTGTTCTGGTGGGGGGCTGTCCCCCTGTCAGGACACAATAGCTCAGTGGGGGAGATTGCTATACTAACTTTACATGGTTAGTACAGTGGCTCCGATTGGAGCTGACAGTTTTTTCTCTTCAACTCGCTGGGTTGAACGGAAAAAAACGAGTGTATCAGGCTTTATGGTGAGCCAGCGGTGGGACTTGGATGGCTAGGCGGGAGCAAGCGGCTGCGCCGACCATGATCCTGCGTCAAACCCAGCTCTGTCCGTCGCCGCACCCACATGTGACCAAGTTCAGACAATCACAGAGGGCACCTATCGCTGAGCCCGGACAGATGGGGAGGCTCAGGCAGCGCTAGCACAGATTATGAAGAGCCGCGATGGCGGAGCGCACACAGTGGCACACTCGGGAGTCGGGACAGCAGAAGGCGGCACTTTTCTGCGCCCCTCTAGACATTGTGCCCGTCCCGGTGGCCCCCCATGCCACTATGCTCACCCAAGTCGTCCCTTCCCTTTATTTTCTGTTCCCGGCACCGGCATCTCAACTGTGATCTGGCTGTGACAGCTTGCGGCTTCACAGTCAAGTGCACACTGCACATGTGCGAGCGGCGCTGCACATTGTGAATGGTCCCGCAGTCTTCTGGGACATGCGACGTGTCCAGAAAAAGAGTGCCATTTGTGTAAGGCGGGGGGGCTTAGGCCATAAAGTGGAACTACCTTTTTTGGGTAGAGCTCCACTTTACTGACAAAAACTGGTTGATAACAAATGAGTTTTTGCAGAAAAATCCAAACCCCATCAATTGTCCATTTCTGTCCGACTTAAAGGTCCCCACCCAGCTGGCTCCCCAACACATAATAGGGAACCCTTAATAAGCATTGATTTCCAAACAAATATATCAAAGCAATAATGTGCAGCCCGTGCTGGAGCCAAATCCATTTGGGGCCACATGGAAGGAAGATTTAATTGTTGGGTCTCGGGTATACTGGACAAGATACATACATGGGGCTAGATTCAGGTAGGAGCGCGTATTTTTAAAATTGCGTAGCGTAAGCTATTTACACTACGCCGCCGCAACTTTTAGGCCGCGTACACACGATCGAATTTATCGTTTCAGCAGACAAATTTGATCGTGTGTACGGGCGAATGCTTTAAAAGCATGCTTTAAAATCTTTAAAATCTGTCTGCTGAAACCCGTCCATCCGACATGTCCGCTGGTTAGTACGCCTAACCAGCGGACAAAAATCTCCCACATGCGCCGAATGGATTCGACGCATGCGTGGAAGTATTTTACTTCAACGTCAACGTCATTGCCACGTCACCGCGCTGTCTGCCGGCGGGGATTTTGGTTTGATCGTGTGTACGCGATCAAACCAACATATCCCAGGAGACAAATCCGATCAAAACGGTCTGTCAGACCGATTTGATCGGATTTGTTTAGTCATGTGTACGCGGCCTTATGGGCAAGTGCTGTATTCACAAAGCACTTGCCTGTAAAGTTGCAGCGGCGTAACGTAAATGGCCCGTCGTAAGTCATATTGGGCGGGTAGGGGGCGTGTATTATTTAAATTACGCGTGGTCCTGCGCCGAACGTACTGTGCATGCGCCGGCCGTGAATTTATCCCAGTGCGCATGTTTCGAATAATGATGCAAAAACTCAATGAAAACGACGTGAACGTCACTTACGCAAAGCCCTACTTGCCTGTAAAGTTGCGGCGGCGTAGCGTAAATGGCCCGTCGTAAGTCATATTGGGCGGGTAGGGGGCGTGTATTATTTAAATTACGCGTGGTCCTGCGCCGAACGTACTGTGCATGCGCCGGCCGTGAATTTATCCCAGTGCGCATGCTCCGAATCATGACGCAAAAACTCAATGAAAACGACGTGAACGTCACTTACGCAAAGCCCTACTTGCCTGTAAAGTTGCGGCGGCGTAGCGTAAATGGCCCGTCGTAAGTCATATTGGGCGGGTAGGGGGCGTGTATTATTTAAATTACGCGTGGTCCTGTGCCGAAAGTACTGCGCATGCGCCGGCCGTGAATTTATCCCAGTGCGCATGCTCCAAATCATGACGCAAAAACTCAATGAAAACGACGTGAACGTCACTTACGGAAAGCCCTATTTGCAAACGTTTTATGCCGGCGCGCCGCCCATACTTAACATTGGCTGCGCCTCATACAGCAGGGGTAACATTACACCGGACCTACGCTAACGCAAACGACGTAAAAAAAATG
Organism: Rana kukunoris; assembly: GCA_029574335.1. Lineage (NCBI taxonomy): Eukaryota > Metazoa > Chordata > Amphibia > Anura > Ranidae > Rana > Rana kukunoris. The sequence continues at coordinate 309,924,398 of CM056059.1, forward strand.
AGTCGGCCGGGCGTATGTTCGGGAATCGGCGTATTAGGCTCATTTGCATATTTTAGGCGGGAACGCCACCTAGCGTCCAGCGTAAATATGCAAGTTAGATACGGCGGCGTAAGAGACTTACGCCAGTCGGATGTAATAGAAATCTATGCGTAACTGATTCTATGAATCAGGCGCATAGATAGGAGGGCTCAGACGCAGAGATACGACGGCGTATCTGGAGATACGCCGTGGTATCTCTTTGCTGAATCTGGCCCACGATGTTCTCTCTATTCGGATTGAATTATCTTGAACAAAATTCGGGGATGTATTAAACAACAAATAAAGGATAAGGTTTTTTTGGTTTTGTTTTTTGTGTTTTTTTGGTGATTTTCTAGAGAATTTTTACTATAAAGAAACCAACCGCAACTATTACATTTCGTCTTCCTGTTTGGGTGAAGGACATCCAATTGGACAATATATTTGGATTTTCTGTGTATTTGTGATAAATGGGAAAGGTGCAGAAGGTGGCTGGAGAAAAAAAATGGTTATCAATAAATATATTGATAACCATCTGATGTATTCTTGAATAAGGCATTAAGAAGTCTATAAATTCAAATGTTACTTTTATTGCAGCCTAGAAGAATTAAACTTAAATGTTATATTTCTGTCTCATTGTACAGCAAGTTTTATTATTTACTAAAATAATTAAAACGTCAGCAGATATCGTATGGAGAAGATGGATGCTTCCTGATTTCTTCCCTCGGGCCTCTCCGAATGTTTACTGAAAAGTCCCGACATTTACAAATATTTTGGCTACAAACATAATTGATATACTTGATGGGATATTTGTGTGTCTATGTATGGGGAAGATGTATGCGAGTTCATCTAATTAAAGTAAATACAAAGTAAAAAAAGTTAAAGTAAATACAACTTCAATTACTAAAATATCAGTTTAAACATCAGCCAAACTGCAGCCTTCTTTTCAGTCTTGCACAATTCTACTCTACTGAATTTACTTACTCTGATTTCACTACACACTGTGAGCTTCTCACATTGTGCATTAGAAGCTGCAGCAGGTCATGTAATTGAGGGAAATAAAGGACCAGATTCAGAAAGCATTTACGTCAGCGTATCTAGAGATACGCTGCAGAAATACTAAGAATAGCCGGCGTATCTTTTTTTGCTATTCAGAAAAGAAGATACGCCGGCTTTCTTCTAAGATACGAGCGGCGTAATTCGCTTACACCATCGTATATTAGTTGCATATTTACGCTGGCCACTAGATGGCACTTACGTCGTTTTTCGCATGAAATATGCAAATGAGCTATTTACGCCGATTCAGAAACGTACTTGCGGCGACGCATCGTATTTTACGTCGTTTGCGTAAGCGTTCGAGCGCCGTAAGGTTACCCCTGCTATAGGAGACGTAGCAAATGTTAAGTATGGACGTCGGGGCAGTGTCAAATTGAACGTCGGTTACATCGTTTGCGTAAATTGTTCGGGAATGGGGCTCGACGTTAGTTACGTTCACGTTGTTTACATTGAGAAAAAGCGACGTGGTTTTGCGCATGCGCACTGGGAACGTCCACGGACGGCGCATGAGCCTTCCAAAAAAAACATCAATTACGTGGGGTCATGATTCATTTACATGAATCACGCCCCCACTTCAGACATTTGAATTGCGCGGCCTTACGCCAGGCACTTTACGCTACGCCGCCGCAAATTATGGAGCAAGTGCTTTCTGAATAAGGCACTTGCCCATAATATTTGCGGCGGCGTAGTGTAAAGACGAAACACTACGCCGCCGGAAAGATACGCAAATGTATCTGAATCCGGCCCAAAATGTCTATGTTATCTTTCTCTTAACCACTCAAATATTGCTTTCCTTTCTTTTATGATTTTCTTTCTTTTCTTTCTTGTTGTGATGTGTATGTGTGTGTATATATATATATATATATATATATATATATATATATATATATATATATGTGTGTGTGTGTGTATTTCAGTATTCACGTGAGAAACATTAGTATTATTTTTCTTGAATAAAACTTGTGACAGAGTTAGTCATCCCAGAGTGAAGATTAAAAACAGATGTCTTTTAACTACTACACCTAACCAACTCCTACCCCTCCCATAGAGCAAAGGGAAGATGGCGCGAAGCTGTGGAATGCGGTCAAGAATAGACGTCACAAGAGAACACCATTTGTGGATGAACCAATCAGATGCACCCATATGTGATGACGTTTGCTTATGTCAATTTGGATATAAAAGCTGTAACCTTAATAAAGGGTTTCCCGTTGGAGTTGATGATGGAGACTGAAGCAGTGTGATATTTCTTCTGCATGCATGCTCACATCATCATTAATTTGGCTCAGCGGCAGAATAGAACATGTATCCTGGAATTGGACCAGGGAAAAATCTATTATAGTCAGATACAGCCCGTCTCATTTCCTGGCTGGAGGACGTTTTACATCATCTAACTCTTTCCTCCCCAGTCTGACTTATCCTGGCCCACCCCTTTCATTTATTGGATTTTAGGCCTTTAGAGGATCAGCATCATACTGTTGTTGAAGAGAAACTGGAGATTGTGTGTAGAGGAGATGGTGTTGTACGTAAAGATACAGGTAAAGTATGCTGACATATTGACTACATCCTACTCCCGAACCCCAATGAAGCCTAATCAGCCACAATGTGTAGGGACCAGCACTTGTGATATCTTACCTTATATTTGGTGTTCTTTGAGGTTTTTTTTGGAAAAGAGTTTAAAATAAATCGGTGTTCAAATTCATCCCAAAAGTTTTTGGAAAGGTTGAGGTCAGGGCTCTGTGCAGGACACTCTAATTCCTCCACACCCAACTGGTCAAATTTGTTGTGGTCATAGCAGCCTTTATTGTTTTGAGAAGACTTTCCACAAAATTTTGGAAGGTGTCTGTGGGAATTTGTGCCTATTTGTGAGGTCAGGTATAGGATATTTTTTTTGTAGTGCCTTTTTTTTTGTAGTGCCTTTCCTTTTTCAACATTAAAGGCTAACTTTTTTAAGATCCATTGGTGTGCGGCTGTCCATACTCTTCCTTTAATTTTTTTCCCTGTGCATTGCCGGCACCCATCTGTTTCTGAGAGGACATGGATTGCCTAGGTGCGCTCACCTGGAGCGGCAGCTTCTCCTTTTCTGTTTGTCAGGTATAGGATGTTGGAAAAGAAGACAAAGCTCATCATTGGTCTTCCATCTCAAAGGTTATCAGTAGAGTTGAGGTCAGGGATCTGTGCAGGACACTCAAGATCCATGATCCATCACATGAGCTTGCTGGACATTCCATTCTAAAATCATGGCCATTAATATGGAATTGTCCCCTTTGTGTCTATGACATCATCCACTCTTGTAGCAGGACTTTCAAGGAGATGGAAGGTGTCTTTGGGAATTGGGACCCATTTGTGAGGTCAGGTACTGATGTTGGAGAAGAAGACCTGGCTCGCCATTGGTGTTCCAATTCATCACTAAGGAGTTCAGTAGGGTTGAGGTCAGGGCTCTGTGCAAAATGCTCAAACTACTCCACACCAAACTGGTGAACCATGTCTTTATGGTGTTGGCTTTGTACATTGGGGGACAGTCATGCTGGAAGAGAAAGGGTCTTGCCTAAACTGTTACAACATAGTTTGTCACAATTAGATCACAATTGTCTACAATGTCTTTGTATGATGCAACCATAGGCATTGGCACAGGATGTGCCGGATGGGCCCAGGCACACCCTAATCACCCCATGCGCATTAGTGTTATTGCTCTTTGTAGCAACAGGAACATTGGAAAGATCTCCCTCTTACCGGCTCTGCCATAAGAGACGTGTTTATGCTCTTCTCTTTCACTGTGCCAATGATCAATGTGCAAGGGTCATATATATGTAGATACATACAAATGCATGTGTGTTTAATCTTAAGGGTGCACACCCCAATGCATTAGGCACCTATGGATGTTATATTACCAGAACTCTTCACTGGAGACACCGGAACCCCATAATTGGGAGATGGGTTCACATACATTTGGACATACAGGGCCAGATCCACAGAGAATTACGCCGGTGTATCTACAGATACACCGGCGTAATTCGAATTTCCCGCCGGCGTGTCTTTGTTTTCTATCCAGAAAACAAGATACGCCGGCCTTATGCTAAGATAGGACTGGCGTAAGTTTCTTACATCGTCGTATCTTAGATGCATATTTACGCTGGATGCTAGGGGCGCGTCCGTGTAAAATATGCAAATTAGGTAGATACGGTGATCCACAACGTACGTACGCCCGGCGCAGTGTGTTTACATCGTTTGCGTAAGCGTATGTACGGCGTAATGTTACCCGTGCTATATGGTGGCGCAACCAATGTTAAGTATGGACGTCGGGCCAGCGTCGATTTTTCCGTCGTTCACGTCGTTTACGTAACCCGTTCGCGAAAAGCGTACACGTCTTTTTTATTGACTATTTGCGACGTGATTTCACGCATGCGCACTAGGGTACGTCCACAGCCAGCGCATGCACAGTGTAAAAAAAGCGTCGTTTGAGTTGGGTCATTCATAATTATAATAAAACAGGCCCCCCCCCCTAGTAAATTTGATATGCACCCGCGAACGCCGGCCCATTTACGCTACGCCGCCGTAAGTTACAGCGGCATTTCATTGAGGATTAGCAATACGCCGATGTGACTTACAGCGGCGTAGCGTATATGGGACACGCCGCGCGGGCGGCTGGTGTCTGTGGATCTGGCCCACGGTGTTTCTTGAACAGCCGACAGGTTCATTTTATTGGGCTGACTATACATAGAATAGATTGGAGATGTTCTAATATACATTTCTATAATTGAGGAAAATGAAGATACATTATTGTCCTAAGTTTGGCCAATAAGGAGCCCTCTCCAGCTACTGGGGTAGTTATTTTTAAAGAATATTTTTAGATAAGAGAGAATGAAATTCCAGCTAGAGGGGCAATCGTATCTCAACTGCTGGAGTCCATTTTAAATAGAAACCAAAGAGCTAAAACGAAAAAAAAAATTCCCTTTGTTGAGGGTGAGTGGCCGAGACTCCTCTGCCAGAATTTACAAAAGAGAGAAATTTGGCTTTGGTCTTCCATGAGAAATCTGTATATAAATAACAGAGATCCTCTGTTCTGTTCAGGCCATAGTTGCTCAAAGCGAGAGAGATCTGAGACAGCGTCCCTTCAAGCGAGACAAACTGATTGTAGCTCTAAGAGCCGATTCACACAGGGGCAACACGACTCTGGCCGCGACTTTGCGGGGAGACCTGGACACGACCTAACCGCGCACCACAGCGCGACTTGAGGCGACTTACAAGGCGACTTCAAGTCGCCTCCAGGACAGATGACTTTCCAGTGCCCAATCAAACAACAATCAGCTCTGTGGGAGGGAGGGGTTTATCTGGAAAAACTATTTTCTCTTCCTGTATTGTTGCTTCAGTTAAGACACGATCCGACTTTGGAGGCGACTTCCATCGAAATGAATGGGTACAAGTCGCCTAGAAGTCGGATTGAAGTAGTACAGGAACCTTTTCTGAAGTCGGAGTGACTTCAGTAGTGTACATTAAGACAGGTCTCATTGACTAACATGGAATTTGACATGTTGGGCGACTTGGGCTACTTCAAGTCGGAACTCAAGTTGCCCCTCTGTGAAACGGCTCTTGGGATCTATATTTGTGCCCAGGAGAATTTTGCCAACATTGCTGCATGCTGAGTTTTGTTAAACTTGTTACATGTAATTTAATATTTATTTTTATTTTTATTTTTAAACACAACAAATTAGTAACAATTGCCATTTCAGCAGCTGGTACTGTGAAACACGGAACAAGAATACCCCTAGTGTACTGTGCATCATATGTCACTTAGACAGCAAAATCTATCAGGGGAAGGTGAAACCTTCGACAAAGCATTGTGGCGGAATAAATGCTCTACGAGATGTCTTACATTAAATCTCCCGCATATGTTAATGAATGTACAGTTCTGTGCGTAGGGCTAAGAACCTGCATGTTCAGTCGGGTCCATAAATATTGGGACATCGACACAATTCTAATCTTTTTGACTCTATACACCATCACAATGGATTTGAAATGAAACAAACAATATTTGCTTTAATTTGAGGGTATTTACACCAAAATCAGGTGAAAGATGTAAGAATTACAACAGTGAAGGCTTTTTTAGATGTTGTTTGGCAAACTCTACTCTGGCCTTCCAGTTTTTGAGGCTCACCAATGGTTTACAGAACCCTCTGTATTCACTCTGGTGAAGTCATCTCTTGATTGGTGACTTTGACACACATACACCTACCTCCTGGAGAGTGTTCTTGATCTGGCCAACTGTTGTGAAGGGTGTTTTCTTCACCAGGGAAAGAATTCTTCGGTCATCCACCACAGTTGTTTTCCGTGGGCTTCCGGGTCTTTTGGTGTTGCTGAGCTCACAGGTGCGTTCTTTCTTTTTAAGGATGTTCCAAACAAGTTGATTTGGCCACACCTAATGTTTTTGCTATCTCTCTGATGGGTTTGTTTTGTTTTTTTCAGCCTAATGATGGCTTGCTTCACTGATAGTGACATCTCTTTGGATCTCATATTGAGAGTTGACAGCAACATATTCCAAATGCAAATAGCAAACTTGAAATTAACTCTGGACCTTTTATCTGCTCCTTGTAAATGGGATATTTAGGGAATAACACACACATGCCCATGGAACAGCTAAGCAGCCAATTGTCCTATTACTTTTGGTCCCTTAAAAAGTAGGAGGCACATATTGTAATCCCTACACTGTTCACCTGATTTGGATGTAAATACCCTCAAATTAAAGCTGAAAGTCTGCAGTTAAAGCACATCTTGTTTGTTTTATTTCAAATCTATTGTGGTGGAGTATAGAGCCAAAAAGATTAGAATTGTGTCGATGTCCCAATATTAATGCTGACTATAAACTATTAGTCAATGATGGAGATTGGAGATGGATCATGGTATTCTGGTAGATTGTAAACTATTAGTCAATGATGGGGAAGGATCTGGGTGTTCTGGTAGCTCATAGACTTGAAGTCAATGATGGGGAAGGATCTGGGTGCTCATAGACTTGAATTCAATCATGGAGATGGATCTGGGTGTTCTGGTAGACCATAGACTTGGATTGGGTCAATAATGGAGAAGGATCTGGGTGTTCTGGTAGACCATAGACTTGGATTGGGTCAATAATGGAGACGGATCTGGGTGTTCTGGTAGACCATAGACTTGGATTGGGTCAATGATGGTGAAGGATCTGGGTATTCTGGTGAATCACAGATTAACAGGCAGTAAATACGTTTTATAAACAAGCCCCCACAGACCTCTGTAAAAATAATTCATCACTTTGAAGTGCGTTCTATGTGTCTAGACTGCACATTATGTACAACTCTGAATTTCACGTACCTTTGTACAGTACAGTCATTCGGGCGTTCTGTGATTGGGAGAGGGGAGATTGCCCTATCTTCAATAACAGAAAGCCTTCCATTAATTGATAAGAATGCAAGATGCTTACTGAATGGCGGAGCTGGAATGCAAGTGACCTGCTGTGACCTGAGGACTCCAGCCAAAACTGTGACTCCTAACACCGGATGTTTGGTATTGATTATTCTCTATAGGGGTGAAAGTCAGAGTTGTACATAATGCTGCAGCCTAGACACATGGGACGCACTTCATTAGCGTGGATTTATTTTTACAGAGCACATGATAAAAATAGTTTTTGGCTGGAGTTCAGCTTGACAGTTTTTCTCTGTCAACACATGTTTTTGAATGCATGCTCTGTAATAGACACCTTAAAGTGAATGTGTGGCCAAGCTATGGATATTCAAAATATTGCCATATTCCAATCAAGGTTTAAACAAGCCCTCTCTGTGTTTTGCCTTAGGCACTGCAAAGAACTTCATCATTAAATTTACAGAAGAAGCACTTTTATTTTCACTCACAACAGTGAGTTGGACAGGAAAAGAGGAGAGAGCTGAGTGCCAGAAGAAAATAGAGACCAGACTTGGATGATTACCTTACATCTGTTGTGATTTGAAGATTAATTTATCCACAGTGCCTGCAGCTACACAGCTCAGTGATGGCTTGCTTTAAAACCAAGCTCTTTTACAGACTGTTAGGAATATGTGAATACATGATGGCCATATCATGACCACAGGTTCACTTTAAAGCGTGTTCCGGCCCCCAAAATTATTTTTTTAAAGCCAGCAGCGCCTACACATACTGCAGCTGCTGGCATTTAATATTAGGACACTTACCTGTCTTGGCATCCAGCGATGTTGGCACCGCAGCTGATGTTTCCATCAGCTGTCGAGTGCTGCCGCCGCCATTGCAGGTAACGGAATCCGGCAGTGTAGCCTTTTGGCTTAATGCCAGGAACCCTACTACACATGTGCACGGCCCCACTCCTCTCTCCTATTGGCTCGGTGGCGGAGGAGGGAACCCTGCGGTGATGTCACAGGCCGCAGCCCGGACTCCCGGAAGTGAGAAGGGACACCTGTGGCACCGGAGGGGGGAGGAATCAGATGAGTGGGAGTTCAACTTTAGGGTTGAACTTCGCTTTAAGGTGCTTATTCAAAATCTTGCACTCAAAACCAAGCAGTGCCATCTGTAGCGCTCACCCCCAAAAGGGGTCACAGGAAATAAACCAGGTTTCTCTCATCTGTTCAGAGGCTGCCAGGCCCAGGTGGCAATTCCAAGGCACACCGACATACACAGGCTCAGTCTAGGAGATGCATTTTTGTAGTTTTATTGCAGTACTACAGAGAATGTGAGGGTACAGGACACTCCAAAAATGCAAGCAGACACAGGAGAACAGATTGTGAACCAAAATTCCTTCAGCAGCAGCCTTTAAATATTTCTGGAGGTACAGGGGGCAGTCAATCCATTTGAGACTCTGTAAGAGCAGTCACAGCTCTTGTATCTACCTTTGGCATCTAATCCTCAAAGCACAAGCACACCTGAAGCTCTATGCACAATGTGCAGAGACAGCTCTCCAACCAGCTTCCCTGCGATACTCTTAAAGTGGTATTAAACGAATTTTGCCTATTTTACCTACAGGTAAGCTTATAATAAAACTTACCTGTAGGTAAAATTACAATCTACTAAGATACTTAGGAGATATTCCAGCAAGCAACAGCCGGTGATGTCACCGGCACATGCGCTCTGAAGGAACAGCATACTCGTGCCATTCCTTCAGAGCTCTGTGCTGTACACGCATGTGAAGTGATGTCATTGCGGCTCTGCCAACCAGACAGCCGGAGCCCGCGAACCTGGAAGGAAGGCCGAATGAAGATGGAAGCCCTGTCAGCAGTGGCAGCATGCCACTGGAGGGCTTTGTTTTAAGGTAAGTATTTCATAATGTGCTAGTATGCAATTTTTTTTTTCTAAGAAGCTTTACTACTGTTTTAAGTGAAAGGAAGTCCTTCTCAAGAGCAGCTACCTATGGTTGCATCCCCCCAAAAAAGTCTATAAATCCAGGTTCCTCTAGGCCCTTAGCAATGCCGAAGCCTAGCAGCAACAGCTCCTCAATAACACAGGATGCCTCCAGGCAGTGGTGTATGGTCAGTATGTAGTGTATCGAGTAGTGGTCTGGGGGGGGGGGTGTATAGTGTAGTATAGTACAGTGGTCAGTATAGCAATCAGGTAGGTCAGTGTGTAGTGTAGTGGTGTGTAGTGGTCAGTGTGTAGTGTAGTGGTCAGTGTGTAGTGGTCAGTTTGTAGTGTAGTGATCAGTGTGTAGTGTAGTGGTCAGTATAGGAATCAGGTAGGTTAGTTTGGTGTGGTGTGTAGTGTAGTTGTCAGTGTGTAGTGTAGTGGTCAGTATAGGAATCAGGTAGGTTAGTTTGGTGTGGTGTGTAGTGGTCAGTGTGTAGTGGTCAGTGTGTAATGTGTAGTGGTGTGTAGTGGTCAGTGTGTAGTGTTGTTAGTGTGTAGTGTAGTGGTCAATGTGGGAATCGGGTAGGTTAGTGTAAGGGTCAGTATAGGAATGAGATAGGTCAGTATATTGTATCGTGTAGTAGTCAGTATAGGAATCAGGTAGGTTAGTTTGGTGTGGTGTGTAGTGGTCAGTGTGTAGTGATCAGTGTGTAATGTGTAGTGGTCAGTGTGTAGTGTAGTTGTCAGTGTGTAGTGTAGTGGTCAATGTAGGAATCGGGTAGGTTAGTGTAAGGGTCAGTATAGGAATGAGATAGGTCAGTATATTGTATCGTGTAGTAGTCAGTATAGGATTCAGGTAGATTAGTGGTCAGGTTGGTCAGTACTATTGTAGGAAGGGAAGGGACTCGGGGAGTGCTAAAAGTCCACAAGTTAGGGGGCGCAAACTACTTGCCTTGCCCCAGGCGCCGACAACCCACGCTACGCCACTGCTCCCAGGCCATAAGTCCCAGGAGAAGGGGAGCTCTAAACAGCCCTCCCAATCATTTATCTTCTCCCCACCACCTCATGGGCAACTCTTCCCAGGGATTGGCTGAGGTCAGATAGATATTAATAACCCAGTGTCTAACCCTTCTACTCTTCTTCCAGATGCAGGCAGGAGCAATCAACCTCCCGGCTTAGGGAGACCTGACTGGACCTAGGAATATAGATTGCTGGTCAGCTGGGTACAGCAGAGCCAAAAACTTAATGTATCCAACCCACGGCAGGGCACACCATATCCATCTCCTGGACATTGTATGCTCACTTCACGGACATTTTAAAAGCTTTTTTTTTTTGCATGTAAAATGTGTATTTTAAGTCAATATTATAAAGTTTGTAAATTGGTTGTAAAATGGGGATCTTTTTTTCACGTACAATGTTGCTTTAACTGATGTTGTGTGACATTATATCTTTTAAATACATTGAAATAACTATAATAATGTTATAAAGTATATATGAACAAGGTCTTGTCCATGTTGCTGCAGTCATATTGGGGCATTTAGATGACGATTTTTCCAGGCCCATCCCATATGACCAAGGTCTACAACTGGTAAGTTAGTAAGCTCCATGCAGGCATCCCTTGGGGTGACACTGCATAACTGTCCTGTGTGGGCAGATGCAAATCGGGATTCTGTTTGTATTTTAGGGTTAATATAAAATGCCAAAACACGTGCAGACATATGGAAGAGATTAGGCTGGAATCTTGGGGAGCACAAGCAATGCCTTTTCCATCTCTTAATTGAAGGACAGAACTGTGGAATTGAAAGGGAATTTCCACAGAAACATCAAAGTTCTCTTTTCCCACGCTCCGATAACAGAAAGTGTCCTTCAAAGCATTTGCAGAGCATCGCCATCCTTAAATCCATCATTTCATTCAGCTACATTAACTACAAGCAACTTTGATTTGTCTCATTTGTCATTGGTTTCTTTGTCAAACTGACCTTTGCCCCATGTGTTCCCTATGGCAGCCGCAGGGCACATACTGAAGGGCCCAGACAGGAGTCCTCTGTACATTCACCCCAAGCTTGCCCATTCAACGCAAGTAAAAATGAAGGGCTCATTCAGATTGGTCTCATCTGTTGAAGTGCATTTATCTTTAAGCCCCTTCACACTATTGCGTTGCGGTTTCGTAACAATGGGGTAAGTGTGGGGGCATAGGTGTGCGCAGCATTTGGCATTAGGGTGTGCACCCCAAAGCTCAATCACTCTCTACCGATCACTCACGATGTTCATTTAGAAGAGGAAGGGGCCGGTAAATGGCATATTTACTGGCCCCTTCCCCCACTCATCCTAAAACATTCACAGCAACAACAGGTGGGAGAGGAGGGAAGACAGCAGTGCTGTGGGGAGAAGGAGGGGGAGCCAGGTCAGTAGGGGGAATCTGTTTTGCACGGGGTGATTAGGGTGTGCCTGGGCACACCTGGCACACACTGTGCGCACGCCTATGTGTGGGGGTTAGACTGACAGACTGACCCCCCCCCCTCCAAAAGAAAATGGAGCACCAGCCGCCACTGTTCTCTACAATGTATACATTTTTGGGATCACTGAGATTTCCTTTTTAGGGATTATAACACAAAGGTTTACAACCCCTTTAGCATTTCTGTATTCCTATTAAAAAGACAGACAATTGGTACAGACAGTATGTTGTGTATAGATGTGTATATGATATATATATAAAAAAAAATCACATCTGCAACTACAAGTTACAATCAGCTGACACTTCATCTATGATATTTGATGTGATGGAAATCATGAAGAAAGATTACATTCTAAGCCAAACCTCAGTTGTCCCTTTTTTTTAATAATCTTTTTTCTCCTCTCCCCTAACAAAACAAAAGAGAGAGAGAAAGAGAGGATAATAATAATAATGTTTTTTTTGCCCAACAGATGTAGTCACATCTTATTCTGTATATTTATATAACTGGGTAAATACACAATTACAAGCTATAAAACTATAAGCGCAGTATAGACTGGATGCTACAAATATTACCAACATTATTTTGGCTTAAACTGGTAGTAAACTCTTAAAAACGAAAAAAAAAAAATATTTTTACCTGCAAGGTAATATCATAATATAGTGGCACACTATCACCGCTGGCTTCCATCTTCACCCGGTCTTCCTTCCGTGTTTGCGGGCTGTGGCCGCTTGAACGGCCGAACCGCGATGATGTCACGGCCATGTGAGAGGAAATGCGCCAGTGGCTTTATTATATGTTTACCTGCAGAGCACTGAGACCAGCCAGGCCAGCACCCTGAGACCAGCCAGGCCATTACTGAGACCAGCCAGGCCAGCACCCTGAGACCAGCCAGGCCAGTACCGAGTACCCTGAGGCCAGCCAGCCAGCCAGCTAGCACCCTGAGATCAGCCATGCCAGCACCCTGAGACCAGCCAGACCAGTACTGAGACCAGCCAGGCCAGCACCCTGAGACCAGCCAGGCCAGTTCTGAGACCAGCCAGGCCAGCACCCTGAGACCAGCCAGGCCAGCACCCTGAGACCAACCAGGCCAGTACCGAGTACCCTGAGGCCAGGCAGCCAGCCAGCTAGCACCCTGAGATCAGCCATGCCAGCACCCTGAGACCAGCCAGACCAGTACTGAGACCAGCCAGGCCAGCACCCTGAGACCAGCCAGGCCAGCACCCTGAGACCAGCTAGGCCAGCACCCTGAGACCAGCCAGGCCAGCACCCTGAGACCAGCCAGGCCAGTACCAAGTACCCTGACACCAGCCAGGCCAGCACCGAGACCAGCCAGGCCAGCACCCTGAGACCAGCCAGGCCAGTACCGAGTACCCTGAGGCCAGCCAGCCAGCCAGCTAGCACCCTGAGATCAGCCATGCCAGCACCCTGAGACCAGCCAGACCAGTACTGAGACCAGTCAGGCCAGCACCCTGAGACCAGCCAGGCCAGTTCTGAGACCAGCCAGGCCAGCACCCTGAGACCAGCCAGGCCAGCACCCTGAGACCAACCAGGCCAGTACCGAGTACCCTGAGGCCAGGCAGCCAGCCAGCTAGCACCCTGAGATCAGCCATGCCAGCACCCTGAGACCAGCCAGACCAGTACTGAGACCAGCCAGGCCAGCACCCTGAGACCAGCCAGGCCAGCACCCTGAGACCAGCTAGGCCAGCACCCTGAGACCAGCCAGGCCAGCACCCTGAGACCAGCCAGGCCAGTACCAAGTACCCTGACACCAGCCAGGCCAGCACCGAGACCAGCCAGGCCAGCACCCTGAGACCAGCCAGGCCAGTACCGAGTACCCTGAGGCCAGCCAGCCAGCCAGCTAGCACCCTGAGATCAGCCATGCCAGCACCCTGAGACCAGCCAGACCAGTACTGAGACCAGCCAGGCCAGCACCCTGAGACCAGCCAGGCCAGTTCTGAGACCAGCCAGGCCAGCACCCTGAGACCAGCCAGGCCAGCACCCTGAGACCAACCAGGCCAGTACCGAGTACCCTGAGGCCAGGCAGCCAGCCAGCTAGCACCCTGAGATCAGCCATGCCAGCACCCTGAGACCAGCCAGACCAGTACTGAGACCAGCCAGGCCAGCACCCTGAGACCAGCCAGGCCAGCACCCTGAGACCAGCTAGGCCAGCACCCTGAGACCAGCCAGGCCAGCACCCTGAGACCAGCCAGGCCAGTACCAAGTACCCTGACACCAGCCAGGCCAGCACCGAGACCAGTCAGGCCAGCACCGAGACCAGTCAGGTCAGCACCAGTATTTTCTGTGAAATATATATGCATATGAGCGTATCATTTTTTATGTTTTTGGTGGGGAAGTGGATCTTGGGTGGGAGTTTCCTCAGGACTTGACCCCTGATTAGACAGTGATGTCAGCCACTCGCCCTGAGATCATATTAATTTTCTGGTGATTCCTGTTCTTTTATTAGGATAATTCCATCCTTGTACAAATATTGATAGGAACTTAGAGGTACATTATCACCATTCCAGGACTTCTGAGCAAACAACACAAACAGGAAAATCTACGGAAAAAAAACATATATTGGAGCTGTTCTTCCTGCCAAAGTTTTGCGATTTGCACGCTACATCTAGAGTGAGTAATCTGACTTTTCCATTCTGCAGATAAGCAACACAGCCGGGTCACTTCCCGCCACCCACGCCCTCAACTTGTAAATGGATAATGAAAGTGCAGCAGCAGGCTGATGGTGTCATCTCTCTGCTCTCTCTTCCTGTGCATGGAGAGGCTTCTATGCTCCTTTGAGCCCCACTAATATTACCCTGCAGCTTCTCATACACATAAAGACAATGTAAGGGACATTTATGAAAACCATGACCATTTTTCACCCAGAAAGTGAAAGAAATAGCATTGGTTACTCAGGTTCTGGGCCCCCCAGATCCAAGGGCCCCCGCAGTGTTGGCTACATCTGCTACCCCTACAACTAGAGGGATTGTGGAACGATATATTCTGGTCCTGGGATCCCAGTGCTGTTGAGTGACCCTGTCGATTAATTGCTGTCCGTGTCTCCCTGTGCTGGTGACAACTGCTCCCCCCATTTCTTATACAGGTGTCACAGGGGTCAATAGGTTAGGGGGAATCTCTTCAATTGGGTCACAGACAGAAATAAAAACCCGAGTTGGTCTTTAAATGGCATAAGTGTTCTGGAAGGGAAGAGTTAAGTGTCACCGGGTTTGTATCTGTTGGGGTTTTTGGAAACGGCCCTGAGGACTAAAGTATGGTGGGGGGCCATCAGTATCCCAGAAGCCGGGGGGATGCAGCTGCACGGATTAATGGCCATTTATCTTTCACACGCAAACCTTTGATTTTCTCTTCCAACTTTCACTTTCGCTGATGAGTTGGGGATTGTGTTGCATTGATGTATTCCACAAGAAACAAAGAATATAAGTCATTGTCGTGGCACAGTGCCGCTTTGTGCGATGAATGAGCACCCGCTGTGGGTCCGGCCAGGCCGCCACGTGCCCCTCCAAGCAATTAGGCATCTATTGATATCCCTCCCACAGAGCTACAGATATTAATCTGACATGCGCCATCCTAAAGGAGACGTGTAGTGTTTATTTATTTATTCATATTTAGGGATAATATGTAAAATGTTTACAAACATTTTTTTTTTTTTAGGTGCAAACTGCAGTCTCCATCGCACTGCGACCTCCACTACACTGCAGTCTCCATCGCACTGCGACCTCCACTACACTGCATTCTCCATCTCACTGCGACCTCCACTACACTGCATTCTCCATCGCACGGCGACCTCCACTACACTGCATTCTCCATCTCACTGCGACCTCCACTACACTGCATTCTCCATCGCACGGCGACCTCCACTACACTGCATTCTCCATCTCACTGCGACCTCCACTACACTGCATTCTCCATCAAACCGCGACCTCCACTACACTGCATTCTCCATCTCACTGCGACCTCCACTACACTGCATTCTCCATCTCACTGCGACCTCCACTACACTGCATTCTCCATCTCACTGCGACCTCCACTACACTGCAGTCTCCATCTCACTGCGACCTCCACTACACTGCAGTCTCCATCGCACTGCAACCTCCACTACACTGCATTCTCCATCTCACTGCGACCTCCACTACACTGCATTCTCCATCGCACTGCGACCTCCACTACACTGCATTCTCCATCAAACCGCGACCTCCACTACACTGCATTCTCCATCTCACTGCGACCTCCACTACACTGCAGTCTCCATCACACCGCGACCTCCACTACACTGCATTCTCCATCTCACTGCGACCTCCACTACACTGCAGTCTCCATCGTACTGCGACCTCCACTACACTGCATTCTCCATCTCACTGCGACCTCCACTACACTGCATTCTCCATCGCACCGCGACCTCCACTACACTGCATTCTCCATCAAACCGCGATCTCCACTACACTGCATTCTCCATCTCACTGCGACCTCCACTACACTGCAGTCTCCATCACACCGCGACCTCCACTACACTGCATTCTCCATCGCACTGCGACCACCACTACACTGCAGTCTCCATCGCACTGCGACCTCCACTACACTGCATTCTCCATCTCACTGCGACCTCCACTACACTGCATTCTCCATCGCACTGCGACCTCCACTACACTGCATTCTCCATCAAACCGCGATCTCCACTACACTGCATTCTCCATCTCACTGCGACCTTCACTACACTGCAGTCTCCATCACACCGCGACCTCCACTACACTGCAGTCTCCATCTCACCGCGACCTCCACTACACTGCATTCTCCATCACACTGCGCCCTCCATCATACTGCAGTCTCCATCGCACTGCGACCTCCATCATACTGCAGTCTCCATCGCACTGCGACCTCCATCATACTGCAGTCTCCATCGCACTGCGACCTCCACTACACTGCATTCTCCATCAAACCGCGACCTCCACTACACTGCATTCTCCATCTCACTGCGACCTCCACTACACTGCAGTCTCCATCGCACGGCGACCTCCACTACACTGCAGTCTCCATCGCACTGCGACCTCCATCATACTGCAGTCTCCATCGCACTGCGACCACCACTACACTGCATTCTCCATCTCACTGCGACTCCACTACACTGCGCTCCATCGCACGGCGACCTCACTACACTGCAGTCTCCATCGCACTGCGACCTCCACTACTGCAGTCTCCATCGCATGCGACCTCCACTCCTGCATCTCACTGCGACCTCCACTACACTGCAGTCTCCATCGCACTGCGACCTCCACTACACTGCATTCTCCATCGCACTGCGACCTCCACTACACTGCATTCTCCATCGCACAGCGACCTCCACTACACTGCAGTCTCCATCGCACTGCGACCTCCATCATACTGCAGTCTCCATCGCACTGCGACCACCACTACACTGCATTCTCCATCACACTGCGCCCTCCATCATACTGCAGTCTCCATCGCACGGCGACCTCCACTACACTGCAGTCTCCATCTCACTGCGACCTCCACTACACTGCAGTCTCCATCGCACTGCGACCTCCACTACACTGCATTCTCCATCGCACTGCGACCTCCACTACACTGCATTCTCCATCGCACAGCGACCTCCACTACACTGCAGTCTCCATCGCACTGGGAATAACTGTTCATTGCAATTGGTGTGATGGAGAAAACAGTGTGATAGAGGCTGCAGTGCGATGGAGGTCACAGTGCAATGGAGGTCGCCGTGCAATGGAGGTTGCAGTGCGATAGAGACTGCAGTGTGATGGAGGCTGCAGTGTAGTGGAGGGCGCAGTGCGATGGAGACTGGAGTTTGCACCTAAAAAAATAAAATACAAAAATAAAAATGTTTGTAAACATTTTAAATATTATCCCTAAATATGAATAAATAAATAAACACTACACGTCTTCTTTAGGATTGGGCATTTCGAGCATTGGAGTTTTGTCCGACGGACTTGTCTACACACAATCGGAAAAAATTGAACAACACACAATTGTTGGCTGACAATTTTAAAGCATGTTATCCTACATTTGTCCATGAAATATCTGACAACAATTGTCCAATGGATCGTACAAAGGGTTGTATTTTTCACCAACAGCCTGTCATCACACAATTCCCGTTGAATAATCCAATCAGGGTCACCATCAGGGGGGTACAGGCAGTACACCTGTAAGGGGCCCAGAGGTCCCCAGGGGCCCGGATGACAACTTCCCCTTTTTTTTTTATAAAAAAAATGTATAAATATATATATTTTTATGTTTTTATTAAAGGGCCAAAAGCTCCCCAGGGCCCCGGATGGCTACCTCCCTTTTTTTTATAAATTTTTTTAAATACATTTTTTATTTTTTGTAAGGGGGCGGAGGTCCCCAGGGGCCCGGATGGCAACCCCCTTTTTTTTATTATTATTATAATTTTTTTGTCTTTATTAAAGGGCCCAGAGGTCCCCAGGGCCCCCGATGGCAACCCCCCTTTTTTATTATAAAAAAAATGTAAATATATATTTTTTTTGTTTTCATTAAAGGGCCCGAAGGTCCCCAGGGCCCAGGATGGCTACCCCCACCCTTTTTTTTTTTTTATTAATATTTTTTTTTTGTAAGGGGCCCAGAGGTCCCCAGGGCAACCCCCCCTTTTTTTGTTAGTCGTCAGCACCCAAAGCCCCCCGACCTCAATTTGTGGCAGCCCTTCGCTTCTCCATTTGAGGGGCAACAGCCCCCCCCCCCGGTCTATGCTCCAGCAGCTCCATAATTCCTGATGGCAGCCCTGATTCCAATCGTGTGAACGAGGCTTAACAGGACATTATAAATGGTGGTGGGTAACTAAATGCATCCTAACACAAGCAAATGCACAGTGTATGCATCTAGAAATGTGGTATAAACAGCCTGTGTGAACGAGGCCCATGCACCAGCAACTACTCCACTGCCCTGCCCCGGAGTGCCACCATATGATAATAATATATGAAGTTTTGGGGTGGCACTGTCCTGGTTGCTGTATTCCAACAATTACGGTTGCACCATTATCCCACAGACAGTCTGACTTCTTCCAGAAGAGCAAGCAAAGTCTGGATATGGGGCGGATTATATGACACGCCATATAGAAAGGGTGACCTGAGGATGGCGTTCATAAATGTCACGGCGGAGAACTCCAGGTGCGCCGCGTCTCTGTATTAGGCTATTTATATAACACAAGAGCAGATCATATGCTGGAAAATTTCTGCCATACTTTTTGTGACTGTAAAGTCTATGTAAGGAGAACATATGGAAACCCAGCCAGCCGTCACTGCTGAGCCTCGCATGACCCACACAGGCCACAGCAATCAGGGTGCGGAGGAACTACAAGCACAAGGATGTCCTGCCAGCCTGCGCAGAGGGTGAAGCACTGCATGTAAAGTGGACCTGTCAGTGGCTTTAGGCCCCGTTCACATCACGTGATTTGGAATCGCGGGCAGATTTGTGGGCGCGATTCAAAAAATCGCAGCAAAACGTGCAACGTTTGCGAATAATGGCACCTCAAATGCAGTGCAATTGTCGTGTCACAGAATCACGCAGCAAATACGGCAAAACGCACGTTTAAAAATCGCATTAAGGCTTATTGCAACAAAACGCTCATAGGGTAGCCCATTGAAGTGAATAGGCTGACTTATGTGTGGAATCGCATTAACAAAACACAACACAAATCGTGAGGGTGAAAGCTTGTTCCTGCTATGCGATCTGCAGGGGCGTATCTACTGCAAGGCAAACAAGGCATTTGCTTTGGGTGGCATCTTACCAGCTGCCACTGCTATCCTGTCTACTGATCACATGCCCATCATGTGTGCTCTATCAAGCATGCGAGAAAAAAATAAGATAAACAAAAAGAGACAAGACTGTGCAATCTATATAAAATGTATCCAATCAATCAATAAACGGTGATACACTCCTGTCCAGTGGCGGTACGTCCATAAGGGGCGCATGGGCGCCGCCCCCTCTCCTGCCACCTCTCTATCACCATAGATAGATTCATGCATTACATGAATCTATCTATGGTCACCACTGCCACCCCCTATTCAGGTGCTGACCCATTTTTGGGATGCCGGGCACCTGAATTACAGCGGCGGGTATTTTTTGGAAGCACCTGATTAGAGCCATGAGCTCTAATAAGTGTCCAAAAAGGTGAACAGCGAGCGCCATGCATTGTATTAGAAAAGTGAAATGAATATTTGCTTTCCTGAACACTGAACAGCCTCTCAGCCAATCAGGTGCACGGGGCTGAAACTACAGGCGCTGTGATTGGAGGCTGCCTATCAGGCGTCCAATCATAGCAGAGGACGGGAGAACACATCGAGGAGCATGGAGGACATTGCCGTGACCCGCTGCCTCACCGAGGTAAGGTAATTGCCGGCGGGCGGAGTATGCACCCTGGCAGAATTTAATGGGCACACTGGCGGCAGTTGATGGGCACAGTAGCGGAAGTTGATGGGCACACTGGTAGCAATTGATGGGCACAGTGGTGGCAATTGATGAGCACAGTAGTGGCAATTGATGGGCACAGTGGTGGCAATTGATGGGCACAGTGGTGGCAATTGATGGGAACAGCAGCAGCAGTTGATGGGCACAGTAGCTGCAAATGATGGGCACACTAGCGGCAATTGCTGGGCACAGTGGTGGCAATTGATGAGCACAGTAGCAGAAATTGATGGGCACACTGACAGCAATTGATAGACACAGCGGTGGCAATTGATGGGTACAGTAGCTGCATTTGATGGCACAGTGGTGGCAATTTATGGGTACAGTAGCTGCGTTTGATGGGCACAGTGGCTGCATTTGATGGCCTGGTCATGAAGGGGGGTAAAACCTTGCAGTCGGTAAGTGGTTAATAAAGGACACAGGATACATTAGTGATCAGTAGATATCATTCCAATGAATGGATTCCTCCCGGTTCTGGCCGGGTTCCCTCTCACATGGACCGTGAAGGGACACGTCCCACAGGGAGTGCGGTCAGCGCTCAGTCACAGATATTTTCCTGCTGAACACACACATGTGGTCACTTATTACCCGTCACACACAATCATTGATCATCGTCATCACTGTCCGTATCATCAGCCGGATTCCAGGGATATCTGAAGCTGAGCTCGCGTTCCTCAGGGATTCGCTCTCAATGCCGTCTCTGAAGGACCGTTTCACCAGATAACGCAATACCGTCCCCGACCAGAACATTACATTTCCCGTTTAGGTCAGACATAGGAAACCCGGGACAGATCTCCGATCAGATTCTCCTATTACAACACAAAATGCAGATGCCTTCAGATCAGAAAACATAAAGTGGATCTCTGGCTGTAGCATCAACACAGCTACATTTGTTCTTCTGAGTCCCCCATAGTCCCTCCATTGTCCCTCCATAGTTCCTCTATTGTCCCTCCATAGTCCTTCCATTGTCCCTCCATAGTTCCTCCATAGTTCCTTCATAGTCCCTCCATTGTCCCTCCATAGTTCCTTCATAGTCCCTCCATAGTCCCTCCATTGTCCCTCCATAGTTCCTTCATAGTCCCTCCATTCCCTCCATTGTCCCTCCATAGTTCCTTCATAGTCCCTCCATTGTCCCTCTATAGTCCCTTCATAGTCCCTCCATAGTTCCTTCATAGTCCCTCCAAAGCATAGTTCTATCACATGTTGATCCTGCCAGTACACTCGCTATTTTCTTACTTCCTGTAACAGGGTGACAATGCTGATCACTCTGCAGTCAGAGCACATTATATACCCCAGGAGTCATTTGGCAAGGACATACACTCACTGGCCACTTTATTAGGTACACCTCGCTAGCACCGGGTTGGACCCCCTTTGCCTTCATTCTTAGTGGTATATATTTTACAAGGTGTTGGAAACTTTCCTCAGAGATTTTGGTCCATAGTGACATAATGGCATCACACAGTTGCTGCAGATTTGTCGGCTGCACATCCATGATGCGAATTTCCCATTCCGCCACATCCCAAAAGTGCTCTACTGGATGAGATCAGGGGCGGACTGACCAACCGGGCACTGCCCGAGGGCCCCATGCCACTAGGGGGCCCCATCAGGGTTTCCAGCCTCAGTAAAACCAGTGACAGTATGTAAAAATCTGTGTTTTTTAAAAATCCAAAGATTATAGCTGCTCCGCTCTCCAGTACCTTTTCAGTGTGTGTGTGTGTGTGTGTGTGTGTGTGTGTGTGTGTGTGTGTGTGTATTATGTGTGTGTATATTGTGTGTGTATACTGTGTATGTATAATGTGTATGTATATTGTGTATGTATACTGTGTGTGTGTGTGTGTGTGTATACTGTGTGTCTATACTGTGTGTGTGTGTGTGTGTATACTGTGTGTGTATACTGTGTGTGTGTGTGTGTATACTGTGTGTGTATACTGTGTGTGTGTGTATACTGTGTGTGTATACTGTGTGTGTATATATACTGTGTGTGTGTGTGTGTGTGTGTGTGTGTATATATACTGTGTGTGTACTGTGTGTGTATACTATGTGTGTATACTGTGTGTGTGTGTGTATATATACTATGTGTGTGTATACTGTGTGTGTATACTGTGTGTGTGTATAGTGTGTGTGTGTGTACTGTGTATACTGTGTATGTATACTGTATGGGCCAGATTCAGGTAGCTTTGCGCATCTTTAGGCGGGCGTAGCGTATCGAATATACGCTACGCCGTAACTTAGAGAGGCAAGTGCAGTATTCACAAAGCACTTGCTTTGTAAGTTGCGGCGGCGTAGCGTAAATTGGCTGGCGTAAGCCTGCCTAATTCAAAGTAGGAAGGAGGTGGGCGTCATCTATTTAAATTAAGCGTGACCCCAAGCAAATGAATGGCCGATTAAACGGCGCATGCGCGCACATGCTCAGAATCACATCGCATATACTCCCTATACTCCCAGCTCAATGCCTACGACGTGAACGTAATCTACGCCCAGCCCCATTCAGGTACGACTTACGTAAACGACGTAAAATTCGACGGCTGTTCCGACGTCCATATCTTTGCATGAGCTGCGCCTCATATAGCAGTGGTAACGTTACGCCAGACGTAAGCCTTACGTAAACGGCGTAGATTACAGCGACGGGCGCAAGTACGTTCGTGAATCGGCGTATCGTTGCTCATTTACATGTTCGACGCATAAATCTATGGATGCGCCCCTTGCGGCCAGCGGTGAAGCCAAAATTCAGGCGTATCTTTTTTCAGGAAAAAGGCGCAGAGATACGACGGCATAAGTCCTTTCTGAATCTGGCCCTATGTGTGTGTATGTATACTGTGTGTATATTGTGTGTATACTGTGTATGTATACTGTATGTGTATACAGTGGCCCCATAATCTCCTATTGCCCAGGGGCCCCATAATCTCCTATTGCCCAGGGGCCCCATAATCTCCTATTGCCCAGGGGCCCCATAATCTCTTATTGCCCAGGGGCCCCATAATCTCCTATTGCCCGGGGGCCCCATAATCTCTTATTGCCCGGGGGCCCCATAATCTCCTATTGCCCAGGGGCCCCATAATATCCTATTGCCCGGGGGCCCCATAATCTCCTATTGCCCGGGGGCCCCATGAGTGGTCAGTCCGCCCCTGGATGAGATGTGGTGACTGTGGGGGGTCATTGGGGTACAGTGACCTCATTGTCCAGTGGTGAGATGATTGGATCTTTGTGACATGGTGACATCATCCTGCTGGGAGGAGCAATCAGAAGATGGGGACACTGGAGTCATAAAGGGATGGACATGATCAGCAACAATACTCAGGTGGGCCGTGGCATATAAACGATGCTCTATTGGTACTAAGGGGCCCAGAGTGTGCCAAGAAAATATCCCCCCCCCCCCCATTACACCCCCACCAGCCTGAACCACTGATACAAGGCAGGATGGATCCATCCTTTCATGTTCTTTACACCAAATTCTGACCCGATCATCTGAATGTCACAACTGAAACAGAGACTCATCAGATCAGGAAACATTTTTCCAATCGCAGTAGATCAGCACTTTTTGGAATACTCAGACCAGCCTGTCTGTCGCCAAAAAACACGCCACGTCCAGTCACCTAAATCCCCATTGTTCGCAATTCTGATGCTCGGTTTGAACTTCAGCAAGTCGTCTTCACCACGTCTAGATGCCTAAATGCATTGAGTTGTTTGTGACCACGCCGATCGTCCTGAGTAAACTCCCCTATGACATAACTCACCATTACGGCTCTCACTGGTTGTACATGGTGGTCGGCGGAAAGTCCTGAGCATCACATCTGCTCCAAATTTGAACGTAACGGATGAAAACGTTTGATGTTTTGTCTTTCTTCATATTCGGCTGTCTTCGGAGACACGGCCTGATGGTACAAGTATGGAAACCCCCCATTATTTTATCCAATTACCAATGATAGGAATACAAAAATCAGTCTCTAAGCTGTACAGTGATTAAAGACAAGCGGAGAATTGTTTATTACCTCTAATCCCGTGACTCACATGTGTAATGCGTGATTAGAGGTCACAGGACTGCGGCAGGAAGAACTAGCAGCCAATCACAGTGGTCACAAATTTTTTTGGGGGGGCGCAAACAAACTGAAAAAAAAACATCAAACGCAGCCACCGTGCCCATCAATTGCTGCCACCGTGACCATCAATTGCCGCTATTGTGCCCATCAATTGCCGCTATTGTGCCCCATCAAATGTCACCAGTGTGCCCATCAATTGCCGCTACTGTGCCCCATCAATTGCTGCCACTGTGCCCATCAATTGCCGCCACTGTGCCCATCAATTGCTGCCACTGTGCCCCATCAATTGCTGCCAGTGTGCCCATCAATTGCTGCCAGTGTTCCCATCAATTGCCGCCAATGTGCCCCATCAATTGCCGCCACTGTGCCCCATCAATTGCTGCCACTGTGCCCCATCAATTGCCGCCACTGTGCCCCATCAATTGCCGCTACTGTTCCCCATCAATTGCCACTACTGTGCCCCATCAAATGCTGCCCCAGTGTGCATCCCCCGCCCAGCACTTACCTGTCTCGGGTCACGGCGCTGTCCTCCACACTCCGAGTCCTTGGTTTCTTCTCCCGTCCTCTTCTATGATTGGACACCTGGGCATCCAATCACAGCACCTGTCGATTCACCCAGTCAGGTGACAGGTAACCACTGTGAACACGCCGATCATGAATGCATAAATCTATCTATTGGTGATAGACAATAGATAGATCAATGACACCAATGATGAGGCACACTTCCCAATGACACCAATGATGGGCCACGATTTCTCCTAATGATAACAACGACGGGGCCCAATGACACCAATGATGGGACACAATTTCTTCTGATACCAATGATGAGGCCAAATTTTTCCTAATGATATCAACGTTGGGGCCCAATGACACCAATGACACCAATGATGGGACACAATTCCTCCCAATGACACCAATGATGGGGCACAATTCCTATCAATGACACCAATGATGGGGCACAATTTCTTCCAATGACACCAATGATGGGGCACAATTTCTCCTGATACCAACGATGAGGCAAAATTTCTCCCAATTACACCAACGATGGGGCACAATTTCTCCTGATACCAATGATGAAGCCAAATTTCTCCTAATGATACCAACGTTGGGGCCCAATGACACCAATGATGGGGCACAATTCCCTTCCAATGACACCAATGATGGGGCACAATTTCTATCAATGACACCAATGATGAGGCACAATTTCTCCCAATGACACCAACGATGGGGCACAATTTCTCCTAATACCAATGATGAGGCACAATTTCTCCTAATGATATCAACGTTGGGGCCAAATGACACCAATGATGGGACACATTTCCTTCCAATGACACCAATGATGGGACACAATTCCTTCCAATGACACCAAAGATGGGGCACAATGTCTCCTAATACCAATGATGGGCCACAAATTCTCCTGATACCAATGATGGGGCACAATTTCTCCTGATACCAACGATGAGGCACAATTTCTCCCAATTACACCAACGATGGGGCACAATTTCTCCTGATACCAATGATGAGGCCAAATTTCTCCTAATGATACCAACGTTGGGGCCCAATGACACCAATGATGGGGCACAATTCCCTTCCAATGACGGGGCACAATTTCTATCAATGACACCAACGATGAGGCACAATTTCTCCCAATGACACCAACGATGGGGCACAATTTCTCCTGATACCAATGATGGGGCACACTTTCTCCTAATGATATCAACGTTGGGGCCCAATGACACCAATGATGGGACACAATTCCTTCCAATGACACCAATGATGGGACACAATTCCTTCCAATGACACCAATGATGGGACACAATTCCTTCCAATGACACCAAAGATGGGTCCACAATTTCTCCTGATACCAATGATGGAGCACAACTTCTCCTAATGATATCAACGATGGGGCCAAATGACACCAATGATGGGACACATTTCCTTCCAATGACACCAATGATGGGACACAATTCCTTCCAATGACACCAAAGATGGGGCACAATGTCTCCTGATGCCAATGATGGGGCACAAATTCTCCTGATACCAATGATGGGGCCCAATTTCTCCTAATGATATCAACAATGGGGCCCAATGACACCAATGATGGGACACAATTCCTTCCAATGACACCAATGGTGGGACACAATTCCTCCTAATGACACCAAAGATGGGGCACTATTTTTTCCAACAGACTTCAAGACATTTTCTAATTCCAATGGCCACAGTCCGGCCCTCCTAAAGTCTGAAGGGCAGTAAACTGGCCCTTTGTTTAGAAAGTTTCCGAGGCCTCTGCTCTATATCACTGGAACTTTTCTACCCGGTGCTTCTCAACACTCACTAAAGCTTTCCACCAATTGTATGTCCTCTTTTGAGACAAGCACAAAGGCAGCAGACCAAGACTGGAAGAAGGTTTTCTCATTCACCGTTCATCAGCTCCTTTGAAGGAGGACACATTCTGGCTTCTATCCAGTAGTACCAGCATTCCACCCTCACCAGTCCAGCGTTATCATACACACAAGCCAGCTATGACGAGAACCAGGACAGGAAAATGACAGCAAGCATAGAAAACACATTTTCCTTTCCTGGCTCGCCTGTCAAAATTTGGTGTTTCTTTATATATTTTGTTTGCCAGCCTTCATTGCTACTAAATTCCCACAATTATGCTGACAGAAACCTTAGTAGTTAGGAAAGACTGAAGAAGTGACCAAAGCCCCCAAAATTGAGATGGACTTCTCGCGACATTCACTTTGTAGTGGAGAATGAAAATTTTGGATGTGCCAAAACTGGACTCTACATGTTACTTGTACAGAGAGAGACCTTGGCAACAGAAACTCCTGGGCAGGGGAAGAGTGGTGAGGGCAAGGAAGAAAGGTATGGGCAGGGGAAGAGTGGTGAGGGCAAGGAAGAAAGGTATGGGCAGAGAAGAGTGGTGAGGGCAGGGAAGGGAGGTATGGGCAGGGAAGAGTGGTGAGGGCAAGGAAGAAAGGTATGGGCAGAGAAGAGTGGTGAGGGCAGGGAAGGGAGGTATGGGCAGGGAAGAGTGGTGAGATTAGGGAAGAAATGTATGGGCAGGGAAGAGTGGTGAGGGCAAGGAAGAAAGGTATGGGCAGGGGAAGAGTGGTGAGGGCAAGGAAGAAAGGTATGGGCAGGGAAGAGTGGTGAGGGCAAGGAAGAAAGGTATAGGCAGGGAAGAGTGGTGAGGGCAGGGAAGGGAGGTATGGGCAGGGAAGAGTGGTGAGATTAGGGAAGAAATGTATGGGCAGGGAAGAGTGGTGAGGGCAATGAAGAAAGGTATGGGCAGGGAAGAGTGGTGAGGGCAAGGAAGAAAGGTATGGGCAGGGAAGAGTGGTGAGGGCAAGGAAGAAAGGTATGGGCAGGGAAGAGTGGTGAGGGCAGGGAAGGGAGGTATGGGCAGGGAAGAGTGGTGAGATTAGGGAAGAAATGTATGGGCAGGGAAGAGTGGTGAGGGCAAGGAAGAAAGGTATGGGCAGGGGAAGAGTGGTGAGGGCAAGGAAGAAAGGTATGGGCAGGGGAAGAGTGGTGAGGGCAAGGAAGAAAGGTATGGGCAGGGAAGAGTGGTGAGGGCAGGGAAGGGAGGTATGGGCAGGGAAGAGTGGTGAGATTAGGGAAGAAATGTATGGGCAGGGAAGAGTGGTGAGGGCAGGAAAGAAAGGTATGGGCAGGGAAGAGTGGTGAGGGCAGGGAAGAAAGGTATGGGCAGGGAAGAGTGGTGTGGGCAGGGAAGAAAGGTATGGGCAGGGAAGAGTGGTGAGGGCAGGGAAGAAAGGTATGGGCAGGGAAGAGTGGTGAGGGCAGGGAAGAAAGGTATGGGCAGGGAAGAGTGGTGTGGGCAGGGAAGAAATGTATGGGCAGGGAAGAAATGTATGGGCAGGCAAGAGTGGTGAGGGCAGGCAAGAGTGGTGAGGGCAGGGAAGAAAGGTATGGGCAGGAAAGAGTGGAAAGGCAGGGAAGAAAGGTAATGGCAGGGAAGGGAGGTATGGGCAGGGAAGAGTGGTGAGGGCAAGGAAGAAAGGTATGGGCAGGGAAGAGTGGTGAGGGCAAGGAAGAAAGGTATGGGCAGGGAAGAGTGGTGAGGGCAGGGAAGGGAGGTATGGGCAGGGAAGAGTGGTGAGATTAGGGAAGAAATGTATGGGCAGGGAAGAGTGGTGAGGGCAAGGAAGAAAGGTATGGGCAGGGGAAGAGTGGTGAGGGCAAGGAAGAAAGGTATGGGCAGGGGAAGAGTGGTGAGGGCAAGGAAGAAAGGTATGGGCAGGGAAGAGTGGTGAGATTAGGGAAGAAATGTATGGGCAGGGAAGAGTGGTGAGGGCAGGAAAGAAAGGTATGGGCAGGGAAGAGTGGTGAGGGCAGGGAAGAAAGGTATGGGCAGGGAAGAGTGGTGAGGGCAGGGAAGAAATGTATGGGCAGGGAAGAAATGTATGGGCAGGCAAGAGTGGTGAGGGCAGGCAAGAGTGGTGAGGGCAGGCAAGAGTGGTGAGGGCAGGGAAGAAAGGTATGGGCAGGAAAGAGTGGAAAGGCAGGGAAGAAAGGTAATGGCAGGGAAGGGAGGTATGGGCAGGGAAGGGAGGTGAGGGCAGGGAAAGTTAGTATGGGTATAAAGTGTGGTAAGGGCAGGGAGAAGTTATATAGGCTGAAAGAGTGGTAGGTACAGGGAAAGTGGCAAGGGTAGAAAGAGTGGAAAGGGAAGCTCATAGTGGGGACAAAAGTGTTGAGGGCGAGGAGTGCACGGCAGAGTGCTAATTAAGTTGGGGGGGGGGGGGGGGGATGTGTGTAGATTTGTATCACGACCATCTCTAGAAAAAGTATTTGGCTCTCTAATTTATTATTCCTTTCAGTTTTTCATTTTTCCGATTCGGATGCCTAAAGAAGACAGCTGGATGGAAAAATGGGAGGCTTTCCAACATTCTTTTGTCTAATTAAAAAGAAAAAAAAAACGACAATTAGTACGAAAGAAGACGGATCGCTGCTATTGATCTGCAGAGTTGGAATTTTTCAGACATTTCTTCTCTCCGCAATCATAGCAAACAGGAAGCATTGTATCTGGGGAGCAACAATGACTGATGACTAAAACTTGTACGAAGAGTTTGGAGAAAATCTTTTTTTCCCCCTCACATTTTTTTTTTTTTTTAATCCTCGAAAAAATATATATTTTAAAATGACATTTACAAAACTAAGTCAAAATCTCCCCCCCCCCCAAAAAAAATATGCAATTTCTGGGTCAAAAAGTTCTGAGCAACTAAACTAGAAATTATAAATGTATTTCTGGACATGAAGGAATGGAATAGGGTCCAGTCATTGCAGAATGTCCTGTAGGAAAAATATTCTATCAATTGTGAAAAAAAAGGAAAGCAGCCGATTGCTGAGCAACGGTGACAGTAAAATCTTCATCATCTGCTGATCTCATTTCCACAGGTTTCCTAAGAAAAGATTTCTGCACTTTTGTACCATTTTTTTGCAGCTGCTTTAAAAAAAAAAATATCTTCAGCGTGACTGAGCAAAAAAACGAAATTCCGAACGTTGAGGGAGTGGAGGGCGACTCCTGGGCTGGCACGGGATGTTTTTCTTGGCCGCTGTTACAGAATTTGGCGCAAGGAGAATTTCCGTATCTGTGATTCTTCTCGCCGTCATATTAATATGTAAAATGCTGGGAAAAGGAAAAAGGGCTCCACCCAAAACTGACCGGAAAACATCTGTCAGCAGGATCTTCGCAGTTCTCTGAATCCCCATTTCATCATCTATACCCAGAGCCGCCAGGCAGTACACCTGAAAGGAGCCCGGATGGCAACCCCCCCCCCTTTTTTTATTCAATTTTATAAAAAAAAAAAAAAAAAAAAATAATTTTTATATATTTTTTTTTTTTTTTTTTTTTTATTGAAGGGCCCAGAGATCCCCAGGGTCCTGGATGCCAACCGCCCCCATTTTTTTTATAAAAAGAAAAAATTATATATATTTTTAATTTTTTTTCTTTCTTTTTATAAAGTAATTGTTTTATTTTATATATATATATATATATATATAAAAATTATCGATCAAAAAAATTAAAGATTAATCGATGAATTAATCTTTAATTTCCACAGCCCTATTTTTTTTATATATTTCTTTTTTTATATATGTATTTTTTTATTAAAGGGCCCAGAGGTCCCCGGATGGCAACCCCCTTTATTTATACATTTATTTTTATTAATTTTTTATACCCCAGGGTCCCGGGTGGCAACCCACCTTTTTTTGTAATTTATTTTTATAAAAAAAAAAAAACATTTTTTTTTATTAAAGGGCCCAGAGGTCCCCAGGGCCTCGGATGGCAATCGCCCTTTTTTTTTTATATAAAAAAAAAATTATATTTTAAAAAAAATTTTTTTCTTTCTTTTTATTAAAGGGCCCGAGGTCCCCGGATGGGGCTACCCCCCCTTTTTTTTATAATTATTTATTATATATATTTTTCTCAATTTGTGGCGGAACCCCCTCGCTTCTCAATTCGTGGCAGCCCCCCAGCTTCTCAATTTCAGGCAGCAGCCCCCCCCCCGGTTCTCTTCTCTGGGGGGGCATTTCTGAAGCTGTGTAAGGGGCCCCATAATTCCTGATGGCGGTTCGGTCTATACTCGAACTACCCCAGACTTCACTGCAAAATGTGCCGTCGTATGTTCCCCCATACAGAGTTGTATTTATTAGTTCATTTGTTTTACTACCCATTAGTTCAATTGTTTTTTCCCCTCGTTAAAACGCACGTTTTATTTGTTTACCCACCTCAATACAGGGCACTTAAACCCCCCTTGCTGCCCAGGCCATTTTTCAGCTTTTGGCGCGGTCATGCAACACTATACCCAAAAGAAATGATGTTTATAGCTATGATTAAGCACTATATCTAGTGCGAAATGTGTCAGCAGTCCAGTTTTTTGTTTTGTTTGCTGTGACTTGTAGTGCTGTTCAGAAACATCCTCCTGAATGCATTGCCTGCACCTGGGATATCTGCATGGTGGATCTCCATCAAGGCTCGCACCTAGAGCGGCTACTTTCGTTCTCCTCATACTACTCTTTTTCCTCAGTTTAGGATGATATGTATTCTACATATTTTTGGTAGGTTAAAAAAAAAAAAAAAAAGCATATATTGATTGGTTTGCGCAAAAGTTATAACGTCTTCAAAATAAGGGATAGAATTATGGCATTTTTATTATTATATTTTTTTAACTAGTAATGGCGGCGATCTTATCGTGACTGCGATACAGCGGCAGGCATATCGGAACACTTTTGACACCGATTTGGGACCACGTTTATACAGCGATCCATGCTATAAAAATGCATTGATTACTGTGTAAATGTGACTGGTAGGGAAGGGGTTAACATTAGGGGGCGATCAAGGGGTTAAATGTGTGTCCTAGGGAGTGATTCTAACTGTAGGGGGAGGGGACTGATCGGTGTTCCTCTGTACTGGGAACACACCATCGGTCTCCTCTCACCTGACAGGATGTGGCTCTGTGACTGGGCAATCGCAGGTGCCCTGCGGACATCGCGGCCGCCGGACATGCGCACCTGTACCGGAGTGTACAATTTTTTTATTTTTTTTATGTCTGATGCGTCATCGCTTCAGAAGGGGGGGGGGGGCATTGCCTGAGGACTGCGGTGAGGAACTGATAATACACCATCACTGTAAGAAACTAAAATTCTCATCATGCAATGGGAATTTCCTCCTTTTCATAGAGGCCCCTGGTCTTCCAATCATGACATCGTAATCATGGGTGAGAAAGACTGGGAGGTTCTTAGCCTGTCAGTGTTTTTATTGTGTGCAAGACTGGGAGGCTCCTACCCGGCTGAACATGGCATGATCATCATGGGTGGGATAGACTGGGGGTTTCCAGATCTGTCAATCATGGCATTGTCATCAATGGTGGGATAGACTGGGAGGCTCCAGTTCTGTCAATCTTGGTGTTGTCAGCATTGATGGGACAGTCAATGGCTTTGGCCTGTCAATCACGGCACTGCCATCATGGGAGGTTCTTGGCCCGTCAATCAGTGTTAAAGTGTGCGAGACAGATCAGGAGGTTCCTACCCTACTGATCACGGCATTGGCAGTATCATCATGGGTGGGACAGACTGGTAGGCTCCAGGTCTGTCAATCCTGGTGTTCTTTGGGTGGAACTGACCAAGAGGCTCCTAGCCTGTCATTTATGGCATTTTTATCATGAGTGCGACAATCTTAGCATTGTCCTCAATCCTCATAGGTGGGACAGACCAGGAAGTGACACCCGGCCTGCAACTCATGGTGTCATCTTGGGTGGGATGGACCAGGAGGCTCCTGGCCTGTCAATCATGGCAGTGCCGTGGTGGGTTGGACAGACCGGGAGGCTCCTGGTCTGTCAATCACGGTGTTGTCATGGTGATTGGGATAGAGCATGTGCCCCCTGGCCTGTCAATCAAATTAGATAGTGAAGGTGGGTGTATAGACCAGGAGTCCGATGCCCAGGTCCCTTCCACAAGGAGTGGTAATACAATGACACCAATGCTGTTGGGAACTACAATGGGAAATTATGACTGGTGGCCTGTGGTACAGACACAGCAGCCACTGGTCTTACATACAGGATACACGGTAGGAACAGACTTTCATAATAGATTCAAATATTCTTCAGGGATTTCGGCTTTAAAAGTGTAGAAATCGCAGCTGTCCTCTGCTGGCTCTACCCTGAGAACTGAGTGATCAAAACAGGATAATTGCTCAGTTCTCCCCCTCCGCTCTGAACAGACTGTCTGTCATCGGCTCTCTGCTCTGCCCCTTCAGCATACACTAGAGCGCTGGGCTGTGGAGGGACAGGAAAGGCATCGGAGTGGATGCTGACTGTAAAGTTGGGATCTTTCCCTGAGCCTACAAAGCAACGCGACATTACAGGAGTGCAAAACAAACTGCACTCTGGCCATCCAAAGAAATATTGCCAAAATAAGCTTTGGCTATACCGCTCGTTGAAATCCAGTATTAATCTGGATGGTCAGGTGACAGCTCTCCCCCCACTTTGTACTGTGAGCGCTGAAATGACAACATGACACCCCGTGTCCACGGAAAGCAAGTTGAATGATGCCGGCAGTCACGTAAATGTAACTGGAGAACAACTTTAAATCTTCAATTGTTCAGATCGGTGTGAAATAAAATGCACCAATTCAGAATGGTCATACTCTGAAAAAATTACTATAAAAAGGAGAGCCGTCTCTTCAAAAAAAAAAAAAGCAAAGGAGTATCGCCACTCAAAAGCAATGGAAATGGAAATTTCAAAGCGTTAACATTAAAACCAGATATTTGCTCCACCATAATGCGGATTTAGAGAAAAAAAAAAAAAAAAACATACAAGCCAGCACCACAACCCCCCAATTCCACAAACTTGAAACGACCACCACAACCCCCCCCCCCCCCCCCCCCCGCACTGGAAACAACCACCACATCCCCCAATTCTACATAATCCAGATCCCTGCCCTTTTTTTTTTGGCTTGCGTCCATTCATGCGATGGTGGCAGCATAACCCAAATAGTCATGAACAGGAACAGGAAGTTCTCTGTCCTGTGATGCACAAAAAAAGTTTACTTATTCTTAGCCTATCATTGCAGTACTTAAAGTAGAATTCCAGGATATACCCAAGTAGTCCTAAAAAGTCGTCCGCTTAGGCCGATACGTATTCTACATATCTTTTGTAAAAAATAAAATGGCAATAAGCGTATATTGATTGGTTTGCGCAAAAGTTAGTGTCTACAAAATAGGGGATAGTTTTATGGCGTTTTTTATTAATAATACTTTTAATAGTAATGGCAGCGATCAGCGTTTATCGTGACTGACATTATGGCGGACACAGATACTTGACGCCATTTTGGGACCAGTCATTTATACAGCGATCAGTGCAATAAAAATGCACCAATTACTGTGTAAATGACACTGGCAGGGAATGGGTTAACCACTAGGGGGTGAAGAAGGGGTTAAGTGTACCCTAGGGAGTGATTCCAACTGCGTGGGGGCTGGGCTACATGTGACGCGACACTGATCACTGCTCCCGATAACAGGGAGCAGTGATCAGTGTCCTGTCACAAGGCACATCAGGGAGATGACTTATTTACACAGGCATCCCCCCGTTCTCCAGCTCCGTGAGAGTCCGTGGGTCCCAACGTATATACACATGTTGCTTTGCGCTGCCATTTTGCCGACGTATAGTGACATGGTCAGCAAGTGATTAAGGTGAAGCAATACCTTTCTTCACTTCTCAACGGCTGTAAATACACTGGCTCTATGGCAAATCTTGGTCAAACTACTCCTGAACCATAAGTTACAGGACACCAAACTTGGGGACCCAGGACTACAACAGGGTAGATTACCTAGGCAAGCTGGCCGACCCCAAAATCAGATATGTTGTAGTCCTGGGTCCCCTCTTGGTGATCCCCAAGTTTGGTGTCCATGTCACCTATAGTTCAAGCTGACCAAGATTTCCCATAGATGTCAATGTTAAAAACTAGGAGCCATGTCAAGCCAACCAAGATTTCCCAGACGCAAACGTGTCCGTACTCGCAGGTGTACATAAAGCGGGTAATGCCTGTATACCGTTTCATCATCACGTGGTGGTGACCATTTGTTATTTAACAACAAACCCGTTTCATTCCTGCCCATAAAATACAAATGAGGTAGAAAAACATCTTTTATTTGCTTTCAGTCGGACAAGATAGCCAGAATGTGCCATTCCAAAGTATTCTGCAAATCGACTGAACATCAAATTAAAAACAAAAAAACAAAATATAATTTTACAAAATACTATTTACAAGATGCACCCGATGGGAAGGAGAGATGGCTCCACTACACACTGTACACAAATCGCAATGCCGACCCAGCAGCGCCATTACATGCTGACAGAATTCAGCCCACAAGTCCTTGCGCGGCAGTTGTCCACACATTGATATCGGCAGACCCATCGTTGAAAAATAAAATAAAAACCGGGGGTGATGAAGGACCCTGCCAACGTTCGTAGTTTCACATTAAAAAGCATAACGGGTTCGAATATCTTCAAGTTTCTTGGAGACTTCAGGAGGCGTCCTGTCCAATTCTTCTGCTACACTCTTCTGTTTAATTGGCTCCATAGAGTTGAACTGCTCACACAGATCTCCATCAATCACATTCTGAGGGGGGAAATAAAAATAGTACAATGTAAGGGAGAGAAAAAAAATTCACCCCGTTCCATATCTACATTACCCACTTGCCGTCGGCAACCCGCTCCTGTTGTGATTAGACACAGCGGCAGCTGATCTGCTAGTACCAGCCGATTAGGCAGAGAGCCATACTTTTAAACCATGTCCCTCAATGGACAATAGAGAAAATACAATTACAGAAAATAGGGATTGCGCTACCATGCATAATCTGTGTATTCAACACTACCAACCAGCACTGCTGCCGTTTCACCACATATATTGCTATTAGAGTGGCAATTCACGGAAAACAACTATTTATGTGTATCTAGAAACGTGCTGATCATATCAATAAATAAAAAAATGAAAACTAAAAGACAAACAAGTACCATATATGTTTTTATATATCACCCTAACACCACTGGTGTGATGTGTGTGTGTGTACACACACACACACACTTTTTTTTACTTTAAAAACATATCCAATTATTTATTTTTAAATTGTCAAACTATGGGATATTTATCACATTTTTAATCATGAAAATTATAGTGGGGCGGCAACATTGCGGCAGACTATCGGAAACTAATTCACACTTTCCGGGAACCAGTGACACAAATACAGTGATAAGTGCTAAAAATATTCACTGTTATTGTACTAATGACACTGGCTAGGAAAGGTGTCAAACGTCTAGGGCACCCAGCCAGTGTTTGTGTGGTGCTTTCACTAGGGGGAAGAGGCTGATGATAATCTCTGCTTTGCAGAGACACAGGATCATCCTTGCCCCTGTCAGGACTGAGATATGTTTTGTTTACATAGTAAAAAAAACACAGAAAACGGAGATATGCCAAACGACATCAATTCCCCAGGACTCACACAATTAAATTAATCACAGCAGAAGCTGCACACTACTGCCTGCAGGCAGAATTGCACAGCTGCCGCCCTGTAGAAGTAAAAGTGCTATGGGGCAGACAGAAAGCATTCAATCCCCAGATACACACACACACAGTCTTACCTTTACAGGGAAGTAATAAGAGCGATAGCTGAGGTGATCGCGGCCACAAATTGGAGGGTGCTCCGAACGCAAGTGCATCTCTACATGCTGGAAGAAGTCATGATCCTGTTGATGAGACACAAGAGTTAAAAACCATCTCAGATTATGGCATTAACATTTGGGCTGCCATTGCTCAGCGCTGTAAGAAAATCCTTTCTGGCTGCCACCGGTTTCAATAATTTGAGTCACTTCAAACCACAAATTTGGGATTTATCTTTTCACGGATAACGGTAAACAAAACATATAGAAAGGCTAAATCTTAACAGGGGCACAGAGAAATAAAAAAAACTGACAGGTGTTCTAATCCCACTTCACTCTATCCAAAACTAAGAAAGTTTTACCTTTACTTAAAGTTTAGGCTAAAAATAAAAAAAATCCATGAAAATTAGGCCATGTCTGTACCTCATGAGATGTAAACGGGACAAGGATTCCAATCCCGCCTGACAGAGTAGTGTAGACCAGGGACTCTGATCCTCCAGGAATCAGGGTGGTCTTTTGCAGCGATAGCACAGTCTCTCCCACATGATAGTTCATGATCACCTCAGCCTGAAAAGGAAAGGAACAGTCATGGCATGGCTCCGGCAAAAAAAAAAAAATCCCCAGCTAGGGAACTGTACAACAGAAATAATTACCTTCTGAGAAGCGCCATTAAGAAGTCCCCTGTCCCACAGTGCCTTGTTACCAGTAGGATCTTCATCCACATCGTCATTTGTGTTGGTAGGGAGACGAACCTGTGAAGAACCATAAGAGACATCAGATAATTCAACAGCTCAGGCAATCACTCCTCCGCCCAAATCTGTTTTTCTAGATTGTGCTTGCCACTGTGCAGAGTGATTGCTCTGGTCACTAACCACTTGACCTCTAGAAGATTTACCCCCTTCCATGACCAGATCATTTTTTGCTACACGGCATTGCGTTACTTTGACAATTGCAATGCTGTACATGAATTAAATGTATGTCCTTTTCTTTCCACAAATAGAGCCTTCTTGTGGTGGTATTTGATCACCACTGCATGTTATATATATATATATATATATATATAAAATCAAAAATGTCTTCATAGCTTTTTTAGGCAATTCCACTACATTTTTTTTTTACACAAAAAAAAAAAAAAGTACATGGATTGATGTGCGTAAAAGTCTTGACAACTACAAACTAAAGTGTGGTCATTTCTCTATCTGTGCCGAGAACCCTGTTGCTCTCCTTGAAAGATCAGGCTTGTCTTGTCACACCTCCCCTGCCCAGCCTTCACTGGGAAGCTCAGTGTGATGCCGTTTCTCCTCCCCAAGCTCTTATGCAGCTGAGAACAGAGGGAATGTGATCACTTAAATAAAAGGGTATTTACGTTTTTTTTAATTTTATATCTATACACAAATGTTTAGTCTCTCGTTTCTATTTTAAACTTAATGGATTGCTTTACAAGGCGATCGTTTACAATCACTTAACATTTTTGAACTAGGAGCGCACAGCTGTAGTTGGAAAATGAGTCCTGGGCCAAACACATACCGAGACTGCTAAAGCTTGGTCTGGGCCTTGAGCTTTGGTCAAGAAAGTGTTAGCACAAATGCATTGACTTCCTATTTCAAAGCTCCACCCTACCCCTCCAAACCCCACCACCTTTTCCATGTGGGGGATGACAAAGGCAGCTTCAAACTCACCACGCAGATATTCCCAAACTTGTCTGCCCCAGCAACCGTTTCATAGTCCAGCAGAGAAGAGGTGGTCACCCAGCGGGGATGCGTGTCATCGGCAAATATGATCAGTTGGTTTTCATTTCGCTTATACCGCACCCAGAACAAGCTCTCCTGAACATCCGACACAATCACTCTGTGTCCAATAGTTTGGATCCCCACGATGAAGTTTGGAACATGCTTAAAAAATGTAATTGTAAAAAGTTAAATGAGATATAGTCTTTGAGCACAGCTGGAAAGGTGATCATGGCGGAGCGCCCACACTCACCTTGTTTTCACACTTCCTCAGAAGCTTCTTCTTTCCCAGGTCATAGATCCTCAGCAATTTTCCCACTCCTATGAGGACTCGCCCCTGGTAGGGTGCAATAGCGGCTGGAACTTCCTCTACTGGGGTCTGGGGTGGAGAAGAGACAGTTCAGTCAGGTGACCTTCCCACAAGGCAGATGCCCCCCCCCCGGTCAGATCTATCTTCACATACCTTGTGTACAAATTCCAGTTTCTCCCCATTGTTTATCAACTTGTACGTATACACCAATCCTCCAGCAACCGAACGCGGGTTCAGTATAAGATCTTTCGCCACGCCTACTAAGACATACCAATCATCACCAGTGTTGCTGAACCGACACACGGTCACGCTGCAAATGAGAAGAGCGATTATTAAAAAGCTGCCAGGCAGAACAGACCGTTCTCAAATGAACGACAACACACTGAATTGATCAACCCCACCTGAATGCCGCCTCATTCTGCTCCAGCTGTACCAGGTCCAATGTGTTTCCCTGGATGGGATTTAAAACCCTGATGACCGATGCCCACTGCCCATTGCCTGCTTTGGGAGCTCCAAAGATAGATTCAGGCAAGTTCTCATTCAGGAATGCTGCCGCCATTTCTGCTGCCAGTTCTCGTTCATCCTCTCCTGCAGCTTCGACCATTTCCTACAAAACAAAAATAAAGCCCAAAAAAAGTTAATTTTATCAAAAGCATAGTAAAAAGTCCCTTGGGGAGCATCTCGGATGAGGGACCCCCAATCAATGTAAAGCAGTAGACAATATTTCATGCATCCCTCCCATACACTCACCTCTGCCATCTGCTGCTTGCGCTGAGCCTTGGTGGCTTCCGTGTAAGCATTGTGATCAGTTTCTATAATTATCAAATTGCTACTTTCGGGGTGGATGACAAACTTGCGTGGGGTGTACTGAAGAGGGAAGGCCACCTGATTAAATACTGCACCCAACTTCTCCAACGCCAAAATTCTGCACAGAGAAAGATGAAACAAAGTTCAACAAAAAGCATTGACCTCAAAACACAAGAAGAGCTGCCTCACGGTTTTTTTTATCATCAGTGCCGATACCGAGTATTCGTACTTGTGAAAATGCTCCAGATACTTCAAATTGCTTTTTGGTGAAGACGAACTGCACTCATGTGACCCTTAGGAGAAGCCCCGCCAAACAAGCCCAGGCTGGACTTCTCCTTTAAGCAGGAAAATTATAAAGAGCTAAAAAAGTGAGAGTGATATGCATGTGTAAAAATGTAAAGCGATTTTATCTAGGGTCTTAGCAAAAAAAAAAAAAAAATGGACACACACACACACACACACACACACACACACACGTTCCAAGCAATTTACTAGGAAAAAATAAATAAAAAAATGTAACCTTTTAAAAACACAAAGTTGCAATAAAGGCCTGGTCAGCAAGTGGATAATATATAATGTAGCGACATCAGAAAAATAATCTAAGACAGGAACTAAAAACTTGTGTTATCTTGCTAAAACTAACAGAGCAAGCAAAAGAGTAGTTATGATATTGCCAGGAAAAGGTTGCCTGTTTGAAGCACAAATCTGGAGTTCTTACACAAAGAGCATGATAAAGGAGAAAATACAAAAAACAGGCCATTTTGGCCATAGGAGTGTACAGCCAATTACTCTAAAATATTTCGCACCAATCATGTGTTTTTATGCAAGCTTTAGTCACAATGAAGTCATTTTGTAATCGAATAACATGCTGGAGAGTTAGTAGGAAAAAAAAAAAAACACATCTGTAAACAGATGCCAAAAACAGCATCTGTAAAAAACAGGGTCCAGTGTGCATGAGGCCTAAAACTGCTCATAGCTATTAAATTCTCCCCAGAGGAGTGTGCCTCCCTGGCCGAGACCATCTCCAGCTAAGCGTGGGGGGGTTCCAGGTTAAAGGCTTTAGCAGATATAGTTTGTGTTCAAAATACTGAACAAAAGAAGGGCGATTGTTAGGGAAACTGTAAATTCTTTTAAATGTTTGCCTGTGTATTGCACGTGGCACAATTAATGTTTTAAAAACATGTTGCATTCTTTCAAGTCCCAGTTAGAATTTAGCCAGCCTATGTTACGCCCCTCGTTACCATAAAAATACAATTGCATTATTAATGAGATACCTATGTATTCGTGTGTATAAAACACTTCAATCACTTTGAACAGATCAGTTATTTGGAAAGATGCCGAGTATCTTGTGTCTGTTCTCTACTGCAGAAGTTATTAATTTGGAACCACTAAAATCAATGAGGGTAGCAGTAGCCCATCTATAAAAATTCCAGAACAGTACAGCTTTAAACAAAGCTGGAAAAGCTTCCGCTATAAATGAAGACCATTTTCATCCCTCCTGAAGCCTGCCAGAGATGTATTCCTCCTGTTCTGACTTGTTGCTTTGACACTCTGACCCACAACACGCATTCTCTCTTACCTGTCCAGTGGCTTTGAACAAAGCAATGATGTGATAAAGGAGATACTGGACCACACGTGTGGGGGTTTGAGAGTTAGCGCCTGGGGTGATGGGGGCAAGCAATATCTGCTGGGTGTCTCTTAGCAACAATCCAGGAAGGGATTATGCCATCTCTGGGAGTCTCTCAATTCAGGCTTCAATTAACAGACCGCGGCCAGCCCAGACATGTGTGAACTGGTTCCATTAAAAGCCGGTCCGATTCACACGTTATACACATCTGATTCCCATATATGTGAACCGAGCTTTAATAAATAGGTGGCCCTTACCTGCACAGGCAGTTTTGTTTTTTGTTAAAGCTAAACTAATCATTTAGTCAAAAATATAAATATAAGCTTTAAAATGAGTATTCACAAGTAATGTTCTGCTATGCAAATAAAATACAAATGTACCTTGTAAAGCCCACTTACCTCAGTGTGTTAGTTGAGATTGCTACAATACCCTCCGGACATTGTTCAGACGCAAAGCCAGACGCGTATTCCAGTGTCTCATAGGACAGCGGTGTCAGGTGAAAGCGGGACTGGTAAGAATAGCTGAGCCAGGAGCGACTGGACATAGCAAGCACCTGCCAAAAAAAAAGAAACTGGGGTAAAGATTCAACCCTGAAAATGAAAGACCTGTGAAGGAGGAGATGGCCAAAGAAGAATGCAGGATGGCCAGCTAGGAGCGAGAGGGAACAGCTTGTTTTGAGCCAGAGGGGAGAAAAACTAAATAAGAGGATGTCACACACATTTTCTGACATCCGTCAAAGGCTGCCACTTGATGGCAATATACATTGCTAGTACAAGTACTAGTCTACTTCTAGCTTGTGGTGTTTTAGCGACATTGGCAGGCAGTGATGTGGGGGCGCAAGAAGCGATTGGGAGTTTTGAGTCAGCCGATGGCAACTGTGCCAGGAGAGCAGGGCGTGCGTTCTGGGCACAGTTGTGTCTGCAAATATGCGGCCGCCCTGCCGAGAGCTCACATATTTCTGTACCATCAGCGTCTAGGAGGTTAAACTACAAACATGGATTTGGAGTGGGGAAGGAAACCGGAGTATCTGGAGGAAAAACTCATGGTAATACAGGGAGAGCATGCAAATAGAACGCACAGGAAACCAGCAGCAAACAGAGACCCGAGTGCTCAGATACTCACCGCCTCCTGACCTTGCATCCGGACTCTGAAAAGTTTGACAGGCCGTGACCCCAAGTACCGGGTTCTGGTATCAGACAAGTCTCCTGTTACCGGGTCCAACACAGTTCTTAGCAGTACTCCGTTCTACGGGGAGAGGAAGCAGTTTGCCATTATTTTCTTTATAATCAAATAATTTTTATTTTGGTTATTGCTTTTTACATACTTGAGAAATATTTTTTTAAACTAGTAACAATGACGAAAAAAAAAAAAAAAAAAAAAAAAAAGAAAAGCTTTCCATTTGCATTCTATGATAAATACAAAAGCCTTAATACAATCCAACATTGCACTAATTATCTATTCTATCAGAATAAAAAAAAAAAAAAAAAAAAAAAAACAGAAAACCAATAACTCAGAAACATCCAACAAGACAATACAACAACAAACATACACCTCTAGATATCGTTTATTTTCAGGTCATTCTCGACTACTTCTGAAACAAATTTTAGATCTCCTACCTCCGTTCCCCCACTCCCTTGCCATAATTTTCTAAACATAACACTTATCACATAAAAGGATATGCTGAGCATCTGGTTCTGGTGCACAGCTATTTCAAATGTTTTTTGGTGCATAGTAAAAAGTGGTAAAGCTAAATTCACACAACATTTATAGTGTAGTGTATATTCACCTTAAAAAGGAGAAGTGCCCTTTAAAGTGTTACTAAACACAGGAGCCTGAATTCACTATATCTGGTCTCCCGCAGTACACAGAATATAGAAATGCAATTATTTTAATAAATCTAAACTGCTAAATACCTTCTCATCAGCAGTATATAGCAGTCTTGCGACTATCTGTTCCTGGGGAAGCTTGTAGAAGGAATTTTCATACTGCACTGAGCTCTCCTATGAAGCAGAGGGGCTCAAGAACCTGTCTAACATGTCTGGAAAGTGCAGATTGGCCCTGTGCTGATCACATGCACTCTCCCAAGAAAAAAAAATGAAAAAAAAAACTCTAGCAATACACACACCAAACTGAGCATGTGCAGCCCGACTCCAAAAAAAGGGGTTGATCAGATAAGACAGGATGAAAGTCTTTACACAACACAGAGGATTAACCCACTGCTAGTATAACAACCATGCTTTACTGTATATAATGACTGATTTTACTGTTGAGCGTTTAGTAACACTTTAAAAAGGTGCATTTTCCATTCCCTAAATCATCCGGTTTTCCTCTATAAAATGCAAACTCACATAAAACAGCCAGTGTCTGTTTTTTTAATTCAGCAGCGCAAGTCTTCAGTGTCCCGGCCATGCCTGTGCATTACAACCCCATAAACTTCTAAAATGCACAGGCACAGCCAGGACAGTGAAGACTTGCACTGCTGGATGTAAACAAACA
The DNA here is from genome assembly GCA_029574335.1 of Rana kukunoris. NCBI lineage: Eukaryota > Metazoa > Chordata > Amphibia > Anura > Ranidae > Rana > Rana kukunoris. The sequence continues at coordinate 309,967,881 of CM056059.1, forward strand.
GCAGAACCGAAGCAGCAGATGAAGGCAATTATGAAGGTAGAAAGATGGGGAGGAGGAAGAAGATTTAAAAGTTCACTAGAGCTAGATTCAGGTTTAGCTTAAGGTTACAGCTCACGTTGAAGATAAAGTGTACTTTCAGCACTTATCTGAGATTCTCGCTCATTTCTAAATTGCTAGGGAGAACGGCTTTGCTGATTAAACTAGAATATTTGACCTTTACAGTCAGGTACCTGTTTGCATTCCTGCTGGATGAGATGTAAAGGGAAGACTACAGACTTTATCCAGATCAATGAGCTTTCTGACTCTGGTTGTTAATTGGGCTCCCTCTGGTGGTAGCCAGGAGGAGCTAATGCTCCAGAGATGTAAACTGCCACCAATACTGCAGTTCCAGCGTTTGAAGTTTCAGTTTAAAAAGCAAAGCATTTTCCCTTTGTAAAATTACATTTATGAGCAGGGCCAAGCAGCAATAAAAAAAACACACACCACCACATACAAACCTGTGAAAAGTGAGACACTGAAAAGTGAGTTCAAAACAGTGAATAAATATTCTTCTTTAATGATAGCCTCCCCTTAACCACTTGCCGGTGTGGCCGTTTTTGGATAGATGTCATATGACGTCATCCCAGAACAGGGGTAAATGGGTGTTTAGTCCACTTACACAATGGTATCCCTTTAGTCAGGATATCAAAAGTCAACCTTGAGAGGTCTCATAACGCCATTTCTTACCTGTATTGCGTTACTCACTTCTCTATTATGTACCTGCTGTATTGGCAAGACTTGGGAGGCATTTGGTGTTAGGGGTTTATTTTTTGATTGTATCATTTAAAAAATTTCTGGACATCTCGTTATAAAACTTAAAAAAAAAAAAAATCTAAAAAAGGGAGTTTCACCCAACACGTTTTGTCAAAAATGACATCATGATCCTACCCGAAACATGTTGGGTGGAGCTTGAGGCCGTGATGTTGCTACACACATTTCCGAGGATTCTGGGATGCGTTACATGTAGATTTTCAAGCAATTAGTTTGTGTTTTTAAATCGTTTAATAAAAAAATAGCAGATTTCACTACATCTATGATGCCGATGTTTTGCTCCTGAATAGTGAGGGAGCTTTTTGTAGGCGAGCGACTGTCCCATGTGCCACAGTGTGGAGGAACAACCTGCTTAAAACAAACACGGCTTATGACGTCTGGTGTGGAAGTGGCAATATGCTCTGGTAAGCCCAAAGTACTCAGAGGATACGTGTTGAGTGGATTCACAGAGTTATGTTTCTACACAGTCTATTAGGTTCACTCTTTAGAGTACTACCATTTCATGTGGGGTCTATCACTTCTACCAAATGTATTGATCAGTTATATACACTATGGGAATCATTGTTAGCATTTCCCCCTTCCCCCATGTACCACGGTGCGGAGGAGCATCTTTCTTGATACAAAAGCCACTTGTGACTTCTCATGTGGAGGGTGCATATTGCTCTGGTAAGCATCAGAGTTCGGTGTTTTTGGAGGATACACATGGAGAGTGGTATCAAGATATCCTGCTTATAGAGTTTTGAACTCACTCTTCAGAGGACTATTGTTTTGCATGGGGTTCTTCTCAAGAGGATCTTCTGTGTTATTGAATATTGATCTTATATTTATAGCTATCACTGAGCTGGCTCACCAGTGTTTTCATCCTTTAGGAGTTTTTATTTTATTAAACTATATGTTATAGCAAGGTTTTTTTTTTTAAACAGTACAATCAAAAAATAAACACCCAACACCAAATGTCTCCCACGTCTCACCAATACAGCAGGTACAATGAGTATGAAATTTACCCCAATTTTTATCAAAAAGAGTAGGCTTCTCCCAAAGTTCAAAAGGTAAACTTGTATAAAATGAGGGCATCAGTAAAGGGGAATATTTGTTATTTAGTCACCATTGAGCTCGCCGTTTGGAGTGTCATTTCACTTTTGTTTTTTTATATTCCTATTGAATATTGTACTCACAATGGTTAGAGCCAAGTGTTGGTTCACCCTTCTAAATAGGAGTCATAATATTTACCATTGAGCTTGCTCTTCAGGGTGCCATTTACCTTTTTAGAGTGCCCCCCACTTTAGTTTTGGTATATAAATCCTGTATAATAAAAATACTGCACTTAATAAAAAAAAAAAAAAAAAAAATTGTATAGCGTATCCTATACCTTAGTGCTGGCTGCTTTAATAATTTTATTTTTTGCACAGCAGATTACACTTTCTTCATTAAAAGTACACAACCTAAGAATCAGAAAGTTACTGTGAGGCGTATAAAACATAATAAAAATGTTATTAGAGTGGAAGTCTTGCACACCTGAATTCTTATTACAAAATTCACAATTAGAAAGGATAAAACCAAGGTATCCGTGCTTAACGGTAGTTCCATCTGCTCTGATCTTTTAATTTGCACCACCATATGTAGTCTGTGATCCCGCCCACCGCTCACCTGAAGTCCTATGTTAAGGTAGAGAAAGCCGATGGAGCCTCGTTCTCCCAGCTCATCTTGTCTTTCTGCTCCTCCCATCTCCACTATACAGAGGGCCTCGGGCTGGGCAGGGAGGGCCTGCATACTGAGAGGCTGTAGACAGTCCTAGAGGAAAAGAACAAAAGCAGTCAGAAGGGACAAGAGCATGGCAGCTGCCTACCGCAGCAAGAAGTCCACATAACGGCCACAATACATCAAACAGCAACCAGAACTCACCGAAGGGTCCAGAGAAATTATCCGGACTGTGTTATCTATAAGACCAACAGCCAAGAAGCGCGATCGCTGCTCCCCTTGTGGTACATTGGCCAGACTCATACACACCACATCGGCAGACATTTCCTTCCTCTCCGTGTACTCATTTAGCTGCCCTGACTGGGGGAAGGAAAAAGATAAATAAAGTGAAAAGTGGAAATCTGGGGTCTCAAAACAGGTAATACAGTTAAAAGTGAGGTGTAGGATGGGCGTTTCAGCAGCAGGGATTACAGTGCATGTGTAGTGGAGGTCAAAAGCAAGCAATATGGTTTGAGTAAGGTGAAGGTTGGGGGGGGGGGGGAGATAAGGTTTGAGGGGTCTTAAATGCAGGTGGTCAGGGTCTCAGAAGCAGGTAATATGGTTGGAGTAAGGTGAAGGTCAGGGGATGTCTCAGAAGCAGGCAATACGGTTTTATATAAGAAGGGTGTACATACAGGGTCCATCTCAAAGTAGACGAGCTCCCCTCCAGTCAGAGCGATCACCACCTGACGCTGGTTGACCGCACATTTCACAATGATCTTTTTCCCTGGAGTCTTCCACTCATTGACTCTCTTGTCTGCACGAATATGACGGATTCCATCAGGATACACCTGAAATAAAAACACACAGATGCTGCAGATCACATTCACCAAGAGCCATTTTACATTAGGGACAGGAAACAAAAAGCACATTCATGTCCCAAAAACAAGAGAGACACACACATACACACACACACACACAATCCCCCCCAAATAAAATTTAAAAACATTTTATGCAATCTCTGACTCAGTGAGGCCGTGTAGGAAGAATTAGGAGCTGTGTGGCCACTTCTCAGCTGGAATGGAGGTGGAAAGTGACAGTATGTCTCCCAGCAGTGATCTGCATTAGTACACGTTGTCTTTAAAAAGGCATGTCTCAAGCCTAGCCAATACTTCCCTTTATGGAACCGCACAGGGTTTCTTCTAAAGGCATCACCACACCTCTTCATCCTGCGCCATAAAAACTTTAATTTCTATGGGAGGCAGTTGTGCATCACAAGACTTAAAAGGGCACCAGGAGAATGGCTTCCTACAAAAATGAATGAGACTATGGTGCTCATGTGCAGAATGAAGGGGAGCCCAAGGGGCCACTTTCGAAAGAAAGACCATACAGCTTTAGGCAGGGACTCAATACGTAACCAGGTGAACTGCACTCGGGTGTGAGAAAGAAAAAAAAAAAAAAAGTACAGATGTGCTTTAGGTAGGGCGCACACACAATCCTTAAAGGGGGTTGTAAAGGTTTGTGTTATTCCACCTTAATGCAAAAAAATAAAAAATTGAAGTCCTGCTTAGGCTGGCGCTCTTTAGCAAAGTGAACATAGAAACCCCGCCCCACCCACAGCCAAGAAACAGGATCATGTGTTCACCAGCCAATCCTCCATCACCTCGAGGATCTCACCTGCACTAGGGCATCTTCTCCTAGCAGAGAGCAAGACAGAGTTGGGGTTGTCCCAAGAAATCCAGAGTCTGTCACTTCCTCTACAGTCTCACCGATAGAGAGTACCAGGGTGGCGTTCACGAAGGACACTATGATGTATGCATCGTACTCGTCTGTAAAAAGGAGTGCAAGAATAACCCAAATTAGACTGACTTTAGAAGAGCCATACATTGGTCACATGCATTGCTGCATCAGTTACTATGCATTATCCCGTGTGTGGTCATCAACCCTGTCCTCAGGGCCCACTAACAGGCCAGATTTTATGTATTACCTTGGGGAGATGCAGACTAGAATACTGAAATCACTGAGCAGAAAATGATTATCACCTGCGATTTATTTCAGTTATCTTGCAAACCTGGCCTGTTAGTAGGCCCCGAGGACAGGGTTGATGACCACTGCATTATACAACATGTCCGGGTCAAAAAGAAAAACTGCACCTTGACTGGCAAAGATTTAAATTTTGAATCAGTACTTTAAAAATATAGAAGACCAGTCAGTCAGTCAGTTTTCTGAATTAAAAGGCATTGCCTGTGTTACCTGGAATGCCCCACAACGCAACACCCAGAGATTCTGCCGAACAAGTATATGGTACACGATGATATATGTATATAAAATGGAATAAATAAATATGAAACCAGGCAGGACCTCAAAGTATCAAAAAAGGTGCCACGTTATAATCAATTATCAGAGAACACATAGTGTGGGCTGTACAGCATCTTCTCTGATGAGATCAGAAATGACTGAAAAGACCTCTGAAATCTCTTCACATTTATAACATTGGCTGTTCATTTCAATGTATTGTGTGGTATGTGAAGTATGGAGCCATTTAGGAATTTGTCAGCAGACTGAAGCATCTGGAAGGTTCATTTTCTCCAAGTCATCTTCCAGGACGGCTTACAGAGATAGGCTCCTCCCACCTAGCACAGGAACCACATAATCCACATTATAAAAGACAGCCCACAGGCAGTAGCCCCTCAGTATTTATAAATAACCAGAGGCACAGATTAAAAATCGGGCCTGTTCTCTAACCAGAAACAGGCTGTCAGGAGGAAGGTGCTTAAATCTGTGGTCCCGCCCAGATCAGGTAATTCTATTCCCCCCCCCCCCCCCCCTGTAAGCTGGCCTGGAAGAGGACTTGGGAAAACGAGAGTTATTACCCATTAACTAATTTTTCCAGGATGGCATCAGTTCCCTCCCTTGTTTTTATAAGTCTAATGATGTAATCCCAAGCTGGTCGCACTAATAGGAATTTATTGTTTTATTTGTGCCTTCGGTTATTTATTACTACCGAGGGGCTACTGCCTGTGGGCTGTCTTTTATATGTGGATCACGCGTTTCCTGTGCTAGGTGGGTGGAGCCCATCTCTCTGTAAGCTTTCCTGGAAGATTCCTGGAAAATGAGTTAACGGATAATAACTCTTGTTTTACGAGATCAGCCTCTCTTCAGAGCTTCAGCAGCCATTACACTGGGCATCCAAAAACACGGCAAAGCCTGGTAACAAGCAACATGAGAAGAGATCTATACACACCTGTATGTGTGGAGGGGGGTTATACCATCACCTCCTCCACCAGCACACACCTGTGGAAGAAACAGAAAGGCTTGGTATTGGGAGGGTGTCATCACCAAGTACCAGCCAGAGTTAGTATGTGCTGAAGAAGTTGAGGACAACAAATCACAAGATGTTACATCTTCCTGCTCCAGACACAACACAGAGCTTAGGAAGTAACCAGCAACTTCACCCAACAGTGTTATGTGGTCAGCGAGTCCTGATCTGTGAACTGGGAAGGAAAGGGTGCAACGTCAATGCCCTTTGTACCTCAGATATACATATGTATGCCCTTCTGTGCCCCCGACACATGCAAGTACACAGTCCCCACAATGCACACACATCCGCTCCTCTGTACTCAATGCACACACATCTCCCCCCGTACCCCACCCAACACACGTCTGAAGGATGAAAAGGCATCCCATGCTCCCCTCTCTCCAATCACAGATCAGATCTTGCTGGAAATCCTCCTTAAATAGAGACCTGAACTGGGAGAAATATGAATGATGCCATTGTAAATATATTTCTAGGATTGCCAATTGGCCGTCTCTAGCTTGGTTCACACTAGATGCCGATACAGCTCCCTGTGCGTCCCCGTTTCAGGTCCGATTATAGCCCCAATATTGGTCTGAATTCGAACCTGAAACAGATCAAAGAGACACACTGTGCAAATTCGCAACGGAGCCACATCAGACATATGTAACCCGGCTCCATAGAGAGCCATTCACATTCTCCTGCTATTGCGAATTGGATGCAGGGATACTGCATCCAATTCGCAATAGTGTGAACCCGGCCTTACAAACAGGCATGCAGAACGCCTGAAGTGAAAACTTTTAGGTCAGTGCCTGAAAGTACTAAAACCTCTGGATTGGCATAAAGTTCAGGGAACATACTTTAATGAAGATTGGTAATCAATGGCAGTGTTTATATTCACTCAACACATATTTTCTTTACAGTGTCTAGCCAAACATTTTAGTTTTAAAATGTATTGGGAATAACTGATGCCTTGTACACAAGGTCGGGATTACCGACTGGGAGATAAAAAAAAGAAGGAACCTGTTCTCCCGTAAACACAAGCGGGTTTTCCGACAAGAAAACTCAGATGAGAGCTTTTGGCCAGGAATCCCGGCCGTGTGTATGTTCCATCTAAATTTTTCCGACGGAAAAACTGCTGGTTTTCTTGTATACATGGCCGGGTTCCCCGGCGGGAAAGGAGAGCAGGTTTTCTTTTTTCGTCCGGCAGTTTTCCCGCTGGAAAAACTGTGGATGAGCATACACACGGCGGGAAACCCAGTCATGTGTACGGGGGCTTGAAGCTTTCTTCACGCCATGGTGCAGAGACGTCAATTTTTTTGCATGCCTTCTGCAAGGGCTGAGGAAAAAATGGTTCAAGTGCCCTGTTTACATCACAACGTGCGTGCATAAAAAAATAAAAAAAATAAACGCACATGAAAAACTAATGTAAACCCAATTCCCTGCAAGTGAAGTCTGTGTGATTTTCCCATCAGTTTTTAGGCACATAGTGTGAAAAAGCCCTTAAACCTGGCAGATATTTATTGCTTTCTGAGACGGTGAAGAGATTTCCACTCATTTCCTGTCCCCGTAACACCTTTTTCCAGACAGGAAGTGAGGGGGAAACATTCAACAGGACATTTATTCCGTCTGCTTCAGACTTCCCTTCACTTCCTGTCTGATGTAATCTTTGTCACTAGAGGGGTAAGTGAGGTGAAATCTAACAGAGCTCCAACAGTAGGAACCCGACATTGCTTGTCATCTTCCATAGTCAATCCCACACTATCAAAGGTTTTGGATGGACATTCACTTGAAGGACACACTGATATGCTGACCACTGACAGACATCTTACAAAAAAAATAAAAGGCCAAATACACAGGGAACTCTAACCAAAATGTAATCTCACTAGATGTACAACACATTGATTTTATCAAGTAAAAAGGTGAAATGGCTTGAAGATTATGCTACAAACTCCGCACATAGTGGTCCAATTGCTTCGCTGTGACGTGGGATTATATTTATTGTTATGGGAATTTTATTTCTGAAACGTGTCTTATTTATCTGTGCTAGCATGAAGTGTCATCCACATAAAGCAGTGATCCTCAAACTACGGCCCCCTAGCTGTTGCAGAACTACACATCCCATGAGGTATTGTAAAACTCTGACATTCACAGACATGACAAGGCATGATGGGAATGGTAGTTCCTGAACAACTGGAGGGCTATAGTTTGAAGACCCATGACATAAAGAATCAATTACTGAGCCCATCAAATGACTGGTGTCATAACTGATCACATGTGCAGCACTATGACAACTGCAGTCAAACAGAGGCTAAGCTGGCACATGTGATCAGTCATGACACCACTCATTTGATGGCTCGACAGGTTGGTTGAGCGCACAAGACCTAATTCACAACATGCCTTCAAAAGCAATTTTTGTGAAACTGTTAATTAATGAGTTTAGTTCTGCTTTAAAGCATAACTTTAGTGTGTGATTATATATATAAAATTAAAAATAAATACCCTTGCAGTGGGACCCTCTCTCTGCACTGCAAGTGTTGCATGCTTGTCAAGTCTAGGGTTAGAGAAATAAGCTATAATAATTTAGGCTCCAATCACACTTGTGTAACTTGTCATGCAACTTTCAACAGCAAAGCTGCATGACATGTCGTTCCATGTTTTCCAATAATAACTATTCATATATGTGCACAACTTAAAGTCACAGCGACTTTAAAGTAGTTCATGCACCATAGTTTGACCTTCATGCAAAGCGAGGGCCACAGACTTCAACGTTGACCCTCAAAAGTTGCATGAAAGTCACAGCCGATAGTTATACAATGCAACAGTTGTGCATTATCACTGGTCAAACTCGTATCCAAGTTGCACCCAGTGCGAGATCATGCAATTAGATAATTCCTCCTAATGTGCAGTTGACAGATTCCTGTGAAGGAGGGGCCCCGCTGCAAAAATTATACTGAATCCTTGGAGTCAATATCAGACATATCTGTACTGAAGAGCACCCATCACACAACACTGAAGGCGACACTGCACAGAAACTAAAAGCAATATAATATGTGCCAGGTGTAATTCGATCTCACATGTAATTAGTATAAACCAAATCAAATTAAATTGAACAGGACCAATAAAGATTATAAATGCTTAGATTTGTCTCCTTCCCCCTTTGACCCACCAAGCTTCACCATACATACCTTCAATGTGCCGTCTAACTGTCCACACAGCATTGGGGTTACCGGGCAGCTCTGAGACGGCCATTTCAGACACCTAAAAAGAAAATTGTAATTAGAGAGAAGCATTCTCACTCCCCTAAAAAGGACAATGGCACAGATCGGGATACAAATTCCTCTCCATGGACACTCATGGCATCACACAGCTACCCAATGCTCACCTCAAGACCGTGTCTCAAGACCCTGAGAGAAGAGCGGGGACCTCGGCCACAGGCCACGTACAGCTGAGGAGTGTCTTCATTGGCCAAGTCAGCAATCTATGAATTAAAGACATTATATCAGAGTCAGCAGGAAGCTCGGTTACGTTATTACTACCCAGTGTATGCCACCTTTACAGCCACCTACCTGGCAGGTCATGATGGGAGAGAGACTGTCCTGCTCATCTACCAGCACCAGGTTCTTCAGGGGTCGGGGCTGGAAGAAAAAGGTGTCTCCCTCTTCTAAGGGCATCGCTGAGGAGAACTCTGGTTCCTCATCATCGTCACCCAGATGGGCAATCTGGTAGAGATAACTAAGGAGGAAATGTACTATTAAAATATCTGTCTGCATACACATTATATTTTCAGATTTGAATAGCTGTATTAAAAGATTTTTTTTTTTCCCCCATCTCGCTGTCACTTTCTTCCAATTTAGGTTTCCTGATTAATCTGTTGTATAGATCCAAGACTTTGCATACAGTGGGTGGGGAATTTTCTAAAGTGCAACATGTTTGGTATCGATTTAGTCGGTGTAATGTCATCTTTCACCAAATATTGGGTATGGCGTTCACTTAAAAAGTCCCCAAAAAAGTTGCATTTGAAAAACTGCTGTGCAAATACCATGCGACATTAAAAAAAAATTGCAACACCCATCATTTTATTCTCTGGGGCTTCTGCTTAAACAAAATATAAGGTTTGGAGGTTCCAAGTTATTTTCTTGTGAAAAAAACCCAAACCAGATTTGTAAATGTATGACAGAATTTGTTTGGAAAGCTAATGGTTGAAGTAAAAGGTCTCAGGATTTTTTTTTGCGCCAAGAAATTCCAATTCATAGAAGCTGTCTGAAAATACGACACACACACAGTAACCTATATCATCTTGAAGCTTCACACCCCATTCATAAATGGTAAGGTGCCAATCAATCACTTACTGGTTCCCGAATTCTGACGCTACAAAGAGAAAACCGGTCTTTAGGACACACATTGCCGAAGCCACTGGAACGGTATCAAAGTATTTCAGACGGATTTCTGTGACCTGAAGAAGCACAACAGACAAGACAATGAGAAACAAAAACTAAACACACCATTACAAATACAAATTCCTCCTAGCCTGCAACTCCTTACCATGTCTTCATCAGTCTCCAGTGTGATTTTAAAGATGTCGCCCTGCTCTGTCTGAGCCAGGAAGAAAAACATGGATTTGGTTTTGTGTGTAGCCGAGCAGACAAAGATCATTCCCCGCTCTGGATCGTCTAAATCATTCTAATTAAGAAAGAACAAACAGTCAATCTGGATTCACATTAAAGTCTATGAACACAAAACAGTCTCACATTCTGTACATCTCTGCAAGACATGCACCTGTCCCTTTAACCACTTGCCCTCTGGAAGATTATACCCCAGTTCATGACATGCCATTTTTTTGCGATACGCACTGTGTTACTTTAACCGACAATTGCGTGGTGATGCCAAATGAAATTTGTAATTTTTCCCCACAAATAAAACTGTTTGATGGCATTTGATTGCCACTGGGTTTATTTTTTGCTCTCTATTTTATATATATATATATTTTACACACACACTAAATCTGACTTTGTGGGACTCCAACACAGTGCTAAATATATGCGCATGGTGACTGTACTGATGGCACTGACTGGAAAGGGGTCAAACATCTAGGTTGATCAAAGGATTAAAATATGTGCCTAAGCAGTGTGTGCATGCTGTTTTTACTAAAAGATGCAATTTATTTCCCACCCTGCATTGCAGCGAAAGAAAAAAAAAAAAAAAAAAATCACATCCCTGCTGACAGAATTGAGCTCTCCCTTGTTTACATAGATAGAGCTATGTTCTGTACTTCAACTCGCTGATTAACAGCTTGCCGATCCATTGCTCGGCACCAGCTGATTGGCTTGCGGTGTCCAATCCAAGCACAACTGTGGCACACGCATCTCCTACTCGAAAGTGCTGGATCATGTACTAGGTATAGTATAGTATAGTATAAGTTATGCGGTCGGCAAAGTAGCATTAAACCCTTATTTTCTAAACTAGCTCTCTAATGAAAGGTCACTGGGTTTGAGGTATTTTTCCACACTTGCACATTTCCCAATGTTTTGTGTCCTTAAACATTGCATGTATGGCAGAGATGTACTGCATCGGACGTACATTAATTCTGGGATTGAGCACGACCTTAGATGAGTTCTGGCTACAGCTGATCAGAATCTTTATATCCTCTTCATTAGTTTCAGAGAAGAGACATGAAAAATCATCACAAAAGCTGCACCGTCTAACTCAATCTAAAATGCAATGTATAGGGCGACTCACCCTCCTTCTTGGTATGGGACAGCGAATATCTGGCTGGTCTCCAAAGTTCTTGTAGGTAATGTAGTTTTCAGAGCAAATGAGCACTCCACTGGGACCATCTGAGCCTCCAGGAACTGTACAATAAATAATTGTATAAGAACAATGGAACTCCACTAGTGATGTCATATAATGCAGAGAGCCGACCACGTACTCACCTGTGATTAAGAAGTTGCCATGCTCCTCCAAAGGCTCACTGTATTTGCGCACTACGTGGTTCAGACCCAGATCCAGCTCATAGAAGGTCAGTGTCTGCTGGGTGTTAGCAGCTGCCTCTCCAGTTGGGTCATTATCTGCTTCCTAGAAACAAGAAACGGACTGCATCAAGGCCATACGAATACAAAAAGATCCTGCAGCTAAGCATCACCCTGCTGTACACGGCTCATAAAAACATACAGCAGCAAGGCTTAACCCTGTCAATCATGGCTCATCAGTGTAACATTGTCTCCAGAAGAATAGTCAGAGAAAAGACATGAAAATTCATCATGCTGAGCGCCAACATTTAGTCTCATTATGTCTTACCTCATAGTCCATCTCCAGACATGCAAACATGGGATTTTCAAAGCCCACATCTACCCCCACCACATGGTACACCAGGGTGTTCGCCTTATGAGCCTCGAGCGGAGAGGAGATGGTCAGACGGGCAGCTGCGTCTCTGTTCAGGATGTACACCAGTTTCTGCTTCTCGATGGCACCTGTGAGCAACCAGAAGACATATTCAACACCTGGGATACAGACCAAGTACTGTGAGCATGGTTTATAATCAAAACTTATTTTATCAGAGAACCATAACAATCCAATCTTCTGTGCTACTGCAAGTCTGCTCACACAGGACTGTTTTCTTTTTTTTTTTTTTTCTAGAGATCTACAGTCCCCTTTAAGGGGGGGGGGGGGGAAAAGGGGTAAAGTGGAGAGAAAAAAAAAAAATTCCCTTAAATAGCTTCCTTTACCTTAGCCCAGTCCTCCTTCACTTACCTCATCCTCAATGCTTTTAAATGTCCTTATTTCTTCTGAGAAATCCTCACTTCTTGTTCTTCTGTCTAACTCCACACAGTAATGCAAGACTTTGTCCCTGGTGTGGAGAAAGCCTCTTGAGGGGGCGAGCAGATAGAGAAATAAGCCGTGTGTTAGTGGGCTTCCTGACTATCCTGCTTGCCCCCTCAAGAGGCTTTGTGCACACCAGGAAGAAAGCCTTGCATTACTGTGGTGAGTTACAGACAGAAGAACAGGAAGTGAGGATTTCTCAGAAGAAATAAGGACATTTAAAAGCAAAATGGAAGGATGACGTAAGTGGAGGAGGACTGCACTTAAGGTAAAGGAAGCTTTTTTTGAAAGGTTGGTTTGACAGCTACCATCTCTCTGCTTAGGGAGCTCTGAAAACCAAACGATCGGCAGTTTTTATTCACTCGGTTCTCAGCTTTAGAGCCAGCAGGGGACAGATGCTGCAACCACATAAGTATAGTTCAATATATATCTATATATATATATATATAATATATATATATATATATATATATATATATCTATATAAAAAAATCAGTTTTAAGAGGGCTTCTGGTACTTTTGTCTGTAGGATACATCATCTACCTTTACAAAAGCTGTGCTACACTAGCCCTGGGGTGCACACCAGGCTCCATTCCTGTACTGCTGGGAAGTCACAACACAGAAGATGAAGACATGTACAGCTGGCCTCCCCACTCCCAATATTGACCATCGCCTCCTACACTCACTGATCATGACAGCTCGGCCCTTGGGGTCAACAGCCAGGAACTGCCCGGGGACGATCCTACGACAGCCGCTCTTTCCGAAGGTTTCTTGGTGGATCTTCTCGAACATGTTCTTTGAGGGGTGATACTCCAGAATGATAATACGGCCTGAGTCACTGCCCACCACAATGTAATCCTTCGTGCCTCCAGTCAGGCGGAAAGCCATGAGAGACCGGATCACCCCAAACACTTCCACCGTCAGCAAGGTGTGGACTTTTCCTGTGTTGGCATCGGGTCGGAGTAACTCCACAATCTTCCCCCGGGAAACAACAATCTCTTGTAGTTTGGTTCCTAATCAGCGAAAGGAGATAACGTTTAGAATGGAAGCTCAGGGAGGAGGCAGCAAAGAAACAAATTATCAGGAGGTGAAGCAGCCATGTTGGGTACCTGAGAAGTTTCCATGGATGGCGAAGCTGATGCCGGTGGCCCTCTGCAGCGTTATATTGTACAGGAACATGGCGGCGGAGAACCAATATCAACAGCTGGTGGAATCAAGTGAGGAGCGCGATACCTGAAATGGATAAATCAGATAATTCCCGATTATTCCTGTACAACCAGATTATCCCCGCACATGCTGGTATATAGCGAGAGGGCGGAGCTCTTCTCAGAGGTAGGATGTCTCCAGTGATTGTCAGAGAAGAGACATGAAAACTCATCATTGAGAGCAGAAAGAGTACAGATACCGGGGAAGAGCCAGGACTACCAACTGTGACAGAGGTCATCTAAATGCCACACCCCCTCCCCACCGCACAAAGTAGAACATAGCATACAAAGCAGAGCAACACCCCCCCCCCCCCCCCCCCCCAGACACAGGGGAGCCCCAGAGGTCTGGAAATTAGTCTACAGAGCCCAAATATGGCTCCCAGACACAGGGGGATCTCCAAAAAAAAAAAAAACAGACACAGGAAAATCCCCCCCAAATCCCCAGTCAGGGTCCCCCCAGCATCCTGCTGACGCGGTCATCATAAGGAGAGAAATGTGGCCCGCAGACAAGGCCTGACCCGGGGACATACACTGAACCATACACCCCATCCCTCCTCACCTTTCCTGGGTACACACACGACGTGCCTCCTGTGGCAGATGGCGGGATTTAAACCAGATTCTTCTCTGGGTCACTCAGCCGCTGGTGGAATCACATGAGGAGCGCAATACCTGAAATAGATAAAACAGATTATTCCCTTACATTCAGATTATTCCCGTACATTCCGGTATAGAGCTGGGGGGGGCAGAGCTCTTCTCAGAGGTAGGATGTCTCCAGTGATTGTCAGAGAAGAGACATGAAAACTCATCATTGAGAGCAGAAAGATCAGAGTACAGATACTGGGGAAAAAAGCAACCATGGCTAGTCCCCCCTTATCCCTAATCAGGGTCCCCCAGCCTCCTGCTGGTGCGGTCTCCGTAAGAAGAAAAAAGTGTGGCCCCCAGACAAGGCCTAACCGGGACATACATACACCGAACCGTACACCCCATCCCTCCTCACCTTTTACCCGGTACACGCACGGCGTGTCTCTTGTGGCAGATGGCGGGGGATTCACACCAAATTCTTCTCCGGGTTACTCAGCCGCTGGGGGAATCACGTGAGGAGCGAGATACCTGAAATAGACAAATCTGATTATTCCCGATTATTCCTGTACAATCAGAATTATTCCCGCCCGTACATTTCCGGTATCTAGCAGAGGCAGGCGGAGCTCTTCTCAGAGGTAGGATGTCTCCAGTGATTGTCAGAGAAGAGACATGAAAACTCATCATTGAGCGTAGAAAGATCAGTCAGTCAGAGTACAGATACCGGGGAAGAACCGGGACAACTGTGACAGAGGTCATCTAACTGCTACACCCCCTCCCCACCAGACAAAAAGTACAACATAGCATACAGACCAGACCCTCCCCAGACACAGGGAACCCCCAGAGGCCCCAAATAAGGCTCCCAGACACAGTGGAAGCCACCGGAAATCACCATCCAGCACAGGTGGCCCCCCCAACAAATGACTCCCAGAGGCAGGGGACCACTGAAGATCACCCCCAGAAACAGGGGATGTCCCTACAGACCCTAAATATGACTCTCAGACACAGGGGATCTCCCAAAAATCACCAGACACAGGGAACACCCCCACCCCCCCAATCATGAACAGCCCCCCTTTATCCCCAGTCAGGTTCCCCCAGCCTCCTGCTGATGCGGTCTCCATAAGGAGAAAAATGTGGCCCACAGACAAGGCTTGATCCGGGGACATGCACTGAACCATCCCCTCCCCCCCCCCCCCCCCCGTCCCTCCTCACCTTTCCCCGGTACACACACGGTGTGGCTCCTGTGGTGGATGACAGGGATTCACACCAAATTCTTATCTAGGTTACTCAGCCGCTGGTGGAATTACGTGAGGAGCGAGATACCTGAAAAAGATAAATCAGATTATTCCTGTACAATCAGGATTATTCCCGTATATAGCGGGGGGGGGGGGGGGGGGGGGGGTGTGTGTGTGTGTGTGTGGGGGCGCAGAGCTCTTCTCAGAGGTAGGATGTCTCCATTGATTGTCAGAGAAGAGACATGAAAACTCATCATTGAGAGCAGAAAGAGTACAGATACCAGCATACCCCCCCCCCCAACACAGGGGACCCCAAATATGGTTCCCAAATACAGGGGGATGCCCTCAAAGATCACCACCAGGCATCCCCAAGGTCATAGTCAGAAACGGGGGGTGCCTCTACAGACCACAAATATGCCTTCTAGACACATGGGACCCCCTCAAAATCACCGCCAGGAACCCCTAGAGACCTGTTTTTCCAGGCAAAGTCACAGAACCCCCCCCCCCTATCCCCAGTCAGAGGACACCCTGCTGGTGAGACCTCCATAAGGAGAGAAGTGTGGCCCCCAGAAAAGGCCAGACACTGAACTATACATACACCCCGTCCCTTCTCACCTTTCCCCGGTACACACACGGTGTGTCTCCTGTGGCAGATGACGGGGATTCACACCAAATTCTTCTCCGGGTCACTCAGCCGCTGGTGGAATCACGCGAGGAGCGAGGTACCTGAAATGGATAAATCAGATAATTCTCGATTATTCCTGTACAATCAGATTATGCATATACACAAAAAAATGAATATGACCGGGAGCATTGGGTTGCTTATAATATTTTAGGCAACAATAGAGGGGCTTAATTATGTATATAGATAATGAGTAGCCAATCATATTATCCCTGCACATGCTGGTGTATAGTGAGGGGGCGGAGCTCTTCTCAGAGGTAGGATGTCTCCAGTGATTGTCAGAGAAGAGACATGAAAACTCATCATTGAGAGCAGAAAGAGTACAGATACCGGGGAAAAACCGGGACAACTGTGACAGAGGTCATCCAACTGCTACACCCCCCCCCCCCCCACCACACAAAGTACAACATAGCATACAGACCCCCCCAAAGACAGAGTACTCACCAGACATGGGGGGAACCACAGAGACCCAAAAAAGATGACTCCCAGAGGTCCCGGAGATAACCGCCAGACACAGGAGACACCCAGAGAGGGCCCCTGGAGATCAGTATCTGGCACAGGGGAACCCAAGAGTCCACAAAGATGACTGCCACACAAGAGGTCCCCCCAGAGATCACCGCCTGACACAGGGGACCCCCACATATGACTACAAGACACAAGGAACCCCCAGAGGAGGCCGCCAAAAATCACCACCAGGCATAGGGAACCCCCACGGGCCTCAGAGATAACCACCAGGAACCCCCCAAGGTCATCGCCAGAAACAGGGTGATGCCTCTACAGACCCCAAATATGATTCCTAGACACAGGGGACTCCCCAGAATCACCGGCAGGCATAGGGAACCCCCAGAGGCCTTGGAGATTACCGTCAGACGCAGGGGATGCCCCTACAGAGTACAGACCCCACATATGACTCCCAAACACAGGGGACCTCCCAGAGGAGGCCCCCCAAAAAACACTGCCAGACAAGGGACCCCCAGAGATCACAATCTGGCACATGGAAACCCCAGAGTCCCCCCCCCCCGAGATCACCATCTAGCACAGGGGTGTGCTAGATGACTCCCACACAAAAGGACCCCTAGAGATCACCGCCTGACACAGGGGACCCCCACATATGACTCCCAGACACAAACGACCCCCAGAGGAGGCCCCAAAAAAATCACCAGGCATAGGGAACCCACAGCAATCACCACCAGAAACAGGGAATGCATCTACAGACCCCAAATATGACTCAGACACAGGGGACCCCTCAGAATCACCACCAGGCATAGGGAACCCCCAGAAGCCTTGGAGGTCAACACCAAACAGGGGACCCCCAGAGGCCCTAAATATGGCTCCCAGACACACGAAGACCTTCAGAGGAAGCCCCCAGAGATCACATCTAGCACAGGGGACCCCCCACATTTGACTCCCAGATGCAGGGGACCCCCACAGGATACTCAGAAACAGGGGATGCCCCTACAGACCCCACATATGACTCCCAGACACAGGGGACCCCTCAGAATTACCACCAGGCATAGGGAACCCCCAGAGGCCTCTGGAGGTCAACACCAAACATAGGGGATCCCACAGGAGGAGTCCCCTGGAGATCACCAACTGCACTGGGGAACCCCAGAGTCCCTAAAGATGACTCCCACATAAGAGGACCCGAAGACTACCGCCAGACACAGGGGACCCCCAGAGGCCCCAAATATCACATTTGGCACAGAGGAACCCCACATATGACTCCCAGATGCAGGGAATCCCCCAGAGGGGATACTCAGAAAGCGGGGATGCCCCAACAGACCCCACATATGGCTCCCAGACACAGGGGCCCCCCAGTGGAAGCCCCCAGAGATCACATCTGGCACATGGGACCCCCAAATGCAGGGGGACCCTGAAGATGAACCCCAGGAACAGGAGACCCCCCAGAGAGGATTCTCAGAAAGCGGGGATGCCCCTACAGACCCCACATAGCAGGGGGCCCCCCATGCCCCTACAGACCCCACATATGGCTCCCAGACACAGGGGCCCCCCAGAGATCACATCTGGCACAGGGGACCCCCAAATGCAGGGGGACCCTGAAGATGAACCCCAGAAACAGGAGACCCCCCAGAGAGGATTCTCAGAAAGCGGGGATGCCCCTACAGACCCCACATATGGCTCCCAGACACAGGGGCCCCCCCAGAGATCACATCTGGCACAGGGGACCCCCAAATGCAGGGGGACCCTGAAGATGAACCCCAGGAACAGGAGACCCCCCCAGAGAGGATTCTCAGAAAGCGGGGATGCCCCTACAGACCCCCACATATGGCTCCCAGACACAGGGGCCCCTCAGAATCACCGCCAGGAACCCCAGAGGCCTTTCCAGGCAAAACTCTCAGGACTTCCCCCTTATCCTCCCCAGTCAGGGGCCTCCATAAGGAGAGCAGTGTGGCCCGCAGACCAGGCCTGACCCGGGGACATACACCGAACCATACACCCCGTCCCTCCTCACCTTCCCCCGGTACACACACGGCGTGGCTCCTGTGGCGGATGGCGGGGATTCGCACCGGATTTCTCTCCGGGTCACTCAGCCGCCATTTCGCGCCTCTGCTGCCACAAAGCCGTGCGGGGTCCTCAAAGAGCTGCCCACCTTCCGCCTGTCCTCATACACCTTGCTATGACCCGACCTCCGAAAAAAATACCACCGCCCCACCCCGAGTCTGCTTCTCACCCCCGATACACTCCGGACACCGAGCGCCGCTCTTCTTCCCTACCGGCACAGTAAGGACAGCCCTCGCCACACCGAAGGACCCCGGAAATGAGGAGAATACGTAGCGTGGTTCCTTTAGAACCGGAAGTGACGAGTGGCAGGATGCGACGAAGAATGAAGGGTCCTGACTCCTAGGGGCCGGAAGTGACGCGGCCTGTCAACATGGCCAGCTCAGCTAGTTACCAGGGAGACCGGACCCCTTCACTGACTATGGAGCAGATCCGATCCCTGACCGACCTGCAGGAGCTGGAGGAGGCCTACGAACGGCTGTGTGCTGAGGAGGTGCCGACACACGTCCTGGAATGGGAGGGGACCTGTCATGTACCAATCACTGTGGGAGGGGGTACTAGGCGACCTGTCATATACAGATCACTGGGGGGAGGGGGTACTAGGGGACCTGTCATATACCGATCACTGGGGGGAGGGGATACTAGGGGACCTGTCATATACCGATCACTGGGGGGAGGGGGTACTAGGGGACCTGTCATATACCGATTAATGGGGGAGGGGTACTGGGGGACCTGTCATATACCGATTAATGGGGGAGGGGGTACTGGGGGACCTGTCATGTATCAATCACTGGGGGGAGGGGGTACTGGGAGGACCTGTCATGTACCGATCACTGGGGGAGGGGTACTGGGGGGACCTGTCATGTACCGATCAGGGGGGGAGGGGTACTGGGGGGACCTGTCATGTACCGATCACTGGGGGGAGGGGGTACTGGGAGGACCTGTCATGTATCAATCACTGGGGAAGGGGGTACTAGGGGACCTGTCATATACCGATCACTGGGGGGGGGGGGTACTAGGGGACCTGTCATATACCAATCAATGGGGGGAGGGGGTACTGGGAGGACCTGTCATATATCAATCACGGGGGGAGGGGGTACTGGGAGGACCTGTCATATATCAATCACGGGGGGAGGGGGTACTGGGAGGACCTGTCATGTATCAATCACTGGGGGAGGGGTACTGGAGGGACCTGTCATATATCAATCACTGGGGGAGGGGTACTGGAGGGACCTGTCATATATCAATCACTGGGGGATGGGGTACTGGGAGGACCTGTCATGTATCAATCACTGGGGGATGGGGTACTGGGAGGACCTGTCATGTATCAATCACTGGGGGATGGGGTACTGGGAGGACCTGTCATGTACCAATCACTGGGGCAGGGGGTACTGGAAAGACCTGAGTGTATCATTCTTTGGGAGAGGGGGTGCTGGGAGGACCTGTCATATATCAATCGCTGGGGGGGGGGGTACTAGGGGGACCTGAGTGTATCATTTATTGGGAGAGGGGGTACTAGGAGGACCTGTAATGTGTCTCTAAAATCTTGTACATGTGTCTCTTGCAGAAAGAGGTGGAAGCGGAGCTGCAGACGTTGCTCGGACAGCAGGGGGCGGTGGAGAACAAGATGCTGGCTCTGCAGAGGATGGGGTAAGTACCGATGGGTGTGGCCAGAGTGAAGAAAGACCCCAAAAAAGGGGCCCTACGTTATGCCCCACTCTCCTTATACTGTGGAAAGCTGTAATCTGATTGGTGACACTGCAGCCTTTGTTCCATGCTGGTGTCTCTCTAATAGAAATCAGATTCGGCCACCTGCAGGGTGTCACGTAATTTATCAGATGGGTGACCACAGGGATATACAGAGCACCGGGGACATCCCTGTGTATGAAGGATGAGATGATAATCACTGTGTCTTCTGCCAGGCCCAACCTGCAGCTCATAGAGGGAGACGCCCAGCAAGTGTCCGGGATGATCACATTTACTTGTAACCTGGCCGAAAATGTCAGCAGCAAAGTCAGACAGCTGGACCTTGCCAAGGTACGTCCGGGGGGGGGATATCCACATCAGGGGATAAGTGGGTGTGGAGCACTGGAAGTTTTGGCAAATCTTCATAGTAACATCATGGAGTTCACTGATAACAAGAAGAAATAGAAGCAATGTTTTTCGGGGGTTTGTAGCGCCCTCTTCCTCAGGGCTTTATAATGCTTGTATGCTGTAGGCGGGTCAAATGATGAAATAGCAGCTGTGATGCCGTATATTCCCGTTAGAGGAGTAGCAGGCTGGCCAATAAACTGGGTGCATCCTTGGGGTAAATTATACGCGTCCATATATAAATAATTTCCCCATGTGTCCTCCTTTAGAGTCGCCTCTATCAAGCCATACAGCGAGCAGATGACATCCTTGACCTGAAGTTCTGCATGGACGGGGTACAGACTGCTCTGAAGAACGAGGACTACGAGCAGGCCGCGGCACACATACACCGATACCTGTGCCTGGATAAATCTGTTATTGAGCTGAGCCGGCAGGGGACTGAAGGTGATGGCCATGCTCCTTGTTCCTCTGTAGTCCTGGCACAGTGCCACCTCTTCTATGTGTCACACCATGGGAGTGTATGAAACCGCATGCAGTGTGATTGGCAAACCAGCCGTGTGTGGATGGAATTTGTACCGTTTTAATTTGCGATTAGACGATTTTTATAGAATGATACATTTGTGTGCATTCTCAACCCTTCCCACAGTGTGCAGTCAGGGAGCACTTAGTCCACCTATTACTGTGCAGTGATCGCTCAGTCCACTTATCGCTGTGCAGTGATCGCTCGCTCTGCCTCTCGCTGTGCAGTGATCGCTCGCTCTGCCTCTCGCTGTGCAGTGATCGCTCGCTCTGCCTCTCGCTGTGCAGTGATCGCTCACGCCGCCTCTTGCTGTGCAGTGATCGATCAGTCCACTTATCGCTGTGCAGTGATTGCTCACTCCGCCTCTTGCTGTGCAGTGATCGCTCACTCCGCCTCTTGCTGTGCAGTGATCGCTCACTCCGCCTCTTGCTGTGCAGTGATCGCTCACTCCGCCTCTTGCTGTGCAGTGACCGCTCACTCCGCCTCTTGCTGTGCAGTGATCGCTCACTCCACCTCTTGCTGTGCAGTGACCGCTCACTCCGCCTCTTGCTGTGCAGTGACCGCTCACTCCGCCTCTTGCTGTGCAGTGACCGCTCACTCCGCCTCTTGCTGTGCAGTGATCGCTCACTCCGCCTCTTGCTGTGCAGTGATCGCTCACTCCGCCTCTTGCTGTGCAGTGATCGCTCACTCCGCCTCTTGCTGTGCAGTGAACGCTCACTCCGCCTCTTGCTGTGCAGTGACCGCTCACTCCGCCTCTTGCTGTGCAGTGACCGCTCACTCCGCCTCTTGCTGTGCAGTGAGCGCTCACTCCGCCTCTTGCTGTGCAGTGAGCGCTCACTCCGCCTCTTGCTGTGCAGTGAGCGCTCACTCCGCCTCTTGCTGTGCAGTGAGCGCTCACTCCGCCTCTTGCTGTGCAGTGAGCGCTCACTCCGCCTCTTGCTGTGCAGTGAGCGCTCACTCCGCCTCTTGCTGTGCAGTGAGCGCTCACTCCGCCTCTTGCTGTGCAGTGAGCGCTCACTCCGCCTCTTGCTGTGCAGTGAGCGCTCACTCTGCCTCTTGCTGTGCAGTGACCGCTCACTCTGCCTCTTGCTGTGCAGTGACCGCTCACTCTGCCTCTTGCTGTGCAGTAATCGCTCACTACACTGTAGCTGTTGACTTTTAATAAGCACACTTACCGGCACCGCCTTCCTCACTGAGGCCTACTTCGCATGCGAGTCACTTTGTTAATGGGCGGCTGTCCTCTGGGAGACACACAGTTCCCAGAAGACAGTGCACCCAATTTCCCAGGAGGCAACGCGAGGAAGAGAAGAGGGAAGATCACTGCAGATGAGGAAGTGGCAGATTAGGACAATCTGCCTAGCAACAGCCATTTCTGGTAAGTATAAAGATGTTTTTTTATTTTTTATTTGTTTGGAGCCTTTTTGGCTATTTTTTTTTGTTGTTAGGGTGGACCTCCGCTTTAATTGATCAAGCTGAAAGTGAATGTAAAGTCTCGCTTTAAAAAATAAAATAAATATAACAAACATGTTACATTTACCTGCCCTGTTGCAGTGGTTATGCACAGAGCAGCCCTAATACTCCTCTTTTCGGGTCCCTCTTTGCTGCTCCTGGCCCCTCCCTCCTGATGAGTGCCCCCATAGAGCAGCAGCTTGCTATGGGGGCACCCGAGCCGAGTTTGTCCATTCAGACATGGAGCCCCAGCCTGGCCCGCTCCCTCTCCCCTGATTGGCTAACAGACTTTGACAGCCGCCGGAGCCAATGGCACTGAGGCTGTGCTTCAGCCAATCAGGAGGAGCGTCCCGGACGGCTGAGAGAATGGTGGACATCGCTGGATAGAGAAGGGGCCCAGGGTAAGTAATAGAAGGTGCTGTGAGGCCTGCAATACGCAAAAGGTTTTTTGTCTCCAGCTGTGGTGAAACTACAAATCCCATCATGCCTATGCCTCTAGGAGTCATGCCTGTGATTGTCAGGGTCTTGCAATGTCTCATGGGACTTGTAGTTTCAAAACAGCTGGAGGGCCAAGGTTGCCTACCCTTGCTATAGAGGGATATGCTTTGTTCATATTTCATGTCTGAGGCTTACAACCAATTTAGGTCATAAGGGAATCACATACAGTATATTGGCCCCTTTTGCAAGCAGCTTAGAAATAGTTCTAAACTGGTACAGACATAATTTAATACGATAACTGTGTTCACAATACTTCCAGTGTGTAGTAAGCTGTAACTTGCTGCTCATCTGATTTTAGGCAGCATAATCGATGCCAATATTCAGCACTTACAGGAGGCCGAGCAGCAACTAAAGATTCTGGTCACAGAGAAGTTTGATGCCGCAACCAAAGCCGGTGACCTGCCACAGGTGGAGAGGTTCTTTAAGATATTTCCACTGCTGGGACTACATGAGGAGGGAATCAGCAAGTTCTCTGCATATCTGTGCCGCCAGGTAACACACCGCTATCTTGTCTTTAGTATAAGTTTAGTAGTTTGTATAGTTTTTTCCATTTCTGAATAGAAAGTCCATGAGATTGGAGGAGTGTGAGGAAAACCCAATGAATGAGTTGGTATTATGGGTGGGCTTGGTCCAGACAGTAATGCTGACTCTGGGTTGTGAGACATCCTGCTCCGCCTGGGGATGTTACATAAGGGTGTCTCCCCTGCATGTACTGCTGTAATAAAGGGTTAGTTCACATTTTCCCCAAAAATGGCATATGCAGGTAAGGGGTGCCTGATAAAAACAATGTGCAGCTTTGACCAAAGTTAAAGCAGATCTTTACCCATAACAACTTGAATACAAATTATGCTCTTTTGCCACATCTTATGTTGTATTATAACGATGGCTCAACTATCAATAGTATATTCCCAGGGTGAAAAACCTGAATGGGTGACTATGGTGAGGACAGCGACTTATGCAATTCTAATTGCAGATTACCTCAAATTGCCACCCAGAAGGAATAGGTTCCCCATTCTTGCTTTTACGTTATTTAATTCCCTGGCTGCTTGGGATAGAATCCGGTACAACCCAAATCTGATCTCTTCCTTTTCCTTTTCCCCTCTAGCACGGTAATTTTTTTTAACATTTAATACAAGAGAGTAATACATTCTGGAAAGCCCACTTTGGTCCAACGTATTACGGAACTGGGTGCATAAAAGAAAAAGAAAGTCAAAGCCAAACGGCCCAATAACTCTCGGACCAATGGGTGGCTTCCCACTCACTGGTTAGGTAGTCAGGTCCTGGTTTGTGAAAAAAATGAAGATTCAAAGACTTTCTAGGCAAGATGGACAAGAGTATAATAAAAAAAATTGTATTTTATTAATAACGAATCGCTCACAAACAGATAAAGTATAGAAAGATTTAAAAAAAAAAAAAACACATTTAAACACAGAAAGATACATAAAACTATGATGTGAACGAAAGGTTGACACCAAATGGACAGCAGTGAGCCCCTGTGAGTCAACGTGTTTCACTCTTTTGCTTTGTCAGGACACACTTAGGGATGATCAAAAATAACAGGTCTCCCTATCTATGATAAAACACATCAGTCAGACATTGTATACTAATAACATACTAAAAAATATACAATGTATGCAGGGAACATACATTCCACATGAATAATTATGCTACCAAAATGTGTGCGCAGTAAATTGCCTCCCACATTGCTCCTATTCTTGCTGAAGCCCAGAACAGTCACTTCCTTATTGAAGACTCTACTCTTTTCCTCAAAAAATCTCAAAAAAAGACATATGTCACGTTCTACAATTAAATGTGTGTATTTCCGGCCTTCAATGTATTTCTTGGCTCAGCTAGAGGAGAAGGCTGCAGTAGCTGACAGTGCTCAGTTTGCTTAGAGAGAATTGGGGAGATGAGATGCTAACCTTTTGTAGGTTTAATTATTTTATGTCTCCCTGGATGCAGAGTTTGTCCTGTCACTTCTGCTATTCTTTTTTTCTCTCCCTAATCTATCCTTACTTGACACAGTCTGTGTCATTCCTGTAGCTCTCAGCAGCAGTAAATCTTGAAGCTGTCAACGGTTTGGCCTCTAGTGAGACTCCTTCACTGCTCTGATTTTCGGCACAAGAATAGAGAGCAACTGAGGTTTTGCAGAACAGGATGAGACCATTCATTACTGGATTTTAATGTTTTACCTAGCTATTTCTGCTAAAGAGGCCAGTATAATTTTTTGATAATGCCCTTGCTATAGATGTAGGCCCTTTACCTACCTCCCGTGCCTGTCTGAAAAACTCCCACCGATGGTATCCCACCCTGCCTTGTTGCTAGGACATTGCTAAGACACTATTAGGCAATCCAAACCCCCTTGCACGTGCTTTCGCTTCCTTGTCACAGTAGCTCTGAACTCAGCAATGATGTGGCAAAGAAGTTGGTGGACCAATCATTTGGGGGGTTTAAGCACTCACTCCCATGATGGTGGTGGGGGGGGGGGGGCAGTAACAACTGGGAGTGTCTTAGCATTGCTCTAGCAACAAGACATTATGGGACGATGTCACCTCTGAGAGTATTTCAAACAGACTTTGAAAGGTATGTAAATAGCCTACACCTATAGAGAGGGCAATATCCAACTTTAGTCAAAGCTGTACAGTTTGTGTTTATCCACAGGTACCCCTTACCTTCATAGGCAGTTCTTTGGTAAAGGTGAAGTATCCTTTTAAGGGTTCCAACTCAAATCGTGTGACCCAGCAGTGAATGGATTATTCTTGTTTATTGATGTGGATTGTCAAAGCATTACCCCTGAGCCTGTACTCTACACTCTACAGGTGGCTAAGAAAGCTGAAGAGAATCTGTCCCTGGCCCTAAACTCTGAAAGCAACGAGAGGAGAGCAGCACTTTTATTTGCAGACACACTCACACTGCTTTTTGAAGGTTTGTCTCCAGGACAAAAGCTTTTACAACATGACATCTGGTGGAAAAGGGAACCTGAAGTCTGGCATTACAAAGGTTCTGCTACATTCCTTGTCCTGTCTTGCAGGTATTGCACGAATAGTAGAAACTCACCAACCTATACTGGAAACTTACTATGGCCCAGGGAGGCTGTACATGCTCATCAAACATCTGCAGGCAGAGTGCGATCGCCAGGTGGAGAAAATCGTGGACAAGTTCATCCAGCAGAGAGATTATCAAAGGAAGGTGAGGGAAGATAGAAATGGGGAAGAGCCCAGATAGAGAAAGGCAAGGAGAAATAACAATGGCAAGGGGAGATGTGAATGGTGAGGTACCCAATCAGAGGAAGGTAAGGAGGAATGAGAATGGCGAGGAGCCCAATCAGAGAAATGTTAGTAGAGACGGGACGATGAGGAATTAAATTAGAGGACCATGAAGAGAGATGAGAATGGTGAGGTACCTATAGCAAGAAAGGTGAGGAGAGATGTAAATGGTGAGGAACCCAAACAGAGAAAGGTAAGAGATGGGACAATGAGGAGCCCAACCAGAGTAAGGTAAGGCAAGATAAGGGATGTTTAGGAGACCAATCAGAGGATTTGAGAAGAGTTGGGGATGTTGTATAGCCTAATCAGAGAAAGGTGATGGGGAGAGGTCCAGTTAGAGGATGTTGAGGAGAGATGGGAATGGTAAGGGCCCAGTCCTAAAAAGGTGATGATAGATTTGACAGTGAGTAGCCCAACCAGAGGAACGTTTGGAGAGATTGGAAAGATAAGGTATCCAATCAGAGAAAGATGAAGAGAGATGGGAAATGGTTAGCAGACCAATCAGAGGAAGGTGAGGAGAGATGGGGAATGGTGAGTAACCAAAACAGAGAAAGGTAAGAGATGGCATGGTGATGAGCCCCACCAGAGGAGGGTAAGACAAGATGAGGGATGTTTAGGAGACCAATCAGAGGAATTTGAGAAGAGTTGGGGATGTCGTATAGCCTAATCAGAGCAAGGTGATGGGAGATGGGGAGAAGTCCAGTTAGAGGATGGCGAGTAGAGATGGGAATGGTGAGGAACCTAGTCCTAGAAAGGTGTTTAGAGATGGGACAGTGAGTGGCCCAACCAGAGGAAAGTTAGGAGAGATTGGAAAGGTAAAGAGAGATGGGGAATGGTTAGCAGACCAATCGGAGGAAGGTAAGGAGAGATGGGAATGGTGAGGAACCCAAACAGAGAAAGGTAAGAGATGGCCGGGTGGGGAGCCCAACCAGAGGAGGCTAAGGCGAGATGAGGGATGTTTAGGAGACCATTAGGAGGAATGTGAGAAGAGTTGGGGGTGTTGTATAGCCTAAACAGAGCAAGGTGATGGGAGATGGGGATGAGAAATGGGAATGGCGAGGAGACCAGTCCTAGAAAGGTGATGAGAGATTTGACAGTGAATAGTCCAACCAAAGGAAAGTTAGAAGAGATTGGTATGGTGAGGTATCCAATCGGAGATAGGTCATGAGTAATGGGGAATGGTTAGCAGACCAATCGGAGGAAATTGAAGAGAGATGGGAATGGCAAGGAACTCAAACGGAGAGATGGGGGACAGTAAGGAGTCTCAAAATAGTGTGGAAGGTTGTGAGTGGTTCAAAAGCATTATATGTGGTGGTAGGTTTTCCACAAGCTGCCATTGTCAGGGCAAATCTCCCCATCCATAGGCCTTCTTGGTCTTTCTGTCATTGTGGGATTGTACAGAGAAAAGTCAATGTCATTGTGTCATTCTCTCATGTTTTGTCTCCCAGTTCCAGCAGGTGCAGAACAGTATGATGAGATCCTTCTCCGGTGAAAAGATTGAGCCCAGGTCAGTGCATCTCACTGTTGGTACTTAGTGCGCAACAATAACAGGTACACAAACTTTTTGTCATATTTATAGTGTATTTGTCACTTGCCGGACTCTGCCAGCATCATTTGTTCTGTGCAACACACAGCAAAATAAACAAAACTCTGTTCTCCCTGCCACTGAGTACGGCTTGGACAGAAGGAATGAAGCTAATGAACTATGTTTGCTCCCAGAGATTGTGGAATGTGCAGGTTATAAGGAATGTGTGCTGGACATCCCTTTGAGGCCATGTGTTTGGGGATTTTATCCAGTATAGAAGGGGCTACAGCTTTTTTTTTAAAGCAAAGGATCAAAGACACACTATGCTGAGATCTGCAACCCCTTCTGTCTCTGTACTTGAAGCCTTTTTGACTTTCAGGTGTTTGGTCATTAGAAAAGGATTCCGCATACCATATAACCTATACCAGAGGGGGGTGCAGGTTTGGCGGTGGACTCTGAGGGTGTGTTATAGTAGATGGGGGGGGGGGGGGGGGGACAAGTCTGGGAGTGTATTCTGACTGTATATTATAGCAGACTGAGGACAGGTCTCAAGGTTTAGTGTGAGAGTGTATTATAGCAGACAGGACCAGTGTTGGGGTGTCTCTAAGAGTGTATTGTAACTGACAGAAGACTGGTATTGGGGTGTTTCTGAGAATGTATTATAGCAGAGGACAGATCTCAGGGTGTATTCTGAGGTGGTATTGTAGCACATGGGGACAGGTCTGAGGGTGTATTACAGCAGACAGAGGACAAGTTTCCAGGTTTATTCTGAAGGTGTCGTATAGGAGACAAAAGAGCTATGTCTCCGGGTGTATTTTGAGAGGTGTCTTATAGGGGACCAGCATTGAGCATATTCTTAGCATGTATTATAGCAGACAGAAGACCGGATCTTGGGGTGTTTCTGAACAGGTTTTCTAGAAGACAGGGAAAAGGTTTGGGGCTGAATTCTGGGAGTGTCGGAATTTCCGACAAGAAAAGTCTGATGTGAGCTTTTGGTCGGAAATTCCGACCGTGTGTAGGCTCCATCGGACTTTTCCTGTCGGAATTTCCGATCGTCTGTAGCAGTTCCGACACGCAAAATTTCGATGCATGCTCGGAAACAATTTGACGCATGCTCGGAAGCATCAAACTTTGTTTTCTCGGCTCATCGTAGTGTTGTACGTCACCACGTACTTGACGGAGAACTTTTGTGTGACCGTGTGTATGCAAGCCAAGCTTGAGTGGAATTCCGTTGGAAAAAAACATCCAAGGTTTTTCCGACGGAAAATCCAATTGTGTGTACGCGGCATTAAAGTAGATGGGGAAATGTCTTGGGGTGTACTATAAAGATAGGGGACCAGTGTCATGGTGTATTGTGCTTGTGTATTATAACAGGCTGAGGACAGGTTTGGGGGTGTTTTCTGAGTGTGTATTATAGAAGATGGGGTACAGGTCTTGGGATGTATTTTGAGGGTGTATTATAGAAGTTCGGGGATCCGTTTCCAGTTGCATTCTGAGGGTGTACTACAGCAGATGGGGAACAGGTCTCAGGGTGTAATGTAAGGGGTTATTACAGCAGACAGGGGACCAGTGTCTGGGTGAATTCTGAATGTGTATTCTAATAGAGGAAGGACAGGTTTGGGGGTGTTTTCGGAGTATGTATTATAGAGGAGCGTATTACAGCAGATAGGAGACAAGTCTTGGGGTGTATTGTAAGGTATATAGCAGACAAGCAACCGGTCTTGAGGTGGATTCTGAAAGTGAATTATTAGAGTTTCTTATGTTGAATTCCATTGTTTCCTTTAATCCAGAGATTTGGACCCCATCCTTGGCGAAGTGACCCTGATGAGCGCCCGCACAGAGCTCTACCTTCGTTTTATCAGGCGCCGGGTGGTTTCAGACTTTGAAGTGGGGGATTCAGTTGCAGATGAAGAGGTTAAACAAGGTACTTTCTTTTCCGAGTATCACCAGATATTACAACCCTTTCAGTGTCTGTAAAACATGTAGATTTACTCAGGAGTGTGTTTAGCATTTAAATATTTAGGGGTAGATTCACGTACCTCGGCACATTTTTATGCGGGCGTAGCGTATCTTCTTTACGCTACGCTGGCGCAACGTTGAGAGGCAAGCATGGAATTCACAAAGCAAATGCTCCCAACGTTGCGCCGGCGTAGCGTAATATTCGTTAGCGTAAGTCAAAGTAGGTGGAAGTGGGCGTGTAACATTTAAATGAAGCGTGACCCCATGCAAAAGATGGGCTGAGCTTCAAACAAATACTAAAAACGAACGGCGCATGCGTCGTATCTTGGACACATCCCAGTGCGCATGCTCACAGTCACGTTGAAATAACTGCCTAAGATACGTCTGCCTACTACGTGAACGTAACCTACACACAGCCCTATTCACGTACTACGTAAACGGCATAAAAATCGACGCTGTTCGTTCCCTGGTCCATACCTTTGCATGGGTTGCGCCTCCTATATGAGGAATAATTTTACGCCAGACGTAACCCTTACGCAAATCTGTGAATCGGCGTATCTCCCTCATTTGCATGTTTGCATCGTAAATCAATGGGATTTTCCAAATGCGTCCCGCGTAAATATGCACCCACTCTACGCCGGCGTAGGCAAGTTACGTCGGTCGGATGAAGTCAGTTTTTTGGGGTATCTTAGTTCTATGGGTACAGCGAATAGATACAACGGCGCATATGAGTACCACTGTGTTGGGTAATAGTGACTATGTTACTATATAAGCGCCTCGAGACCCGATGAGCTACAGCTTCGGCTGTGGCTTGGGAAGCTTGCCTGGCAAGTTAGGGTAAGACAGCGCTATATAAGACTTGCATTATTATTATTATTATTATTATATTATATGTACACTTACGCGGCCTATCTTGAGATACGTCGGCTTAAGTGCTTTGTGAATCCGGGCCATAGTCTGCAAACATATCTGACATTATTACAGATTAGACAGGATCATTGGGCTTCATCCCACATGACGCTTACTCTCTGTCATTTCAGAACATCAGCAGAGTCTGGGCAAGCTACTGAAACATTGTTTACTGAGCCGAACAATGCAGGAAGTGATCGGGTATTACATCACCATGGAGGAGTATTACATGAGAGAGTCTGTCAATAAGGTAACCGTGATCTCCACGGGTTGGTGGGGGATTCAGAATATAAAAGAGGAAGATACAGGGGCACAATCAGAATGGCACATGTGGGCAGTATTAACCATCCAAAAAACGTCTGCAACTATATCGTAACATTGAAGTTTTCTCCATGAGCCTTTGTACAATCGTCCAGTCTGGTTCCATCACAGAGGCCAGAGCTGGGGAAAGGTACAGGCGGGTGTCATAAAATAAGATGGGGTATAAAAATGGACTATTGAGGGTTTAACTAGCCACAGCACTAATGTCACGGGATGATAAAAACACGAGACAATGGCCCTGTACTCCAAAAAAAAAATTGTCTTTTAACCACTTTTGTACTTTTCCATTGAAGTAATTCACTTGTGTTTCACCTTTTTGTACTGTACTGAACCTCCGTTTACTTTCAGTAAAAATTATTGAAATAGAAAAAAATATCTGTTTAACTCAGGGATTCATTTGCACAGTATAATCTAACTAAACAGTCTTTAGGCTTGATTCACATATATGCGAATCGGATGTGACCAGCTTTCAATGGAGCCGTTTATATCTATGTGAGCTGCTTGTGGTGCAAATAAAAAAATGGCCCTATGAAATTTTCTGTCTGCTTCAGGTTGATTTAAGTGTCTAATTTGCACCTGAAGCGCTGAATGGAAACCGCAGCGGACTCGGCACAGAAACCAGCCCTGCATACATGTGAACCCAGCTTTAAAGTGGAATACCAGCTTCCACAAAACTAGCCGTAAAGGCTACTTTCACACTGGGGTGTTGCGTCCATTGGCGGTGAAGCGCCGCTATTTTTTATTTTTTTAGCCTCGGGCTTTCACACTGTAGTGAGAGAAGAGGTTCTTTCAGGGCGCTTTGCAGAAGTTTCACTGGTCCGAGGCCACTGGTTCTGTGGAATGGCCTCAATGCCAAACACCATCAGGCTGGAGACCAATTCACATATGCTTACTATTAAAGAAACTCCTGGCAACTTCTGGAGGGACCCTGGTTGAGAAAGGCTGCTTAAAGTGGATGTAAACAATGTAGAGTATAAGATTTCCTATCATCTGTGCCCAGTCTTGCCTTACAGAGTTAATCCAGATCTGAGAAATCCTCTTTTAATGTTCAGTGAAAATGAACAGCCTTCCAGATAAAAACCTGTCTAAATAAAAAGTCAGTTTTCTCTCTCCTTGCTTTGAGTGACAGGTTAATTACATATCTAGCTTGGACATGTTTACCATATGTTATGTTTATCATAACACGAGGTATAAAAAGTGAGAAATCCACCCCTCCCCCATATAACACATCCTGGTAATATACAATGAACTTTGGATCACCTCTTGTTATGATAAACAAGTCCAAGCTAGATTTGTAAATAACCTGTCACTGAAAGCAAAAACAGAGAAACAGACTTTATAATTTGGCAAGTTTTTATCTGGAATTCTGTTAATTTGCACAGAACAATAAAAGAGGATTACTCAGCACTGGATTAAGGCCTCTTTCACACAGAGCGGTCCGTTTTGCGGTCCGCTCCGTGTGTCCGACGGCTCAGCGGGGGGTCTCCGCTGAGCTGTCGGGCGGTCCCCGCACACTATGCAGGGACCGCCCTGTCTCTTCTCCGCTATCCCCTATGGGGAATCGGATGGAAACGGACCGTCTGCCCGTTTGCATCCGATCCGTTCCACCGGACAGAAGAAAAATAGGACATTCTTCCGTCCGTAAAAACAGATGCGGATCTTGCGGACGTTAGCGGATGCATCATCCGCTAACGGATCCGCTCCCATAGGGGCCCATTACAAGTCCGTTAACGGACTTGTAATTAGCAGACCATTCGTCCGCTCGTGTGAAAGGACCCTTACTCTGTGTGGCAAGACTGGGCACAGATGATAGGGAATCTTATACATAAAAAATATATATATATATATATTGTTTTGGGTTTACATCCACTTTAAGCATATTGCCAGTTAGAAGCAGCAGAACACGTGTGACGGCACATTCTTCAATCTTTTTAGCACTGAGGGAACCTGTCAGGAGTTTAATAGGCATACCCTGTCTACTCCTGCTTCTGATGATTGGATTACACTGATGATGGCATCATGGGGCAGGGTATAGGAACAAGAGAAATTATTGATAACATGCCTATCGATAACTTATACCTCCACTAATATGGTGATCCGCTTCCTGTGAATGGACAAACTGGGCTTTGGCAAAACACAGCTGTATAATATTTCCTGCACATACTACCGTGTTTCCCTGAAAATAATCCCGGGCCTTATAATCATGTTGGCAACAAAAGACACAGTAGGGCTTATTTTCGGGGTAGGTCTTACCATGTAATGTGCGGTCTTCCCTCCTCCTCTTTCTCCTTGCCTGACTAGAATCCCCACTGTGAACTGAGTTAAAATGCTTGTAAAATCCTATACTCCACTCTATTACAATATTATATAATGTGTGTGTTTCTGTAATATAATTGTGCCAAATACCTTCATTATAGTGCCGCTTCTGTGACCCGCTGGAGCTATCTTCCCCGCGATTATATTACCGAAACACACACATTGTACATTATATAATACTGTAATAGAGTGGATTATAGGAATTTACAAGCATTTTAAACTAGGGCTTATTTTCGGGGTAGGGCTTATATTGCAGCCCTCCTGGAAAATAATGCTAGGTCTTATTTTCGGGAAAACACGGTATATGCTAGGCATTATGAGAAACCCAATCAGCAGTTTTAGAGCACCATACTGGGATAACTGGTATGGAGGGTTGCCAAAAATGTCTATGCTAAGGAACTGATCTCAGGGTAGCCTGGAAAAAGACAAGGGGGTGGGGGACGGGGCGGTTGTCACTGCATATACCAGGGCCTGCTCATTAACAACAAGGAATAAAGTCACATAATTATGCTTTTATGCCTCTCCATCCTTTTTACAGGCCGTGGACATGGATTCGTATGAGAGAGGGCAGCTGACTTCCAGTATGGTGGACGATGGCTTCTACATAGTGAAAAAATGTATTGGACGTGCTCTGTCCAGCGCCAGCATAGACTGCCTGTGTGCCATGATTAACCTCTCCACCACCATGTTGGAGGGAGATTTCCGGTAACTCTGGGCTATATCCCCGTAATGTATGGAGGGGCTGACAGGTTTGCTCTTTGTGTCAGACTCATAATGACAACTAAAAAAAAACAAGACATTTTTGTGCTGTATCAAACGCTTTTTGTTTGGCTAAAAAAATAGCATTTTTCTTTTTATCTTTCCTCCTTGGAAAGGGGGTCTAACCCATCATCTGTGTACCCCCCTCCCCCTGCTGCCCCTACTGTGTGTTTTAATGCAATCCCTTTCTCATGAAAACACTTCTGTCCCCCATCTCTCTCCATCACCCCAGGGAGGTTCTGTGTAACAAGTTAAGGATGGGTTTCCCAGCCACCACCTTCCAGGACATCCAGCGTGGTGTAACCAGTGCGGTCAACCTCATGCAGAGCAGTCTCCAGCAGGGAAAGTTTGACACGAAGGGCATAGAGAGCAACGATGAGGCCAAAATGTCTTTCCTGGTGAGAGCGGGGAACGGTGTAATGGGGAAGGTGGAGGGGAACTGACCCATCACCGCATACCTGATTGTATCTTCTCTCTTCCAGGTCTGTCTTAATAACGTGGAGGTTTGCAGTGAGAACATCATGACTCTGAAGAAGAATCTGGAGGTAGGCTGGGGTTTATAACAAGGGGCATAGATAACAGCTGAGCTGCCCAATTCACTTCATGCACCAGATGTGGCATATCAGTGTTCTGAGGTATCTTAAACTACAGATTTACAAGGACTGCCTGCTTAACCCAATGCCCTTACCATGGGAACACTGATTATTCTTGCATCTAAGAACTAGGAGTGCGCAGCTTTGGGCTCTTCCAGTTCTTGATTCGGCGGTGACTGACAGTATCATACCGCCTTCGGGATCCATTACTGGCACCTCCGGGTTTCACCTGGAGCTCCAACGCCACAACCAATCAGGAGACAGCTCTCCTGACCGGTGCCGGAATTGCAAAGGGTCTTGTAGCTTGGCATTCAAGAAACATGTTGCTACGCTACTGCCCTGCTGCAGTACTTACCATTTGTGTACTCGGTGCCTTACCTTACTAATTGCCCCACTCATTATCCTCTATATTCGGAGTAGGCAACCAGTAGCCCTCCAACTTTTGTGGAACTACATTTTTCATTAGGCATTGCAAGGCTGGCAGTTAAAATTACTCCCAGAGGCATGATGGGACTTTTAGTTATGCAACAGTTGGAGGGCCCCAGGTTGCCTACCTCTGCTCTATATAATACTAATTGTTCCCCCCACTCAACATCCTCTTTATAATAATAATTGCCCCCCCCCCCCCTATCCTCTATATAATGCTAATTGTTCCCCCACTCAACATCCTCTTTATAATAATAATTGCCCCCCCCCATCCTCTATATAATGCTAATTGTTCCCCCACTCATCATCCTCTAACTCTGCGGTTTCCTTCTAGAATGACTGCAGGAAGCTCTTTAACACAGAATCTGGAAGTGACCATGCCAAGGCCAAGATTGACAGCTGTCTTTGTGACATGGCATCTGTTTCTAACAAGTTCCGAGACCTCCTGCAGGTAAATCTGAGCCACTTGCCCTTCCTCTAGCCCTTTGTTGGTGCTCCTTGTTCTTTCCTGACGCACTTATATTATTCGCCATACAGGAGGGTCTTGGAGAGTTGAACAGCACAGCCATCAAGCCACAAGTGAAGCCCTGGATTAACGTTTTCTTGTCTGTATCACACAATATTGAGGAGGTAAGTGAATGTTGATGGCAGGTGAGTGTCATCATGTTGGGACTTGGGATGTTTATCTGCTTCTCATTCTGATATCTGCTTTAGGAGGAATTTAATGACTATGAAGCTAATGACCCTTGGGTGCAGCAATTCATAGTGAACCTGGAGCAGCTCATGTCTGAGTTCAAGGTAAGTACAAGGCTGCTCTGACCAGCCTGTTGGGGTTGTGATCATCCCTGGGTACACGTTAAGGTTATGACTAGGGTTGTCCCGATACCGAGTATTTGCGGGAGTACTTGTACTCCCGCAAATACCCCCGATACATAAATAGAATATTTCCATTCCCCCGCCGCCGCATACTGCCACGTTGATCCCCGTGCAATACAGAGTGCATTACAAGTATTCAAACGAAAGCTTGTAATCCGCGCTGTATTGCCTCCCTCTTCCTGTCAGTCGTACGCTCGCGCTCTGGCCTTCTCTATTGGCTTTTGGGTTTGTCAGTTTGGGGCGGAACAATCTGTGATTGGCGGGCGGGGCGGAACGCTGGACACGGCACAGCTGGTCGGACGGGTGGAAGCAGCGGGATAGAGCTGACGGTAAGCGGATACTCTCCCCGGAAACACAGGCTCATTCCAATTGTACACCATCTTGTGTGAATCACGGAGACTCCACGGTGGAGAGAAGCCCACTCGGGTCACCCGTGTGCCCGGTTTTTTACACAGGTGGTGGGATTGAAATGCCCGGGACAGCGGCTGCCTGTTATTTCCGGACTTCCTGTTGAGTGTGAAGGCAAAAGTTATCTGTGACGTCTGAGGGTGGGGCATTGGGGGAGGGGCAGAGGATGACACCCATACAAACTATGTGCTGGAGACAATAACCTCCAACACACGAGAGCCAGAGACATGTAATATCCCCTCATTCACACCTGATCTATCCCAACATAAGGAGAGGGACACACACAGGAGACACCACAGGGGATTTCCGAGCATTGTTGTCAACCAATGTATAATCTAAAGGTGACATCACTACCCAACAAATAATTGGTGTGACATCATCACTCTCCATATAAGTTATATTCTACAGGTGTGACCTGTAGATCACCGATTCCATATAAATTCTGTTTCACTGGTGTGACATCACCGCTCTCTCCATATAGGTTATGCAATATATGTGGGGGGACATGGCTGCAATATATGTGGGGGGGGGGGGCATGGCTGCAATATGTGGGGGGGGGGGCATGGCTGCAATATGTGGGGGGACATGGCTGCAATATATGTGAGGGACATGGCTGCATTTGGGGACACATTAAAAAAAAGTATCGGTACTTGTATTCGGTCCTAAAAAAGTGGTATCGGGACAACCCTAGTTATGACCATCCTTGGGTACATTCTGAGTTGCCAATATTATGACTATGCTGTATTGCCAGGATTCTGACCATTCCCAGGTACGAGCTGTGTTGCTGGGGTTATGATAGTTGCTATGTACATGCTGTGTTGCTGGGGTTATGACCGTAGTTGGGTACATGCTGGGGTTATGACTGTAGCTGGGTACATGCTGTGTTGCTGAGGTTATGACAGTTGCTGGGTACATGCTGTGTTGCTGGGGTTATGACAGTTGCTGGGTACATGCTGTGTTGCTGGGGTTACAGATGTATCTGGAGAGAATTTACAGCTGATATCACTGTCTCTGCAGACAGGACTCTCCGCCATTATTTATGAGAATCTCACCAGTCTGCTGACCAGTCTCGTTGCCATGGAGCTGGAGAAGGTCATCCTGAAGTCCACATTCAGCCGGGTGAGGCTAAACATTGACCATCGGGGGCATTCTTTATATCGTATTTTATTTTAAATCTTTTGTAATTTTGTAAATTACTAGATAAATGTATGTATCTATTAAAGCTGAACTCCAGCCTTAATTTTAATTATTAGTCCTCTGCTGTACATCTCCTTAAAGTGGAGTTCCAACCAAAAACGTAACTTCCACTTTTTGGAGCCCTACCCCCCCCCTCCGGTGTCACATTTGGCACCTTTCAGGGGAGGGAGAAGCAGATACCTGTGTAATACAGATATTTTCTCCCACTTCCTGGCATTATAGATCACCGCGGTGACTTGCGCCACTTCCTGCGCCTACTCTGTGGAAGGGGATGCAAGGCTAAAGTTCAGCTTTAAGATAAGAAAATAAGATTATATCTAATATGTGATTAGGATTGTGATGGTTTTTCCCTGTTTGTGTCTCTGAATGAGTGTAGCTCGGTGGTCTGCAGTTTGACAAAGAACTGCGCTCCCTTATTGCTTATCTCACCACGGTGACAACGTGGACCATTCGTGACAAGTTTGCTCGACTTTCCCAGATGGCGACAATTCTGAATTTGGAGAGGGTGAGGAACGCTTATTGCTGGTCTGTCTTGGTCTTTATTTGGTGGATTATTCTCTTAGCTGGAATGGATGGAGAGGAGCCAGGGTATTGTTTGAAGTGGGGTCACACCAGGGTGGATTTAATTTAAACCGCTAGTAAAAAGGCTTGATTTAAATCGTAATTTTTAAAGAGCTACTGCCATTTCTGTCCTGCAGCGGCTCCTCCTCTGACCCGCTGTTCACTCACCAACAGTCCCATTCACTTTAATAAGACAAATAGTGATGCGGCAGTGACACAACAAGGTGAGGGACGTGGTGGCAGCAAGTGAGTGGATGCCCGCTAACAGGCGCTGCCATGATGGATCTGAAATGACAGGTGCTCTTTAAATGTAAGTACTTATTCTTGCTGGTAGTTACTCTTTTAATATTTGCAAACACAATTAAGGTTTCCTATTTAGAAAAATAATAATAAAACAGTGATATCGGAACCGATTTGGGTTAATCACACCTAGTTGGAAAATTAATCCAATTGTTTTTATTCAATTAAAACAATAACCTTGCCAGTGCATGTTATCTCAGCTTGCATTCATTAAATGAGTTTAGAAAAAAATGTCAATATTTATCCCATAACTTTTCTACATAACTAAGCTCCATTTCATGCTAAATTAACGAAATTATTAATGTATCCTAAATAGAAAACTATCTGTAGCTATATTTTTACTCCAAAAGAATTTTATTAAAATACATTTGATAAAAATCAGATTTTTTATAAAAAATAAATAAAAAAATTGTCGACTTTATCCACCCTGAGTCACAATGATTTCAGAGTAAGGCCATAGGGCAACATGGACAGTGAGATTGAGCAGTTCAGTGAAATGTATGTTATGATAAAGAGATAATCGTCTCTCAGTAGCAAAGAGATTTAAGAGAAGTATGTTTTTTTATTTGCTAATCATACTTACCTGGGTGGATGCATAATCAGTCCCCCGGAGTCTCTGCACTGAGAACCAAGTCACCGAACATTGCCGATGGCTTGGTTCTCACTCCTCCCCGAGAGATGCTGCCTGTCAGACAGCATCTCTCCTGCTCTGATCCTGCACGCTCATTGGAGTGCTGAGCTGTGGAGGGGTGGGGAGCGGTTTGCTGAGACTGCCATCCATCAGGGCAGCTGGCGGATCCAGACTTCTGAAGTTGGGATGACGCGCTGCCTTGACTGAGAGCAGTGACGTCAGGGGAGAGCGGACTTCCGGCCACTCTCTGATGAAAACAGGTCACAGAAGTGCAAAATGAGGGAGTGCACTCCTGTGACCCTTAGGGCTCTTTCACACGGAGCGGGTCTGTATTGATCCGTCTGCTCAGCGGGGATCATCCATAAATCCCTGCTGAGCTGTTGGCTGACAGGGCGGTCCTTGCACAGTGTGCGGGGACCGCCCTGTCTTTTCTCCGCTCTCCCCTATGGGGAATCGGATGAATACAGACGGTATTCCCGTATTCATCCGATCCGCCAGACGGAAGAAAAATAAGATCCGTTTTTTCGGACGGAAGAAAATCCTGACGGAGGCGGATTTTTGCGGAATGCTCAATCCGCTAATGTCCGCGATCCCATAGGGAAGCAGTGTGAGTCCATAAACGGACTTATGAAAAGCGGACCGTTCGTCCGCTCGTGTGAAAGGGTCCTTAGGAGAAGCCCAGCCTAAAAAGCTCAGGCTGGACTTCTCCTCTAATCACCAGTATGGCCGGAGGCTGTGTGAAAGCTGATAAACTTACAACGGATGAAGAGACCTGGCACTAGTTGGCTTGGCCTATTCTAGTGATTTATCATTATGATTTTTATTTCAGTTGGGGATTTCCTGTTTGTTCTAGATATCCTTTTCACGTTCTATATTTGCTTGGTCCTAATGCTATTTTCCTCTCTAGGTGACTGAAATCCTGGATTACTGGGGACCCAATTCCGGACCTCTGACATGGAGACTCACCCCTGCAGAGGTACGGCAAGTTCTGGCGTTACGTATAGACTTTCGCAGCGAAGACATCAAACGTTTGCGGCTGTAAACGGTTACAACCTTACTGAACGGACTGAAACTCCCATAGGATGGAGGCGGCTCCGGCCTCAACCAGGAGAGGATACAAACTGAGCTGACAGCCGGCTCTTTACAGACACAAGACTTTAATGGGGACACAATGTAACCAGTGATCAATCTTTATTCTCTACATTTCGGGGCCACTCCTTGATTAAGGCACTTTTACTTACACAATGATTACTGTCCTGAGCATGTATTATTACCTTATAATAAAGTAACAGTTTTTTTAATAAAAAGATTGTAAAACCAAAATCACAGAACCCTCCTATACACCTGGAACATAGCGAGGCACCATCTCTAGCTTAAGAGATATATTTTTGACGTCTCCTTTGTGTATGGCGGCAAAAAGGATTAGCAGTTTCCATTATTAATTCCCATAGATCATATTCATGTTCACCGACCAGCCCTCCACTAGTACAGAGTATGTCTCTGATCATCATTGATCCCAAGCACCAGCTGTAAAAAGTATGTAATCATCTCCTTGTCTTCCACCATATGTCACCGATCATCGGGGATCCCCGTCTCCCACTGTACAGAGAAAGTCTTCGTATCCAGCTGTACAGAGTGCACACTGCAGCGTTCCAGGCCCTAAAACACACAATGGACTGGTGACCAGGATGAAAACATTTCTGTAGTACAATGCAGATGTTTAACCACTTGAGAGCCGTGCTATAGCTGAAAGACATCCACAGCGCAGCTCTCAACAGCCGGGTGGACGTCCCTGGACATCTTGCTGTTTACATTCTCCCCCCCACGCACTGCCGAGGGCATGCGGTGGGGAAAAGCTGTGGTGCCGATGCGCGTTCCTGGTGGCCGCGATGGCTGCCAGGTACTCGTGATCGGCAGTTATAGAGGCAGGACGTGGAGCTCTGTGTGTAAACGCAGAGCTCCACGTCCTGTCAGGGAGAAAGGAGACCGATGCTGTGTCCCCTGTACATAGGGACACAGATCGGTCCCCCCACAGTAAAACACATTTAACCCCTTTCCTGCCAGTCACATTTATACAGTAATCGGTGCATATTTATAGCACTGTTCGCTGTATAAATGTGAATGGTGTCCGATATGTCTGCCGCAATATCGCAGATCACCACCATTACTATTAAAAAAATTTCAAATCTATCCCCTATTTTGTAGGCACTATAACTTTTGCACAAACCAATTAATATACGCTTATTGCAATGTTTTTTACCAAAAATATGTAGAATACATATCGACCTAAACTGTGAAAAAAAAAAATGTTGTTGTTTTAAATGGGATATTATTATAGCAAAACTTCTTTTTTTTTTTTTGTTTATAGCACAAAAAATAAAAACCGCAGAGGTGATCAAATACCACCAAAAGAAAGCTCTATTTGTGGGGATTTTTTTAAAAATATATCATTTGGGTACAGTGTTGTATGACCGCGCTATAGTCATTCAAAGTGTGTCAGCACTGAAAGCTGAAAATTGGTCTGGGCAAGAAGGGGGTTTAAGTGCCCAGTAAGAAGGTGGTTAAAGTGGGTCTGGAATCAGACAACCTTATCCTTTAACTGTAATTAAAAAAATAAAATTGTGAACAGGAAGGTTTTCAAAGCAGAAAAGGTGCCAAGTCCCTTCTGCATCAAAGCTTTACCTGCCTATTTACACAGTACACTGAGCTCAGTGTGCACTATCGGCATCTGTTGAGATGAATAAACTCTCGCGCTGGTGAGGGAGTGACATCATCTTGGCCTTGCCAATGAAAGCGGCCAATAAGGGAGGTAATGGGACGATGCAATGCTGGAATTGAACTCCTTTCTGCTGGCGGGAGCTGATCCTTTTTACAGACCATACATGGGCTTCCTGATCGCGTGATCCGGAGTCTATCCTACCAGCTCTAAAGCAACACTAGAAGGGGGGGGGGTTACTAAAATCAGAGCACAAAGAGTCTGGTGCAGCTGTGCAATCAGCTTCCTTACTTTGGCTGTTCAATTAAAGCGGATCTCCACCCTAAAGTGAAGATCCGCTGATCGGAACCCTCCCCCCCTCCGGCGTCACATTTGACACCTTTCAGGGGGGAGGGGGGTGCAGATACCTGTCTAAAGACAGGTATCCGCACCCACTTCCGGCCCGCAGTCTCGGGCAAAAGACGGGCTTTTCCTGTTGTGTGCTGGGAACTCTCAGCTCCCAGCACACAGCGGGAGCCAATCGCGGGCGCAGCGCGACTCGCGCATGCGCCGTAGGGAACCGGGCAGTGAAGCCGGAGCGCTTCACTTCCTGGTTCCCTCGCCGTGGATGGAGGGGGGAGCAGCAGGGTGACGAGCGATCGCTCATCCTCTGCTGTGGACGGCGCTGGACTCCAGGACAGGTAAGTGTCCTAATATTAAAAGTCAGCAGCTGCAGTATTTGTTGCTGCTGGCTTTTAATATTTATTTATGGTGAACCATCCGCTTTAAGCTTTGAGAATAAAACCTAGAAGCTGATTGGTCACTATGCAAAGCTGCAGCAGATCCTTTGTGCTCCAGTTTTAGTAAATCCCTCAAATTCAGCAGGAAGTTTGGCCCCCCTCCTCCTTCCCCCACCGCCAGGCCATTCACAAAAAGCTCAGTGCACAGTGGGAAAACCGGCTGTGAAGTCCGAAAGCTTCAGGGAGGGGGTGTGGCCTAGCCAGTCCCCAGACCTTAATCCTATAGAAAATGTATGGAGGGAGGTGAAATTTCGGGTTGCCAAGAAACGTTAAGAATTTAGAGAAGATCTGTAAAGAAGAGTGGACCAAAATCCCACCTGAGATGTGTGCAAACCTGATCACCAACTACAAGAAACGTCTGACCTCTGTGCTTACCAACAAGAGTTTCTCCACCAAAGTCATGTTTTGCTTGGGAATCAAATATTTAATTGTACTCCCTGAATTGCAAGTCAATTTAGAAAATGTATATTGTTGATATTCTGTCTATAATTTAAAATACACCTATGATAAAAAAAAATTATAGACTGATCATTTCTTTGTAAGTGGGCAAACCTACAATTTCTGCAGGGGATCAAATAATTATTTTCCCCACTGTACGGCCATCTGTTACATACATGTCCTATGTGCGATGTAACAAATGAACCCACCCCCCCCCCCCCCCCGCATAGATTTGCGACTCTCCAGGGAATAGGATATAGTCCCATTGATTGTTTTTTATTTCTTACCCAATAACTGTATCGTGGACCCTCCTTACCTGTGTGTTCTCCAGTCGTCTCTGTATGTCATTTTTCTGCTCCGGCGCCTTTGTTAGTACATAGAGGAAGCCTCCCCCTCCAGCCCCGGCCAGGCTCTGCCCATACACGTGTGGCTCTAATATGTCCATTATCCTGCGTACAGCCT
Organism: Rana kukunoris; assembly: GCA_029574335.1. Taxonomy (NCBI): domain Eukaryota; kingdom Metazoa; phylum Chordata; class Amphibia; order Anura; family Ranidae; genus Rana; species Rana kukunoris. Next base: position 310,011,703 of record CM056059.1, read on the forward strand.
GCGGCTCACAGCCCGGTGCCATGCACTTCTTCTGCTGCCAGTACGTAGACAGACAGTGACCCAGCTGTTCCATATCCCCTGCGGGAGAATATCACATATCAGATCTGTGAGCATATTTTCTAAACCCCCATGGTCCTCTGGTGTCTGATCATCTCCTGTAGTATGCCTGACATCTCCGACAGCCTCCTGTACAATGCCTGACGTCTCTGACCGCCTCCTGTACAATGCCTGACGTCTCTGACCGCCTCCTGTACAATGCCCGACGTCTCTGACCACCTCCTGTACAATGCCTGACGTCTCTGACCGTCTCCTGTAGAATGTCTGCCGTTTGTGACCGTCTCCAGTAGTATGTCTGAAGTCTCCGATCATCTCCTGTAGCACGTCTGCAGTCTCTGCCAGCTGTCAGCAGCATTACATTCCCTTAATATTAAATTAATAAAAATGTGTGCAGTCTGAATGGTTCCTGTAGCATGTCTGCAGTCTCTGAACGTCTCCTGTAGCACGTCTGCAGTCTCTGAACGTCTCCTGTAGCACGTCTGCAGTCTCTGAACGTCTCCTGTAGCACGTCTGCAGTCTCTGAACGTCTCCTGTAGCACGTCTGCAGTCTCTGAACGTCTCCTGTAGCACGTCTGCAGTCTCTGAACGTCTCCTGTAGCACGTCTGCAGTCTCTGAACGTCTCCTGTAGCACGTCTGCAGTCTCTGAACGTCTCCTGTAGCACGTCTGCAGTCTCTGAACGTCTCCTGTAGCACGTCTGCAGTCTCTGACCGTCTCCTGTTGCACGTCTGCAGTCTCTGACCATCTCCTGTAGCACGTCTGCAGTCTCTGACAGTCTCCTGTAGCATGTCTGCAGTCTCTGACCATCTCCTGTAGCATGTCTGCAGTCTCTGACCATCTCCTGTAGCATGTCTGCAGTCTCTGACCGTCTTCTGTAGCACGTCTGCAGTCTCTGCCGCATTACATTCCCTGAATATTATGTGCAGCCTTTTAGTAATGTCACTTGAGGAAGAAAGTTGAGAACCACTGCTCTAACCTATCTGCATACATAAAATAATTATAAAACAGGATATTTTCTGAAATGGTTGAATTGGAAATTGGTCATGACCCAAATATAACTCACCAGTACGGAAAGCTCTGGCACACAGCTCAGCGTTGCTCACTAGTGCGTCCACATTCAGCATGATATCTGGAAGCCGAGCATACCAATTCCGCAAAACATCCTGAAAGGAGAAAACGGAGGTTGTCCCGGAGACAGGTTGGGGGTTCACCAAGTGAAACAAAGCAGTAATACTGCCATGGCACCTGGAAATGGACTCTATAGCGCCTCACAGTGATACAACAAGGAACTGCTAGACCCAAGAGGCTAAAATGATAAGAAGTGGATCAGCTGCTACAGAAAGCACAAAATACATTTCTTATTGTATTAACGAATATAAGTTCTACTCCTTGATTCAGATGTCTAGATATTTTAGAAACACAGAGATTGGCTTTTTTCACTGTGGCGAGTGTGTGATGAGGAGCACTTACCTGCAAAAGATTGCGGGCCAGTCTTGTCTTCCCAGTATAAACCAGCAGCAGGTGTTTGTTTATCATTTCCATAAACCCCTCTGGCAGTTCCACCCGTTCCACAGTCACCTGAAGGGGCAGTGCAGGAGCAGAGCGTCCAATCTTCACCCCTGGAATAAGCCCCCCGACTTGGTCCTGCCAGCCTCCACCTGAGAGGAGACAACGATCACTATTTAGAGAGCACTGGCTTCTTCCGCTAAGGAGCGAGACAACATCCCACTATCACTTACCTGTAGTAAGGACTTGTTCCAGATGCAGCACTGCGTGAATTAGAGATTCGGCATCTGATGAGCGTCCCGACACCTCGTAAAGAACCGCCATCACCGCTCCGGCCAGGATACTGCTGGTACCTTTGGGAAAAAGTTATGATTGATGGACCAGAGAAGGAAGTCTGCAGTCTCCAGCACAGAGGATGCCAGTTGCACTGAATTTTGACACTGAAGAAATGGCGGCACTCCAAGATCCATCAAAATTCTTATTTACTAGACGAACATCCCAAATGTTACAGACAGTTCAAATGGTAGACGCGTTTCATACCAATTGAATTCTGATTGGAAGTGCTTGAAGAACTCACTGCGGACCTTACTCCACCATTTTTTTTCTCTGCTCTTTCCCTCCTTATAGGCTTCAAAACAGCAGTGGGAACTATTGGCTCCTACTGCTGCCAATCACAGACAGTGAGGAGGGATCAGGGATGGGGTCAAGCCCTGCTCTGTGTGTCAGTGGACACAGAGATCGTGGCTCTAGATCGAGCCTTCGAGAGTTTCCCCGTAGCAAGTGACTTTCTATAGTGGCCACTCAGCAGGGGGGGAGGAGCCAGGAGTGCTGGTGGGGGGACCCAAGAAGAGGAGGTTTAGGGCTGCTCTGTGCAAAACCATTGCATAGAGCAGGGGTCTCCAAACTTTTCAAACAAAGGGCCACATTATTGTCCCTCAGACGTTAGGAGGGCTGGATTGTGGCCAGCAGGGGCAGAACATGTCACGGGCTCAGCATCAGTGGGAATAAATATGGCCTCAGAGTTGGCGGTCAATAGGAGGAGGAGTATTGCCCCTATTAGTAGGAGAAATTGTATCCCATCATTGGTATCAGCGGAAGATATAGCGCCCCATTGTTGGTGTCAGTAGGGGGAACATTCCTTTATATTGTGCCCCAAGGGCTGGATTAAGGCTAGCAAAGGGCCACATCTTGCCCTCGGGCCGCAGTTTTGAGACCCCTGGCATAGAGCATGCGAGTTTGACATGCTCTATACAACTCAATTTGTCACTCACCCAAACCAGACCCATGTGGCAGATAGGACCACGTCTGCAGCTCGATACCTCCACCATATTTCTCAGAGAGCTGCTCGGACAAGGCTTTCTCTGACGTCAGCTCCACGGTCCCCGAACAGATGAAGGCAGCTTTAAGCAACGCCCCTGAGGAGGTGAAGAAAATATGAGGTCAGCCACACCCACATGGCACCATCCCCTGAGCAGCCTCATTGTGACGATCACCTGGAGCCTGCGGCTGGCAGTAATCCTGCATATCCGAGAGACTGTGACAGGTCAACTGCGTCTGAAGAGCCAGTCCACGGGGACCACTGGTACTGCAGAGACGCAGATGTTGCTCTGGAATCCTCCTCGCCCGAGCGCCTATAGGCCGCTGACCATCGACCAGAATCGCAACATTTACCACGGCCCCTCCATGTTCATATGTGATGGGAGGGGTGTCACTCCATCCCCCTAACAATGTAAGAAGAAAATAACGAACAGGTGGAACTATGAACCAACATCAGAAACATTGTACCATTGCAGGCCAGTCACCATATGAAGTGGCATTACTATGCCCAAACTTGGTCAGCTCACTTACCAGACATGTCAATGCGTGCCGGACACTCTGCGTTCACCCACTGTCCCTGGGGCGGGGGCTTCTTCTCACCAATAGACACAAATTGGAAGGATGACATCACCGCTCGGCGGATTAAGATTTGCTCCGCCCCTTCATAATGACGGGCTGCGCGCAGAAGAAGAGCAGGTCTGTGAAAGGAAGGTGATTATTTATGCAAGGTACATCTTTCGGGGGAGCGCTTAATTTAAATAGAAGCCGCCCCCTTTGAATTACGCGGGCTTACACCGGGCCATTTACACTACGCCGCCGCAAATTACGGAGCAAGTGCTTGGAGAATACGGCACTTGCTCCTGTAAGTTGCGGCGACGTAGTGTAAATAGCTTACGCGACGCCACCGCAGGATCTACGGGAATCTAGCCCTGTGTGTTCAGTACCTGCAGATATTGCTCCTCCTGCAGATTGCCTGCAATTCCACCTACCTGCTAAGCCATTTCTGTCGCTCCACAGCCATGAGTCTCACGCCCTGTGCAATGTCTCCCTTCTCCAGCAGCAGATATCCAGGAGCCCAAGCTTTATTAGCCGCTGGTCCACTCCTCAAGCCCCCCTCTCCACCGGCCATGCAGCCCAGGAGGTCAGCAACACAGGCCAGGGCTCGTGCAGCGACTCCGGCATCTTCAGTCTTTGAGGCCACTAGGACAAGGGAAACTGGTCACTACCTTTTAAATTCAGACCACATTCAGCATGAGGTCAATGTATATCAGGCCTCACCATTGTCCAGTGTGTCCAGCAGCCTATGGTAGGCGCCCTCCTGCACGGCTGCCCGTATAATGGGCATCAGACTTCTCTCCTCCCTGGCCAGTAAAATTCTGTTCACCTTTTCCAGGGCCTGGCTGAAAAACACTTCCCTGCGGGCCTGCAGTGACCTCTCCTGGTCCCGATGTTGCCAAATCTGTTGCCAGGACATACGCCAAGAACTGCGCCAACGCTGCCTCCAGCTTTCACAATCTGTGCCACCAGTCCCTGAACGTAAGAACCAGAGGACATCTTCAATACCCAGAGACTCGCTGGGGTGAAGGACGGGAAAGAGGGGGGCAGTCAATATGCTGCACTCGCTACTGCAATGTTCCGAACCCCAAAGGTCCCTCTCACTGCAAGACATAAGAAGAGAGGGGGAAGTAAGGCTATCTGAAAGCTGTACACCAGGGAGTGAAGGTCGTCTGTCTATTTCACTCACCTGATTCCCGTCCTGAGGAAAAATTCATCCCAAGGGAGGTTGAGGTAAGTGGGTGATCCACCTTCTGCTGGACACTGGGAGGACAGCAGTGTTATGAGATCATTCTAATAAAGACACATTCAGGGCCATTGAGGAAGAGTGAGGGTCAGTGAGGAAAGGTGAAAGCCACAGAGGAAAGGTGAAGGCCACAGAGGAAAGGTGAAGGCCACAGAGGAAAGGTGAAGGCCACAGAGGAAAGGTGAAGGCCACAGAGGAAAGGTGAAGGCCACAGAGGAAAGGTGAAGGCCACAGAGGAAAGGTGAAGGCCACAGAGGAAGGGTGAAGGCCACAGAGGAAGGGTGAAGGCCACAGAGGAAGGGTGAAGGCCACAGAGGAAAGGTGAAGGCCACAGAGGAAGGGTGAAGGCCACAGAGGAAGGGTGAAGGCCACAGAAGAAAGGTGAAGGCCACAGAGGAAAGGTGAAGGCCACAGAGGAAAGGTGAAGGCCACAGAGGAAAGGTGAAGGCCACAGAGGAAAGGTGAAAGCCACCGAGAAAGGGTGAAGGCCACAGAGGAAAGGTGAAGGCCACAGAGGAAAGGTGAAGGCCACAGAGGAAAGGTGAAGGCCACAGAGGAAAGGTGAAGGTCACAGAGCAAAGGTGAAGGCCACAGAGGAAAGGTGAAGGCCACAGAGGAAAGGTGAGGGCCACAGAGGAAAGGTGAGGGCCACAGAGGAAGGGTGAGGGCCACAAAGAGAGAGTGAGGTTTGCCTGAAAAAGACTGAGAGTCACTGAGCAAGAGTGAGTGAGGTGTGAGGGTAAGTGATCATAAGGAGAAGTGAAGGTTAGTGAGAATGAATGAAGGTTAGTGAGAATGAATGAGGGTCATTGAGAAGTCAGTGAAGTTGAATGAGGTTAGCTGAAGTTGAGTGGGGGTCACTAAGAACGAGTGAGGACTACTGAGAATGAGTAAGAATCCTTAAGAGGTCAGTGAAGATGAACGAAAATTAGCGAGGGCCGCCAAGAGGTCATTGAAGATGAGTGAGGGTCATGGAGGGAATAATGAATGATACCTGCAGTTGGTCGTTGGTCCCCAGAAGGCTGTACACGGTGAGGGAAAGGTTCTGGATATGGATAGGATGTGCCTGGAGGATGACATCATTTAGATGGTACCCACATAGCCTTGCTCCTCCATCAGGGTCAATACCAGACAGAAGACACCCGCTGCCCACATGAAGAGGACCCTATGAAAAGAGCAGTATACAGTAGATAAGTACGGCATGGCTCATTATTGGTAATGGAGTCATAGATGGTCATTGAAAGAGACTTATCACTGATACAACTTACCTGCAGATGGCAGTTCTGTACTGCACTACCGCTACACAGAGTCACCTCTCCATTCAGCAGACTGTTTACCACACAGCTCCCGTCTTCTATCAGATCTGGATTCTAAATGAAGAGAGAACAATACACTGACCATACATCTAAACCGATGTCCCCCATCCATGGGTAACCCAACTCCATCCCCGGGTCCCTTAGCTCCCTATCTCACATCCACAGGCACCTCACCCCCATCCCCGGGTCCCTCAGCTCCTGATCTCACATCCACAGGCACCTCACCCCCATCCCTGGGTCCCTCAGCTCCCTATATCTCATCCACAGGCACCTCACCCCCATCCCCGGTTTCCTCAGCTCCCTATCTCACATCCACAGGCAACTCACCCCCATCCCCTGGTCCCTCAGCTCCTGATCTCACATCCACAGGCACCTCACCCCTACCCCTGGGTCCCTCAGCTTCCTATCTCACATCCACAGGCACCTCACCCCCATCCCTGGGTACCTCGGCTCCTGATCTCACATCCACAGACACCTCACCCCCATCCCCAGGTCCCTCAGCTCCCTATCTCACATCCACAGGCACCTCACCCCCATCCCCTGGTCCCTCAGCTCCTGATCTCACATCCACAGGCACCTCACCCCTACCCCTGGGTCCCTCAGCTTCCTATCTCACATCCACAGACACCTCACCCCCATCCCCAGGTCCCTCAGCTCCCTATCTCACATTCACAGGCACCTCACCCCCATCCCTGAGTCCCTCAGCTCCCTATCTCACATCTACAGGCACCTCACCCCCATCCCTGGGTACCTCAGCTCCTGATCTCACATCCGCAGACACCTCACCCCCATCCCTGGGTCCCTCAGCTTCCTATCTCACATCCGCAGGTACCTCCCACCCCTTGGTCCACAATCCACATCCCTGGGTAGCTTATGCTTAAGCCCCCCTTCTCCACATACCCCATCCCCTGCCTTTAGTATCCCACCCAAATCCCCAGATTACCCACTCCTATCCTTGTGTTCCCTCCCCCATCCCCAGATACCCCACCCCAATTTCTGGGCTCACTATACCCATACATAACTTTGGATCCACTGACCCCATCCCTTGGTCCCCCATACCCATGTTCTCCATCCTTTACATACCGTGACAAAAGATTGTGCCATCTTCTTCCCCTGGGATCCTTGTGAAGCGGCTTTTATCAGACTGGTGATGTGATGGTGAGCGCAGAGGGACAGGTACTCATAGCTGCCATCCGGGATGTACACTGCACACACATACAATACACAATTAACACAACGAACATCATTACACAATATGTATATATACATACACACACACACTGTTACATATATACACACACCGCTCACTTTATTAGGTACACCTCGCTAGTACATGTTTGGACCCCTTTTGCCTTCATTCTTCGTGGCATAGATTCTACAAGGTGTTGGAAACTTTTTTTAGAGATTTTGATCCATAGTCACATGATAACATCACACAGATGCTGCAGATTTGTCGGCTGCACATCCATGATGCCAATGTCCCATTTCTCCACATCACAGAGGTGCTCTATTGGATGAGATGTGGTGAGTGTGGAGGCCATTGGGGTACAGTGACCTCATTGTCTAGTGGTGAGATTATTGGATCTTTGTGACATGGTGACATCATCCTGCTGGGAGGAGCCATCAGAAGATGGGGACACTGTAGTCATAAAGGGATGAACATGGTCAGCAACAATACTCAGGTAAGTCGTGGCATATAAACAATGCCTAATTGGTACTAAGGGGCCCAAAGTGTGCCAAGAAAATATCCCCCCAACTATTACACCCCCACCAACCTGACCCGGTGATACAAGACAGGATGGATCCATGTTTTCATGTTCTTTACACCAAATTCTGACCCGACCATCTAAATGTCACAACTGAAATCAAGACTCATCAGACCAGGCAGAATTTTTCCAATCTTCTATTGTTCAATTCTGGTGATCTGTGCGGATTGTACCCTCAGTTTCCTGTACTTAGCTGACAGTAGTGGCACCCAGTGTGGTCTTCTGCTGCTGTAGCCCATCTGCTTCAAGGTTGGATGTGTTGTGCGTTCAGAGATGGTATTCTGCATACCTTGGTTGCATTGAGTGGTTATTTGAGTTACTGTTGCCTTTCTATCGTCTCCAACCAGTCTGCCCATTCCCCTCTGACATCAACAAGGCATTTTCTTCCACACACCCGCCACTCACTGGATATTTTCTCTTTTTCTGACTATTCTCAGAATAGTCAGAAAATATCTAAGTTTTTCATTCATTCATTCTCTGTAAACCCGAGAGATGGTTGTGCTTGAAAATCACAGAAGATCAGCAGTTTTTGAAATATTTAGACCCAGACCAGCCAGTCTATTATCAACAACCATCCCACGTTCAAAGTTACTTAAATCCCCTTTCTTCCCTATTCTGATGCTCGGTTTGAACTACAGCAAGTTGTCTTCCCCACATCTAGATGCCTAAATGTATTGAGTTGCTGCCATGTGATTGGCTGATTGTGTTACCAAGCAATCAAACAGGTGTACTTAATAAAGTGGCCAGTGAGTGTATATTATATTTTATATACTGTATTTATTGGCGTATAGCACTCACTTTTTTACCCTGAAATTAGAGGGTAAACTGTGCCTGCGTGTTATACGGAGGGGGCTGTGGAACGTTTTTTTCCTGAAACTTCCCTCTTATAATTATGGTGCGTGTTTTACGCCGATAAATACGGTAATTATTAGATTATCGGTCATTAATGACGAAGCTCCACCCTGCACAGTGTCGCCACCCTCAGACTGGTCACACTGTACAGTATGGCGGATCCTCAGGATATATGACAGGAGGGTCAATAACTTCCTCACAAAAGAACAGACAATTAGAGTGTTAGCTCTTCAGACAAGGCAGAGCGGTCCCTCACCCATGTTCAGGGGAAGTTCATGCAGCTCCTTCCATAGCACCATCCGGGCACTTTTCGAGCGATCACTAAGCCCCGATGCTCCGCCCAGAAACCTATCCTCGGTGACATCCTCACACATACTCATCAGAACATCCAGGAACAGCGAAATCTGCAAGACACAACAAATCACATTCCTGACGATGGAGCAGGGGCACCCAGAGCCACCCATTCCTGACGATGGAGCAGGGGCACCCAGAGCCTCCCATTCCTGACCATGGAGCAGGGGGACCCAGAGCCACCCATTCCTGACCATGGAGCAGGGGCACCCAGAGCCACCCATTCCTGACCATGGAGCAGGGGCACCCAGAGCCACCCATTCCTGACCATGGAGCAGGGGCACCCAGAGCCACCCATTCCTGACCATGGAGCAGGGGCACCCAGAGCCACCCATTCCTGACCATGGAGCAGGGGCACCCAGAGCCACCCATTCCTGACCATGGAGCAGGGGCACCCAGAGCCACCCATTCCTGACCATGGAGCAGGGGCACCCAGAGCCACCCATTCCTGACCATGGAGCAGGGGCACCCAGAGACACCCATTCCTGACCATGGAGCCATCTCTACAATACACAAGCAGAGGGACAGAACCGCTCACACACCTCCAAAGGTTCTGCTCCAGAGTCCAGTCCCTGGTAGGTACATCCGTCCAGAGGAGAGGAGGCCAGAGTGCCAAGGAAACGCTCTGCTGTCTCTGAAGAGAGGAAGACGATCCCAGACACCTGATGGAGACACAAAGCCGGATTATTCATAGAGGAGGAGCAATAAGTGCAGTTTTCACACACTGAGATCAGTCAAAGGGTGAGTGCAGGGCTGGCGCAAGGATTTTTGACACCCTAGGCAAAACCTAATTTTGCTGCCCCCCCATTGCTCCACCCCATTTGCCCTGCCCATGTATACCCCACATTTTAATGAAGTGCCATCTAAAGCAGCCTCACCAGCGCCCAGCAAATGCAGCCTCACCGGAGCCCATCTAATGCAGCCTCACCGGCGCCCATCTAATGCAGCCTCACCGGCGCCCATCTAATGCAGCCTCAGCAGCGCCCATCTAATGCAGCCTCAGCAGCGCCCATCTAATGCAGCCTCAGCGGCGCCCATCAAATGCAGCCTCAGCGGCGCCCATCAAATGCAGCCTCAGCGGCGCCCATCAAATGCAGCCTCACCGGCGTCCATCTAATGCAGCCTCACCAGCACCCATCAAATGCAGCCTCACCAGCACCCATCAAATGCAGCCTCACCAGCACCCATCAAATGCAGCCTCACCAGCACCCATCAAATGCAGCCTCACCAGCACCCATCAAATGCAGCCTCACCAGCACCCATCAAATGCAGCCTCACCAGCGCCCATCACATGTAGCCTCAGCAGCGCCCATCAAATGCAGCCTCACCAGCACCCATCAAATGCAGTGAATGTTTACTTGCTTCCATTCATTAGGGAGTCGGACACTGACACAGTCCTCCACTGCGCCTCTGACACTATGTGTGAATGGAGCGGCGGCTGCCTGCTGATGCTGAGACTTTGTTTTTGTGCTGCAGAGAGTAGGAACACCAGTGGTCGGGCGCCCTAGGCAGCAATGCGCCCTAGGCGGCTGCCTAGTGGAAGCACCAGCTCTGGGTCAGTGACATTTCAGTTAAGATGAAGTGTGGTGAGCAAAGTCACCCCTGTATCTCAATCAAGCTGACAGATCTCCCTGATATAGCCCTCAGGGACCAGAGACACTCACAAACAGACATCCCGGGGACTGGACACACCCACAGGCAGATATTCCAGGGGCCAGAGACACCGACAGACTGATATCCCAGGGACCAAAGACACCCAAATACAGACATCTTGATTCAAATCCAATTTAATGTTACTGGTGTGACACTAGAGACCTGAATGGGTACTGATCACACCTTCACCATCCAACCACACCTGAATCTTCGGGGGTCACACAACACTATATGACAGAGAAGTCCTGGCTAATATGCTGTATGGGGTGATGGGTATCTCCAGCCTCTGTCATCTATAGATATAGAAGGAGAAAAGAGGGGTCTGATCTCAGGGACAGGAGTATTACCAGGGGGACATGTTGATCCTCCAGCAGACAGGCGCGGATCCTCTCCTCACTCCCTCGGTATACGATGTCTCTCACCGTCCCCTGGAACACAGAAGAGGAATCCTCACCTCCAGCTCATTGTCCGCACTCCCTCCTCCCGCCACCAACCTACCTTTCCGTCCGTCAAATAGACCCCATGATTCCGAGCGTATTCTGGAGATCCTGGGAGAGCAATGACCCGTGCCCCGCAAAACTGGTTCCACTCTATTCCTGGAAATAACAAGAATGGAGATGACAGGAGTATGGAGAGGATGAGGAGGGAAGAAGTACGGAGAGAACAGGTGGAATGCAGCAAGGACAGAGATGACAAGATGGCATCAAGAATGTAGATGAAAGGATGGCAGCAAGGACAGAGATGACAGGATGGCATCAAGGATGTAGATGAAAGGATGGCAGCAAGGACAGAGATGACATGAGCACAACAAGGAATAAAATAGGACAGGAGAACTGAGAGGACAGGAGAAGAAAATAAAGAGGATAGAAGAAGAGAGAGGATGGATATGACAGGAGCCTAAAGAGAATGGAGAGGACAGGAGGAGCGCAGCATGGATTTTGATTATGGTAGCACAGCAACGATAGGGGTGGAGATGACTGGAGTACAGAGAGGATGGAGATGACGCAAGCACGCAGAGGATGGAGATGACGCAAGCACGCCGAGGATGGAGATGACGCAAGCACGCCGAGGATGGAGATGACGCAAGCACGCCGAGGATGGAGATGACGCAAGCACGCCGAGGATGGAGATGACGCAAGCACGCCGAGGATGGAGATGACGCAAGCACGCAGAGGATGGAGATGACACAAGCACACAGAGGATGGAGATGACACAAACACGGAGGATGGGGATGACAGGAGCACAGAGGATGGAGATGACGCAAACACAGAGGATGGAGATGACAGAAGCACATAGAGGATGGGGATGACAGGAGCACAGAGGATGGGGATGACAGGAGCACAGAGGATGGGGATGACAGGAGCACAGAGGATGGGGATGACAGGAGCACAGAGGATGGGGATGACAGGAGCACAGAGGATGGGGATGACAGGAGCACAGAGGATGGGGATGACAGGAGCACAGAGGATGGGGATGACAGGAGCACAGAGGATGGGGATGACAGGAGCACAGAGGATGGGGATGGATATGAAGGGAGCCCAGAGAGGATGGAGAGGAGAATGGCATATCTGGAAAGACTTGAAGTTCTTAATTCAGACACATTAATACATCAGACCTGCTGCTATGGCATGAACTGTCTGAGCTGCAAAGGATGATGGGATAAGGCCGCAATGAGGGTTATCCTCAGGACTCACTTGGGACAGAGCGCAGAGTCAGGGTCATATCCGTGCTGCAGATCCAGACACCAGGGGGAGATCCAGGGCACAGCTGGAAGGAATCAGAGAGATCAGATTACACACCATGTAACTATAAATCATGTGAGCCCAATAATGTAACTCCCCACCAGAGCTGACAATCTACAATAAATATCACAAGACCAAATGCACACACAGACCTGCCCACCCGATATCTCAGCGATGCCCTTTCTGCCCACATGGTATCTGAGCTATCCCCTTCATACCCACTTTGCATACACAGACCCATTCCACTCACCTGGTATCCCAACTATGCCCCCCCCCCCTTCTGCCTAATTTGTGCACACCGAGACATTCCGCCCACTTGGTATCTCAGCTATCCCTCGCTCCCGGCCCGTTTTGTGCACACAGACCCATTCCACATACCTGATATCTCAGTACATTCAATAGACTGTCCAAGTTGCAGGTGACGGATTCTACTGGTGCTTGTGGATCCTCCAGGGGCAAAACGGTAAACCCGCGACCACAGTCATCAAACAGGAAGTCCCGCCCCTTTCAAAGACAGACATGGGAAGGTTAGTAATTAGTCTTACTTGGCTCATCGTCGCTGCTGTGAAATCACTCACCGTGTGCAGGATGAGAAGTCGTGCCCCATGCAGGACGTCTGAGGACACAACCTGGCAGGAAGACAGAAGGGAGACTGTAACAGGACCTCTTCATTTGGGAAATGACTACACAAGCACGGATTTAGAATTTACTGTACTGTGAGGCCTGGATGTGATGCCCAGAGAATACCAGGAAGAGAAGCCACCCTGCACTACAGAGCTTAGATATGACACACAGGGGACAATAGGAGGAAGAGCTAGCCTGCATTACGGGGCCGGAACGTGACACCCAGGGGACAAAATGAGGAAAAGAAACCCTACACTACAGGGCTCAGACATGACACCCATGAGTCAACAAGAAAAAGGCCCACCCTGCACTACAGAGCTTAGATATGATACCCAGGGGGCAATAGGAGGAAGAGCTACCCTGCACTATGGGGCCGGAACGTGACACCCAGGGGACAAAATGAGGAAAAGAAACCCTACACTACAGGGCTCAGACATGACACCCATGAGTCAACAAGAAAAAGGACCACCCTGCACTACAGAGCTTAGATATGATACCCAGGGGGCAATAGAAAGAGGAGCTACCCTGCACTAGGGTGCCGGAATGTGACACCCAGGGGACAAAACGAAGAGGAGCAACCCTATACTACAGGGCCCAGACATGACACCCAGGGGTCAACAAGAAAAAGGACCACCCTGCACCATGAGGCTTGAACGTGACACCCAGGGGACAACAGAAAAAAGGACCACCCTGCACCATGAGGCTTGAACGTGACACCCAGGGGACAACAGAAAAAAGGACCACCCTGCACCATGAGGCTTGAACATGACACCTAGGGGACAACAAGAAAAAGGACCACCCTGCACCATGAGGCTTTAACATGACACCCAGGGGACATCAGGGAAAAGGACCACCCTGCACCATGAGGCTTAAACGTGACACCCAGGGGACATCAGGAAAAAGGACCACCCTGCACCATGAGGCTTGAACATGACACCCAGGGGACATCAGGAAAAAGGACCACCCTGCACCATGAGGCTTGAATGTGACACCCAGGGACATCAGGGAAAAGGACCTCCCTGCACTATGAGGCTTGAACATGACACCCAGGGGACATCAGGGAAAAGGACCACCCTGCACCATGAGGCTTGAACATGACACCCAGGGGACATCAGGGAAAAGGACCACCCTGCACTATGAGGCTTGAACATGACACCCAGGGGACATCAGGAAAAAGGACCACCCTGCACCATGAGGCTTGAACATGACACCCAGGGGACATCAGGGAAAAGGACCACCCTGCACCATGAGGCTTGAACATGACACCCAGGGGACATCAGGAAAAAGGACCACCCTGCACCATGAGGCTTGAACTTGGCACCCAGGGGACATCAGGAAAAAAACACCCTGCATTATGGGGTCCGAATGTGACACCCAGGAGACAACAGAAAGAGGAGCTATGCTACACTTCGTGGTTGGAACATGACAACAAGGGGCTAACAGGAAGAAGAGCCATCCTGCACTATGACACCCAAAGCACAATCATACTACTCACCGTGTACCCGGCACGAGCACTCAAGTGTTCCGCAGCCACCAGCAGAGCATTCAGGGTGGCTCCTCCGCTGCCCACATGAGCCTGGGGGTCTTCCACTGTCAGCAGCAGTGTATCTGGGGGCAGGATGCCGCGCCGCTGTCTGATCTCTAGCTCTGGGTGGAGAAGATATTCATTAAAGACCATTTCTATGCAACACGTCGCCTGAAACTGCGAATTCCATCCAGAAAACACAGTGACTGTGCAAACGTGACAAAGTGGCCCTAAAGCCCAACTCCATTTTTAGGTGGAGTCTTTATTTGGGATATTTCTTCTCATTTCCTGTCTAGGTGACAGGTGTCAGAGAGAAGTAAAGGGAAAACACAGACAGCCTTCCCCATTGTAACTTGGTGCATTGTACTCCACCAATAGAGGGGAGGAGTATGGTGGGGGGTATATAAGGGAGGGTAGGAAATGAAACGGAGGGCAGGATAGGGGAAAGAAGGGAGGAGAGGGGGAGAAGAAGGGGAGGAGGGGGGGGAGAAGAAGGGAGGAGAGGGGGGAGAAGAAGGGAGGAGAGGGGGGGAGGAAGGGAGGGAGAGAGGGGGGGGGGGGACGGGAGGGAGGGGAAGAAGGGAGGGAAAGAAGGGAGGAGAGGTGGGGGGAGAAGGAAGAAGGGAGGGAGAGGGGGAGGAGAAGGAGAAGGGAGGAGAGGGGGGGAGAAGGAGAAGAGGAGGAGAGGGGGGGAGAAGGAAGAAGGGAGGAGAGGGGGGGGAGAAGGGAAGAAGGGAGGAGAGGAGGGAGAAGGAAGAAGGGAGGACGAGGGGGGAGGAGAGAGGGGGGAGAAGAAGGGAGGAGAGAGAGAGGGGGGGGAGGAGAGAGAGAGGGGGGGGAGGGGAGGGAGGAAAGAAGGGAGGAGAAGAAGGGAGGGGAAAGAAGGGAGGAGAGGTGGGGAGAAGGAAGAAGGGAGGAGAGGGAGGGGAGAAGGAAGAGGGGGAGGAGGACGGGGAGAAGGAAGAGAATGGGAGGAGGGGGGGGAGAAGGAAGAAGGGAGGAGAGGGGGGAGAAGGAAGAAGGGAGGAGAGGAGGGAGAAGGAAGAAGGGAGGAGAGGGGGGAGAAGGAAGAAGGGAGGAGAGGGGGGGAGAAGGAAGGGAGAGAGAAGGGGGGGAGGAAGAGGGGGGAGGACAGGGAGGGGAGAGAGCGGGCGTGAGGAAGGGAGTAGAGATAAGGACGGGAGGAGAGAGGAGGGCAGGGAGGAGAGGAGGTAAAGAGGGGCGGTGGAGAAGAGCGGGAAAGAAGGGATGAGAGGAGGTAAGAGAAGGTAGAGCTGAGGAGGGGGGTCCGAGGGCGACGTGAGGGGAGTAAGAGGCAGAGGAGAGGAGGGTGGTGAGAGATGGGAGGATGGCAGAAGAGTAGGGAAGAGGGGGATTGGAGAGTGTAGGGTACGAGGTGAGAGAGAGGGGAAGGGAGGGGAGGAGAGAGAAGCGCTAGAGGGTGAGAGAGAAGGGGAGGAGCGAGAAGGGGAGGAGGAGAGAAGGGACGGAGGGGGGAGAGAGTAGAAGGGAGGAGAGTGATAGGAGGGAGAGGGGGATGAGAAGAAGGGAGGAGGGGGTCGAGAGAGAAGGGATAGGAGGGTGGGAAGAGAAGGGAGGCGAGAGAAGGGGAGAGACGTCCGAGAAGGGAGAGTAGCGAGACCCGAGAAGGGGAGGAGAGAGAAGGGGAGGAGAGAGAAGGGGGAGGTCGACTCTCGGGTTGAGGAAGAGGAGAAGGGGAGGAGGAGGAGAAAGGGCCTAACGATGAGAACGGGTCCTGGGAGGGGGGGGATTGAGCAGGGAGGAGGGGGGGTGGGGGGAGAGAAGGGGCGTCGGGGGGGTAGACGAGAAGGGGAGGACCGCGGGTGGGGCGCGGGAGGGTCGGGAGAGATAGGGCGCTCGGTTTCCAGAGGAGCGAAGGAGAGGAGGAGGAGGGAAAGGTGGGGAGGCGCTCGCGATAGAAAGCGCAGAGGTGGTCGGAGTCGGTGACCTGAGGTGCGGAGGGGTAATGAAGGGGGTAGGAAGGCAGGAGATGGGCATAGAAAAGGATCAGGGGACAGTTGGCAGAGGTGAGGAGTCTCTGTGAGAAGAAGGGAAGGGAGGTGAGAGAATTTAAGGAAGAGGGCTTGGGGATTTAAGTGGGAGGGGAATGGCAAGGGATAGAAGGTGATGAGGGAAGGGAAGTTAATACTGCTCTTACCTCTCTGAAAGGCCTGGACACTGTCCTTATGCTGACAGGTGAGGACCAGCACTGTCCAATCTGTGTGTGACGCCATTCTGGCCACTAACAGCTGAGCAGAGATGAAGCTGGTACCAGCACCAGGTAGCGGAGCGCCGCACAGGTGTCCAATCCAGGCGTGGGCGGAGAACACCATCTGAGACACTTACCACATACACGTACACATATTCACTGACCAGTAATCGCCTCCTGACTTGCAGATCACATCTTTCTCCTTACTTACCAGTGACTTCCTCCTGACCTGCAGCTAACATCTTCCTCCTTACTTAAAATTGTATAGAGAAAAACCAGGACGGCCGCACTCCAAAAAATGTTCCTTTATAATAAAACAGATCACAACATCAACATGTCACAGCAAAAAACGGAAAAGAACTGACGCGTTTCACACCAAAACACAGTGCTTATGAATAAGCACTGTATTTTGGTGTGAAACGCGTCAGCTCTTTTCTGTTTTTTGCTTTGACATGTTGATGTTGTGATCTGTTTTATTATAAAGGAACATTTTTTGGAGTGCGGCCGTCCTGGTTTTTCTCCATACAATTTTGCATACTATTGCAGTGCCTGCACCCAGGGGTTGGATCCTACCTTTCAGCTTTAGCTCCTTGGGACCTCTGAGCGGTTAACTTTTTCCCTTCCTCCTTACTTACCAGTGACTTCCTCCGGCCCCACAGTTGACATCTTCCTTCTGACCTGCTAGTGACCTCCTCCTGACATCTTTCTCCTTACTTACCAGTGACTTCCCCCTGACCTGCAGTTGACATTTTCCTCTTGACCTTCTAGTGACCTCCTCCAGACCTGCAGTTGACATCTTCCTTCTTACTTAACTGCAGGCCAGATGGAAGTCACTGGTGACATCTTCCTCCTGACCTGCAGATGACCTCCTCCTAACCTGTCAGTGACCTCCTCCTGACCTGCAGATGACCTCCTCCTGACCTGTCAGTGACCTCCTCCTGACCTGTCAGTGACCTCCTTCCTGACCTGTCAGTGACCTCCTCCCCATCGTTTGGCAAGGAGAGGCTTTGTTTGGCTTGCTTTGTCTGCAGGTCATACACACCTCAGTAGGACATAACACATCCATAGAAATACAGCACAACCCCATGCAGGTCCTATACAGCCGTGCACCACCCCATGTTAGGGTTGCCACCTCATCCCTTTAAACCTGAACACATATGACTTACACGGGTTCTGAGGCTAATTTAATGCAGGTAAGGCGCCAAGCGAATTTAATTACCACCTTAATCACCCACAGAACCTGTCTAATTAATATGTGGACGTCTCCAGTACAGTCAGCCGGATTTTACAGACTTGAGATGGAATGGCGTCAGCTTGCAGAATTCCTCCACCCAGAACCGATATTTATGGCTTTGCTCCTACTTCCTTCCATCTCTCAGGTAATCTGATGGTGGAGTTCCCGGGTCTGCCCCCCACCCACCAGGAGTCATCAGAACACCCCAAGATGGAAGAGAACTCAGCTATGGGGGGCTCACTGCTGGAACCCATAAGATCTATCACAGGTTCCACCTATAACAGAACTTTAGGGGGGACTGAAGTGCTTGAAAGATATAAGAGAGACCCACCTATAACTGATAGCAGAGGATTATCTGATCAGTGAGAGGTGACCCTATACTGTAAGTGATCTGTAATGTTACAGCTCACCCCCAGGACAGAATGGAACCCTGAGAGGGGTAAGTAACCCCCTGTCTGTACACCTATAGGTAAGTGCTTCTTGCAGGGTCCCTCTCCCCCCCGGAACTCAACTATTAATACTTAAGGAGCACTTACCAACCACCCAGAGCTGAGCTGGAGCAGGAACTCAGATCACATGACCGCGCATTGCATTCTGGGATCTGT